>PVJH01000367.1:0-337733 GCA_004026705.1 Nesogale talazaci
TTTTTGATTTGGGAGAAGTAAGCCAGTTTTATAGGGCAAGCAAGCTTAGGCAATTAGCATATCGTGATCTTCAAAATTAACAAGTGAATGGCAGCACAGCTGCAAGTCAGGCTTCAGAGGCCAGGGCTGTTTACAGTTACAAAGGCGACAAACTACAAACCCCAGGCAACAAACTGCAACAGAGTTCAGGCATATCCAGTCTGTAGCCAGGTCAAGCATGTCTGGGCTGGACAGCTCCTGACAGGTCCCCCTTTTTTATTTTTTCAAATAATATCCTCCCGGGAACTCCGCCTGTTTTAGGTTGTCAGGACACACACTCAGTCCTTACCCGTCATCGGTCAATGGCCTTCTAATGTCACCATGGCCTGTCTTAGGTTGGTAAAGAGTGCTCCTGATCTTACCCGTCATTGGCTGTCAAGTTCAGCTCATGGAGGTAGAGGGTCTTATCACATACTAGTCGTGTGTGCCACTCTGTTTGAGATCGCTCATCTCCAAGCAACAATAATGAACTTGCAGGGGCCTTGCTTGAATGGTCTCAATCTGTTACTTAATAAATGCCATGAGGTTGTTGACTAATACTGGCTGTAGTGAAAGCAAAAGCAATAAACTAACGAGGGGGCCACACAGTGGCAAGAGGTAAGGCAACAGTCCATTGAGCCCAGTCCACAGTGGATCGGTGGTCAACTCCTTTCTTCTCTTCTCTGAGTCTTCTTGCAGCCACTTGATTTTGTCTCTTACGATTCCAGATTTGTTGGCATAAAGACAGCATCTTTCCTGTAAAACCAAACAAATACCTCCCTGCTCTGCAGCAAGTAAGTCTAAACCTCTTCTATTTTGTAATACTACTTCTGCTAAAGAATCTGCCTGTTCTTGCAAATCTTGTGTAGTGCCTGATGAAGCCTGCATATCCGAGATTAGCTACCTAGATAACTTGGTATGTTGCAGTTCCAAAGGCCACTGCGGTACTGGTCCCTAATCTTACAAATAGGTCACCTTGTTGCACTGCCCTTTAGCTCTTCCTGCCATGTAATCAATAGCAGGGATAGGGACAGGTTCGTTTCCAGGAATGATATCTATGTCTGGAGGGAGAAAGGCTAGCACACATAACTCTGTCCAAATGCTGGATAACTGGATAAAAGCCCTATTGCTGCCACAAACAAAAACTGAACTATTAAGGGCACATAAGGAGCCCGTATCATTAACAATACTAGAACAAGAAACAAGTCCCGCCACTTCTACAAAATCTCACAAGTATTGTTCAGAACTCTTCCTCTTCCTCCCTTCTTGTATTTATCCCTGTGGCTCTCTTACATTTTTCAAAGAATCCCGTGATCTTTAATTTACATTACATCAAAATGGCAGCTTGGGAATTTGAAAGAGTTTCAAACTTTGTGTCCTTTAAATGTTCTTTGAGGCTAAAGTATAAAGTATGCAGAGGAATTATCAAGACTTCAGACCGATTGGAGATAAAAATATCATAGAAGAGGTCTTGCTACTCTAGAAGAATGAGCAGGCTCGTTGTCCTAATTGTCTCATTGTTCTAATTGGGGGAAAATTACTTGACATACTTTCTTGACCTTTTTTCACTAATACAACTTTGAATTTTCTTAAAACTTCTTACGTTAGTTCGGGTAGGCTAGAGAAACAAATCCATAGAAACTTATATGTGTATAAGAAAGAGTTTTATATTAAGAACAATTGCACATTAAGAAATCATCCCAACTTAGTCCAGTCCAAGCCCATACATCTGATATCAGCCTATATGTCTGATACCAATCTATAAAGTCCTCTTAATACTCACAAAACACATGCAATTTCACCGAATGCATGACAATCACAGGGACAGAAAGTCTTTTGATCCAGTGATGTTGTAAGCATCTCAGGGCTGGAATAGGTCTTCATGTGGCTTCTCCAGTTTCCAGGGATGCATCAGGGTTGGTCCATGTGACTTCTCCTTGGGGATGTCTTTTAGGGAGTGAGCAAAGAGAGAGAAGTCTTCTGCATCCAAGGAGAATAAAACAGATTTCCCAGTATTTTCAGGAGAAATCTATGCCCACATAGACGCCTCATTAGCTATCATCTGACTGACTCTACCGTTTCACTTTCAATTCTCTAAAGTCCCAAATTGACACCAGATTACGTAACTCTCATACATCTTCATAATAATCCCTGATAATTTATTAAGAGTACATCTTTCAGATCCCTCAAAATAGTCTCCACGCTCTTCTGAACTTCTCTTGCAGCCGATCCCCTTGCAAGCCACCATTTGAGTTTGAACTATTCTGTGAAGGCACCTTAAGGAGACTAAGAAAAGTGCATTATTGTGAGACACTACATGCAACCATCCAGTGATCAGATACATGCTTAAACATGTTTTTTTTTTGGGGGGGGGGAAGAACATGCATGCATATAAGTAAGGAGAGCCCTGGTGGCAAATTAGTACACTCTTCAACTGCTAACTGAAAGATTGACAGTTTCAATCTACCAACAGTTCTGTTGGAAAAAAAGACCTAGTGATTTGCTCTCACAAAGATTTTATCCAAGAAAAACTTTTGGCGTAGTTATACTATGATATATAGGGACAATATGAGTAGAAATTGACACAATGGAACAAAATAGGAATATATATATATATATACACATATAGATGTACATGTGTTTAAATGTGAGTGTACAAAGAACATGCTCATGTACACAAATATACATGGATATAATCAATCTTATTGAGCTATAATTCACACACTATTTCATCCTTTTAGATTATATAATTCAACCATTTTAGTTTAATCACAAAGTTGTATTAGCATCACCACCTTCTAATTCTAGAAATTTTCCATCACTTTGAGAGAAATCCTCATACATATTTGCATTCACTCTTCATTTTCCCTGACTCCCAACCCTAGTCCTTGACAATAATGTCCTTTCTGCCTCTATGAATCTGTATGTTCTGGGTGTTTCATATAACTGGAAGTATATAATGTGTGCCCTTTTAAATGATTTCTTTCTTTCATTTAGCATACTGTTTTCAATGTTCTTGTATATTGTATGTGTGCATGTATGTGTGTGTGCAAAGAAGACCTTTATATGAAAGATTAATTTTATAGTAAGAAAATATCCCATCCCGGTCCAGATCAAGTTCATAAGTCAGATATTAGCCCACATGTCTGTTACCAATATATAAATTCATCTTCAGATTCAGGAAACACAAGCAATGATGCCAAATGAAGGAAGATCATAGACTAGTGGGTGGGAAGTCTTATGAATCCAAGGATGGTAGAATCATCTCAGTGCTGGCACATGCCTCATCCAACTGCAGGGCTTTGGCTCCATCAGAACAGCTCCATGTGGCTTGCCAATAGGAATATGTAGCACAGAGAGTGCCCCACCTCCAGGGAAGAAGACAGGAGTGTCCAGAATCCTCAGGAGAAGGCCATGCCCACACAGAGGCTTCATTGACTATGAACTGATTGACAGGATAGACTCCATCACTACCCTCAAGTTGACAGGAGATTATGTAACTGCCACATTTTCCTAATATGAGCATGAAACAAAAATTTGCGTATTAGGAACAAAAATTAAAATTTGGACATTAGTAACAATAATAACAGAGAGCAAACACTGTTAATGTCATAAACAGACTCTTTAAGGAGCTTTTGTATTTTTTAAATAAATACTCTAAAAAATCATTTTATCGGGGCCTCATACAAGTCTTATCACAATCCATATATAAGTCCATTGTGTGTCAAGCACATTTGTACACCCTTTGCCCTCGTGATTCTCAAAATATCTGCTTTCAATTTAAACCCTTGACATCACCTCCTCATTCCCTCTCCCTCCCTCCCTCATAAACCTTCGAAAACTTACAAATTATCATAACTTTGTCATATCTTACTCTGTCCGATGTCTTCCTCCACTCACTTCCCCATTGTCTGTTCCCAGGGAAGAGGTGATATGTAGATCCTTATAATCGGTTTTCCCTTTCTACCCCACCTTCTCTCCACCTTCCTGGCATCTCCACTCTCACCACTGGTCCTGAAGGGATCATCTGTCCTGGATTCCCTGTGTTTCCGGCTCCAATCTGTACCAGTGTGCATTCTCTGACCTAGCTGGATTTGTAAGGAAAAATTGGGATCATGATAGTGCGGAGGAAGAAGCATTGAAGAACTAGAGGAACTACTCCCAGGAATCGGTGCCACAATATTCATTTCAGCACAGTTTACAATTGCAAGGAGTTGGAAAAAAATGAAAATTCCATCAGCAGATGAATGGTTTAAAAAACAGTGGTACGTACACATGATGGAATACTATGCATCACTGACAAGTAGTGCTGAAGTATGAAGCATATTGCTGCATAGGAAGAACTGGAGGAAATCATTCTAAGTGAAGTAAACAAGTGCAAAAGAACAAGTACAATATGATTCCACCGCGTAAAGAATAAAAAAATGCAAAAGGGGCATAGGGAAAAGGCTGCTGTATATAAAAATTTCTGGGGTGAGGTACAGGTAATATGACAGGGGTCAGACCAAGTCCAGGGCTCCCTATGGTGGCCAACTAATAGATAATTTTATTGGAGGCTCTTACATGTCTTATCATAATGCATACAATCATCCATTGTATCAAGTACTTCTGTACATATGCTGTCATCATTTTCACAACATTTTCTTTCTACTTGAGCCCTTCATATCAGCTCCTAATTTTCCCCCTCCCTCTCCAGCCTGCCCTCCCTCATGAACCATTCATAAGTTATAGATTATTATTTTTATATCTTATATCATCCTCTCTCCCCCCTTCACCCACTTTTCTCTTATTCCTCCCCCTGAAAGGTGGGTAATATGTTTATCATCGTGATGAACTTCCCCTTACTCTACCCAACTTTCCCCTTATCCTGCTGGTATCCTTATTTTCATTGTTGGTCCTGAGGTGTTTATATATCCTGGATTCCATGAGAAGTGGACTGTTATCTGTACCAGTATACATGCTCTGGTCGAATATGATTTGTAAGGTAGAATTGAGGACATGATTGTGGGGGGAAGGGAGCATTAAGGAGCTAGAGGAAAATTGTTTCATTGGTGCTATACTGTACCTTGACTTGCTCATCTCTTTTTGTGGCCCTTCCGTGAGGGGATGTTCAATAGTCTGCAGATGGGCTCTGGGTCTCTCCTCCAGAACCCCATCCCCATTCACATTGGGTATGACTTTGTTGTGGGTTGTGGTGGTCAGGTATTCAATATGTCAATTTCATAATTGGGATGTAAGGGTGGAGTCTAGCCTTTTAATCTGGAGATAGCTATTGAGTAGCCAATGAGGCTTCCGTGTGGGTGTGGCTTTCTCCTGAAGCTTTTGGGAAATCTCACAATATTTCCCTTATGGAGTTGAGAGGTCATCTCCCCAGTCTCTGAGACGATGAACTACGGACAAGACAAGATGACAGCATCCGAGGAGCTAGAGGAGCCAGAGGAGAAGCCACACAGCTTTACCCTGATGGAACCAGAACTCTGAAGCTGGAGAAACCATGTGGAGACTCCTTCCAGTGCTGAGTTGCTTCTACCACCACTGGATGCTGTTGATGGACCCTGAGTCCTGGAATTGAGGAGCCTTAGGGAGACACCTGACAACGCTGTGATTCTGAGCCCACTGGCCTGTGACTTTGTGAGCCAGAAGGAGATTTTATAGACGGGTATTGGGCATATGGACTAAAATTGGACTTATGACTTTGAACTAGACTGGGTTGGGATGCTTTCTCAATGTTCCATTTCTTTTGTATATAAAACTTACTCTTATATCAATATGTGCCTATGAATTTGTTTCTCTACTCTTCCAAGACTAACACATGGGTCTTAGAAGCCTAAAACCTGATCCCATTGACACTTCATGATCACACAGGCTGGTGTGCTTCTTCCATGTGGCCGTTGTTGCTCCTCAGATAGATAGCAACTTGTTTATCTTCAAGCCTTTAATCCTTCAGATGCTATATCTTTTGATAGCTGTGCACCATCAGCTTTCTTCTTCACATTTGCTTATGCACCCATTTTGTCTTCAGCAATTGTGTCAGAAAGATGAACATCATAGAATGTTGGATTATTAGAACAAAGTGCTCTTGTGTTGAGAGAGTACTTGAGTTAAGGCCCAATGTTGATCTGCAACCTTAATTCTTTGTTTGTTTGTTTGTTTATTTTTTGGTGGGGCATCACTGCCCTGTGGTGTTCAGGGGAGCTACCCAGCACTGTTCCTGAGAGATTATTAACATATAGATATCAGCACATAGATCTATTCCCTTCTCATTATACATAAATATATTTACATGTTTACATGACTGTACTTAGACATCTAGAAATGTCCTTTGCCTCCTGGTTCTTTCCTTTATTTCCTTTCACTTTCCTCTTGTTCCACCATCATGTTTGGCCTTCATTCAGATTTAATAATTGCTTGCTGGTACATTGCTCTGGAATGACCTCCACAAGGCATCTTACGTGCTTCTCTTTATTGATTTTAGTTCACGTATTTTATGCTTGTCCCCGGGTTGTCCACTCCACCATCCTTTCCCTCACCTCCCCTTCTCTGGTATCTCTCCAGAAGCATTGGTTCCATTCTTATGATTTCCCAACAATTTATCCTACCTATCTACATAGGCAGATACATTAAAAAGCATAAAAACTAAGCAAAGACAAAAAACAAGAAAGGAAGTAAAAACAAACAAAATAAGAACAAGAACTAAGACAAAAACAAAATAACAACAATAAAAACACTGACAAAAATGGAAAAGCATACATATAGTTTAACGTCTGTTTGTTGGCCTTTACTAGTATTTTCTAGTCAAGTCCAATGAAGTGCCATTCTCTGTCTTCAATGACTATTTTTGGTATTCCCTGGGAATTTCATAACATTGCTTCCATTGCAACTCTGTTGCATGCCTTTAGTGTTTTGTCCCAGTGTGATGGGGTCAGGTTTGGCACAGTTCCCACACTTTGTTTGCAGTGTTGTCCCCCCAGTGCTATGGGTTGTTTTCTGTAATGACTGTACATACCTACAGATCCACCTGCAGTGGATGAGAATTTCTGTATCACCACAGTCCTCCAACACTTGTTACTTTCTGATTTTTTGAAATGGGCTATTTATGAGTGGTATCTCATAGTTGTTGAATATGGATAATGATTGGGAACATTTTCTCCTATGCGTATTGGCCTTTCAAATTTCTGACCCTGTGTAACTTCTTTTCAGGTCCTTTGTTTACCTCTTTAGTGGACATTCAGTTTTTTTATTATTTTATGCTTGCAAATAATTATAGATTTTAGCAATAAGGTCTTTGTCTTATGTGTCATCGCTAAAGATGTTTTTCCAGTATGTGGGCTCTCTTATTACTCTATTGGTGAATTCTTTCAATGTACAAAGATCTTTTAACTCCAGTATATCCTACTTTACAATTTGTGACTCATCTGTATTTGTGTCTGTGGTAGTCATGTACTTTGGTGTCAATTTCATGACTGAGAGTGTAGGGGTGGAGTCTCGTTGGTCAGTCTGGAGGTAGCCAAAAAGACCTTTGTGTGGGCATGGCTTTCTCTGAGAATTCTGTGAAATCTCACAATATTTCTCCCTTGGAGGTGAAAAACTTATGACTCAGTCCTTGGGAGACATTGCATCTGACAAGACTCATGGCAGCATGCTGATAGACCTTGAAACCTGGAGACTAGAGGAGCTATGAGAAGACCCCTGCCAGCACTGAGATGCTTCCACCACCATTGGATATGTAAGACTGCACCTGTGATTTTCCTGGCATCATTGCATATGCTGCGTGTGTCTGAAGAGGACTTATGGTTTGATATCAGACACATGGGCTAATATTGGACTTATGGACTTGGATTGGACTGGGTTGAGATGCATTCTCAATGTTTCAACCCTCTTGAAAATAAATCTGTCCCTTATATACATACGTGTATTTATGAAATTTTTTTCTCTAGTCTACCCAGACTAACACAGTGTCCTTCCCTATTTCTCATAGCCTATGTATTCCATTTGCCAGTTTTCAGTTTTGTCCCTATTCCCTCATTGATGGCCCTAGTAGTGTGGTGTTTTACCTGAAGGTCTGTGATCTAACTTTAGTTTATTTTTGTACATTGTGTGAGATAAGAGTCTTGCTTCATTTTTCTGCAGATAGTTGCCCATTTTTTAAGAACCTCTTGTTGAAAAGGACATCCACTTCCCATTTGATATTTTTTGCTCCTTTTCAAGGATTAGTTGTCTGTATGCTGATGATTTTATTTCTGGGCTTTCAGTTATTTTCCATTAATCTAAGTATCTTTCATTAAAGCGGTACCACATAGTTTTGACTCATTTCACTGTATAATGTGTACTAACATCAGGTAGAGCAAGTTCCCCCATTTTGTCTTGGGTCTCAAGGAGTTTTCTGCGAATTCTGGGGTTCTTCCCTCTCCATATGAAGTTTATAATCAGTTTTTCCAATTCTTTGAAGACGGATGGATGATACTCATATTGGGATAGCATTCAACTTATATAATGCCTAGGGCAGAACTGCCATCTTTACTATACTGAGTCTTCCTATGCATGAGCATGAGAAATTCTTCCATTTGTTGAGGTCAGTCTTGGTTTCTTGTAATAGCATTCTGTCATTTTCCTTGTACACTTTTGTTTGTGTTTCTTTTAGTAAGGTATATCCCTAGATATTTAAATTTGTGCTTGGCTGTTGTAAAGGGCAGTACCCTTTTAACTGCCTCTTTTGTGATCTTCTTTGATGTGTATAGCCACCCAATAGACTTCTGTTTGTTGATCTTCTATCCCGTCATGCTGCTATATTCCTCTATTACTTCCAACACTCCATTTTGAATTTTGGGGGATTTTTAATATATAAAATCATATCTCCTGCTAATAATGAAATGATAGTTTTGCCTCTTCCTTCCCCAGATGAATACCTCTGATGTCTTTTCCTTATTTTGCTATCTAGGACCTCCAGTAAGATGCTAAGTAGGAGAGAGGGTGGGGACATTTTTGTTTGGTCCTTATTTTCAGTGGAATTATTTTTTACTTTCCTTCATTGATTACCACATGGACTGTTGGTTTTTCATAAATAGCTTGTATATATTGAAGAGTTTTGCTTCCATCCACATAATCTTGAATATCTTAAATGGGAATGGATGTTAGATGTTGTTAAATGATTTTTCCACATATACCGATATTATCATATGATTCTTATAATTTTTTTTGGTCAATGTGCCAATAATACTAATGGTCATTTGTATCTCGAACTATTGCTGCATCCCTGGTATAAATCCCACTTGGTCATGGTGAGTTATTTATTTCATATGCTTTTGTATTCTATTGACCAGTATTTTGTTAAGGATTTTTGAATGAATGTTCATTAGGGATATTGTTCTGTAGTTTTTGATTCTTGTGGCACCCTTACCCAGTTAAGGTTTCAGAATTATACTAGCTTCATATAAATAGTTTGAGGGTTTTCTGTCTTTTCCTATGTTCAGTATAATTTATGTAGAATTGGTGTAAGTTCATCCCTGAATGCTTGGTAGAATTCTCCTGTGAAGCCATCTGGCCTGGGTGATTTTTGTTGATGGTGGTGGTGGTAATCCCTTGACAGTCTTGCTTATTTCTTTTATTGCTATCGGTCTGCTGATATCCTAGATGTACATCTGAGACACTCTAGGGAGGCATTTTTTCCAAGTATTTGTCCATATCATCCAAGTTGTTGGATTCAATAGAGTACAGGCCTTCATAATACTGTGTAACTATACTTTTAATTTCATTAGGATCTGTTGTAGTGTCCTGTTTCTTCACTCTTCCTTGCTATTGAAATTTATTCCTTCATTTCTTTGCTTAGGTTTGCAAGCGATCTATCAATTCTGTCCTTTTCAGAGTGGTGTATTAAAATTATCTACTATAATTGTTGAGCCTGCAAATTCTTTTTTCATCTTTCACAGTGTTCAATTCATGAATTTTGTGGGTTTCTCAGTTGGACATATATCTATTTATTATTCTCACTGGTTCTTAGCTTATTGCTCACTTGAGTATTATATAATGTCCCTCATCTATTGTTATGGCATTGTACCTTGAGATCAATTTTGTCAGAGGTTAAGATTGCTGACTCTCCATTTTCTGAATTGACATTTACTTGGTATATTTTTCTCGAGTCTTTAATTCTCAGTCTATTTTTGCCTATATGCTTGATATCCTTCTGTTATAGGCAGCAGATTGTCAGGTTATATTTTCTTAGCCAGTCTGCTAACCTCTGCCAACCCCTTGATATTCAGTGTCATTACATCCATCTGTGGATTCTGAGATGTCATGTTGTTCCTTTTGTGTTGGATGTTTTTCTACCTACCTTTCTCATCAGTTTGTGGTGTGCATGTGTGGTTCATTCTTGCATTCTTTCCATCATTGTGCTAATGCTATCTTAGGCACTGCCTTCTCTTTGTTATCCTCCGTGTGGAGTTTTTCTATGTAACAGTTTCTTATTTGTGCTCTGTGCGTGTTGATTTTCTGCCCACACTGAGTTGGCAAGGATCTTTCTTAGGGCTGGGTTTCTTTTTACATATCCTTTGAATTTTTCCTTGTTTGGGAAGACTTTTTCTTTTCCATCTATCTTAATAGTTAATTTGGCTGGATGTAGTATTCTTTGGGTTGCATTATTTTCCTTCTGTTTTTGAAATATGATACTCCACACCCTCTTCTTCATTGTGTCTGCTGATAGATCTATATATATTCTTATTTGGGTATCTTTATAACTGATAATTTGCTTTTTTCCCCTACCCTTTCATGATTTTCTCCTTTCCCTTATAGTTCTATAATTTAATGATGGTATGTCTTGATAACTTCTTCTTGGGATTCATATATCAAGTTGGGAAAGTTTCCCTCTATGAATTCCCTTACTATTTTTACTGTTGATGTTTTTGTTATGTCTTGTTCCAGTAGTCCAATTATTCTAATGTTGATCCTTTTCATAGCATCAGACATGGCTCTCAGGTTTGCTTCAGTTTCACTGATTATCTTATTTGACTGTCTCTCCCAGTTGTTGAGATATGCCTGGCTATCCTCTAGTTCACTGGTGCAGTTCTCTGCCTCCCCAAGTCTGTTGGCAAAGTCTGTTATCTTGCAATTGAATTTGTTATTTCATCCCTTAGGTCTTGTATTTCCCTTTGGTGTGTGGCTTATATCTCCTCCATCTTTTCATTCTTTTTCTGCATTGCTTTTCTCATATCATATATGACCCTATGGAGCATGCTGAAGATTTCTTTCTGTGGCAGATCAATGTCTGCTTCTCCTATGCACATCATTGAGTTCATGATTCCTTCCATCATTGTCTTCTGTTTCTCTGGTTTTTCATTGATCCTGTTGGGGCTGGTTGCTGTTAATGTGTTGTTATAAAGGAGTCAAGTGCCATCTTCTGGAGAGCTGAAGAGCACTGTGCTGTTTCCCCCAGTCACTTGTAGGACCTCGGGGTCTAGGTGGGAGTTTCCCCAGCTATTTTAAGGGGAGATCCCTCAACTATTTTAGGTGTAGTAGGGAGTGGGCTTGATTTACCCAGCTTCGTGTAAAACCAATGAGTGTGGGCGGGAGCTTCCCCAACAGGGCAGTGAGAATTGCCCTAGGCAGAATGGAGTGGCCTGAAGGCTGGTATTGGTTTGTGAAAGAAAAAAAGGAGAAGGGAAGAAAAGAAAAGAGAGAAAGTAGAAAACAAAGGCAAAGGCATAAAGGAAAAAAAAAACAAGTTAACACGCACACACACACACAAAACAAAGACAAAATAAAATAAAATAAAGAAATAAACCAAAAGCAGTACCTGAGCATGCTGAGAATGTGGCGGGAAAAAGAGGAGAGGTAGAAGAAGAAAAAAGAAGAAAGAATGAAAGAAGAAGAAAAGGGAAAAATAGATAAAGAAATAGCTGATTCCCATGCCTTGCACAGCACTGCCACAAGGGGCAGGCTGGAGCTCTTCTGGCTGGGTAGACGGATTTGCCCTAGGCAGAGGGTAGGGGACTGGAAGCTAGCAGTTATCTGTGAAAGGGAAGGGAGGACACGGAGAATGAAAGAAAAGAAAAAAGAGAAGAAAGAAGAAAAAACACACAGGTGCTCGCTGAGAGTGACAAAGAGAAGAAAGAGAGATGAGAAAAATAATGAGTAAAGTGATAGCTGATCCCTGATTGCATGAAAGTGGGGATTGAGGCATTTAAATGTGGCCATCAAGTGGCGGATGGGCGTGCCCTTTTGGTTCAAGGTCCCACATGTGCAGGGTACAATTGCTTTTTTCTGTAAGGTCACTCTGGTGGCCAGAGGGAGGTTTCCTCAGCATTGTGGAGCACTATGGCAGACTGTCATAGCTGCCTTGTGCTGTGTGCTGAGCTCCCACAGAGGGCAGGCTATAGCTTACCCCCTCTGTTGTCCTCAGTGGAAGCAAGTGGCAAAGTGGCATGTGAAAGGAAAGGAAGGGCAAGAAGAATCAAAAAAAGGGAGAAAAAAAAAGAAACCTTGCGCCCACTGAGACTGACTGTGGTGGGAAAGAGAGAAGCCAGAGAGAGGAAATAGAGAAGAAAAAGGGTAGGCAGTAAGGAGACAGCTGATCACTTGACTGTATGGCTGGAGTTGTTTCAACTCTGCCTCTAGGTGATGTTGTAGTGTGCCTGCTTGGTGGGCTGAATTGCCCTTGCAGGGAAGATCACCATGGAGGCCAGGCAGAGGCTCGTGAAGTGGTATGGGGACCTGGAGATGACTGGTACAGCTGTCTTGTGCTGTATGTATCACTGCAGCTTGTGTGTGTGTGTGGGGGGTGTTCCTTCAGCCATGTGTAGGGCCCTAGTACAGGCAGGCTATTCCCCCAGCTCTGCGAAGGACATACAGGACTTCTCCAGCATTGTGTATGACCATTGAGGGCAGACAGTAGCTCCCTTTGTTGAGCTTGCAGAGTTGTTCTAGCTTGTGCCAAGTCCCACTGATGCCCCAGTAGGTCAGAGAAGATTTTGTTTTTCCTGGCCAACTTGAATGGAACTAAATTAAATTACCTCCCTGGCTATGAGCTCTCCATTTATGTTCAATGAGATTATTCTGAGACTCACATGTACTCCAGAGGGTCTTTGTTATCTTGAAAGCCTCCAGGTTCTACAGCTAACTTCTGACATTCCTTATCTCTGGCTCCCTTATTATGTTGATGTATGCTAAAGGACTTGTTCTGTAGGTTTGTCTTGGAGTTGACCAATGAGCCTGGGATTTGCAGTGTTTATGGAAAAAAAATTTTCCCTTTTATGTATTGGGCTTGTGGGGTTCCCTGATTTCATGACTGTCATGCTGACCCCCAGGAAGGAGATCTAGCTTATAAAAGAACTTGGTTTCTTCTTGGCCAACTGGAACTGAATTTGTCCCTCAGGCTAGGGCTACCCACTTGAGCTTTCCACACTGCAATCTGACTCAGTTTAATTTTCTGAAGTCTTTTCAATTGCTATAAATCTATGGTTAGCCAAGCCAACCCAGACCCCTAGGCTAAGAGTCCAAGGTATCTAACAGCTCTGGTGTGAGGCCTCATGACTAGATTTGAGAGGCTCAATTCAAGTCTTGGATTTTGACCACTTTAGATGGCAGCCTGGGATAATCACTGCTCACTGCAGTACTAGGCCTCTGTCAGGCGCTTGTGTTCAAATCCCACAAGCCCAGCAAAATGAACCTAGAGCATTTCAGTGCATTCTCATTTGGTCTGTGAATGAAAAGAAAATGGGGGTCTAGGGCAGACCCTAGAACCGTGATTCTAATTATAGGACTTGGTCTCCCACTCTTGTTCTCCTTAACTCTTAATTTTCTGGTCTGGCAAATGGGCAAATCTACCTGGATGCCATCTTCCCCAATCTCTGTAAACTTTTTATGCTTGCATATTTTATCATCTATCACACCTTCATTAATTTTTACAGCTAAGAAATATTCCATTATACATTTTGGTTGTTCATCATTATCACACTAAACTCACTGTCACTGAGTTGATTCCAACATTTAGGAACTCCAGAGTAGAACTAGTGGTCCCTTTGAGTTTCTGAGGTTGTAAATTTTTATGGGAGCAGATAGGTTTGAGTTGCTGACCTTATGGTTAACAGTGCAACTCAATCTACTAACCCACCAGAGATTTTTGAACCATTCATGAGTTAATGGATATTTTCATTTTTCTACTTTATTGTTATTATGCTTAGTGCTGCTGTGAACATTCCTATTCAGGTTTTTGTGTGCTCATGCATGTTCAGTTGTCCCAGTTAGATACTTAAATGTGGAATTTCTGAGTTCTCTGGGACTCTGTTTACTTTTTTGAGGAATGCCAAATTATTTCACTGATATTTTGTTGGTAGCAATTTTCTTTTTTTCTTCTCACATATGCATTTACCTATATGGCGGTGCAGTGGTTATGCTTTGGGCTGCTAACTTCAAGGTGAGCAGTTTAAGTCCACCAGCTTCTCCACAAAGTAAAGATGAGGCTTTCTATTCCCATAAAGAGTTACAGTCTCAGAAATTCTCAGGGCAAGTATTTCCCTGTCCTACAGGGGCACCATGAGTCAGAATTGACATAATGACAGTGAATTTGAGTATTTTTGTATAGGCATGATCAGTACCAGTTGAGTGATTTCCTTTCTATGGTTATTTCATATGTGTCAGAGTAGAAGAGTGTTCCACGAGGTTTTCAATCACTGATTTTTTTGAAGTATATCATCATTCCTTTCTTCTAAGATACTTTTTGTCAACTCAGTCCTCTTACCATTGATTTATCAGCTGCCTACATTAGGCATTTGAATTACCCAAGAACTCCATAGGAAATAGACAATACACATTGCTCATTAAGAAACAAACATCGGTAAGGTTTTTGAGAGATATACAAGTTTGATTTCAGGAGAGATATACAAGTTCCTGATTCTATTATGGCGAAGAAACAGTAGAGCAAAGAAATAATTGTCTTATGTTTTTCTGTGAAGGAGACTCAAGACACCTTTAGGCAGAATCAATGTGAAATATTTCATGTTGCCCACTTCTGGTCTGTCAGTGCCGGCAACAGTGGGCTAAAGCATAGGAACAGTTGGGATGATGCCACAGGACTGTGTACGGTTGGTTTTCTTCTGCTGTGAATAGGGTTACTGTGGGTTGGAATCAACTTAATGCAACTTAACGGCACAGCAACACTATATGTTGCACTGCTAAAAACAAAGCATTCTCCTCTTTATCCATTTATCCAAGAACTTTGAATATCATACACATATTTTGACATGAAAAGATGATTAAAATAATCTAAACAAGCCAACATAAAATCCCAGCACTACTGGGTTAATTCTGACTCATGATGACCCAAAAGTACCGAGTAGAACAGCTTCTTAGGGTTGTTGAGAATCTGAATCTTTATGGGAGAATACAGTCCCCACTCTCTCCTTTGGAATGGCTGGTGCATTTGAACCACCAACCTTGTGGACTCACAGCCCAGTGTTTGACCCACTCTACCACCAGATCTCCTTTTGGAATGCTCAGGAAAAAATAAAATTTACAAAGTGTATATATAATTTGCCCCAGATTTCCTTACTTTTCTTCCTTCACTTCAGGGAACTTCTCTCTCACAAAGGCCAGAAAGTCATTTCTCTGAAAGCTGGGAAGATTTCTCAAATCACACGACGGTTGCTTCTCAGCTGTTTGCATCTTCACGGCTCTATCTCCTCAGGACACATGATCTCTCTGAAATTGCTAGAGTATAATGAAAACCATGCCCCATTCGATTCTTTACAGGATAAAAAACGTGTTAACAGGATCATAGATGTTGGGGTAATGCCTTTTAAAACCAAGATAATTCTGCTTTTTTCCTTTGTAAGTGTCATTTTCATGGCTTGGGTATGTTTGGCAAAAAATAGAAAGAAAGAAGACAAAAGAAGATGGAGATCATTGGAATTGTTCAAAAATCTCAAATCAGAAGTTATCCTTCATGGCGCTTGCCTACGCTTCTGGAATTAATACAGTATATCATGATCCATACTAACATTATTCTCTATAGCTTAGTGTGAAATTTGGCTTTGTGATGTTAGGGTAAAAACTCTAGTGGTTAGAATTTTTTAATGAAAAAAGGTGATAAATTTGTGCACACACTGAAAAACCTTTTCTTTAATTCACACACACACATGCACAATATAAAAGTCATCCAGAAGTATAATATTTTGGGAAACTTAGCTCTGATACTGCCACTAGAACAATCACATTGTTAAACATCTCTTAAGTAATTAGCAATGATTTTAACATAAAAGTTACTGATGACAATGTGGTGGTCTATTTGGCTTGGGTAGAAGTAGGAGACCAAACTTTCCTTCTAATGAAAAACAAAAACTGCACAAGATGGGATTTCTATAGTCACATCTGAAAGTTGAATTGAGTTTCCTATTCAGGCATTCCTATTCATTTAATTTTTCTTCCTTTACATTTTTAATAGATATAATTAGAAATGGTTTCACCTCAAGGAAATGCTGACAATTTTTTGTGGGCATCACTGCCTCTGGTGGTCGTGGGCGCTACCCTGCGCTGCTCCTGAGAGCCACCGCTGGATTTGAACCACCAAGCCCGCCGGCCGCCGTCTCGCACTCAACCACTTACACCACCGGGGCTCAGCCCAATGCTGACAATTTTATCATTAGCAGTATTTTTGAAAGTATGCAATTTCTCTAGAATACAAATGAATGAATTCCAAAGAGTGAGAAGTATCTCTCCTAAATGTATACCGATATTTTCAAAACGTTAAGCTTTTGCTATGTTCTTCACAAAGCTGGTTCAAGCTGCCAAAGTAGACCAATGCTTTCGTGTTTGTAGACTGAGCTTTGGACTACCTAGGTAATTCATATCCTTAGCAAATGTTCTTATTTTCCTCATAAATATAATGGATTGTTACTTTTTCGGCAGTGAATCACTTGGGGGCTGCCTTCTCTGGTGCTCTCACGCCTATCAAGGCGGACTCTCCTGACACTGGTAACTCAAACACTTCTTTCAGCTAGAGCAGGTATCCAGCTTCTCAGCAAAGCATTTTCCCCGTGGCAACTTATCAGGTCATTTCCACCCCCCTGCACGTAAAGCAAATGAAAATGATTAATGATTATACCTTTATTTTTATTTCTTTTGGAACTGCCAGCCCTGACTATTTATAGGAGATCATTATATTTTTATAGATCTGAAGTACATCTGCTGACTCAGCAAAGCAAATCGTTCCAGCAATTGCACTGATTATAGCTGCATCTTTTGGATATTGCAAACAACTCACATTGAACCACTTGGGAGGTGGGGGAGGGGAAGACTCTGTGTGTTGTAAGGGTTTTTACATCCAGTGTCATGTTTAAAAAGTATTGATGTTATAATAGAAAGAAAAATGGAACTTAAAAGACACTCATCACCGTGAAGTCCTGAAAACACAATATTTACGCCGAGGGTATTTTCACTGTTGTTCTAACGTTACAACAAGGAGGTGGAGGGATGCCACTTTCTTTCTCTAATACTGATTTACTCAAGGACCCTTGAAGTCTTCTCCAGCACATTTCCTGGTATCATACCTGCTCCAGGTCCAGTTTGTAAGTTTGTTCCATTTCAGCTATGATTCTCACAACCCTTCTCACCTTGCCTGTTTAAATACCCCAACTTGTCCTGGGAAACATCAACTTGTTTTTGCTTTTGATATAGAACTTTCAGTGTTTCTGGTGTACTGGTAAGAGCTTGATGACTAACCCAAAGTCAGCAATTAGAACACACTGGCTACCCTGCAAGATAGAGAATTGGTAATCAGCTTCTATAGAGATTGCAGCATTGGCTACTTTATGGAGTAATTGTGGACTCTGTCTTTTGATGGGGTTTTCATCTTACCTAATCTTTGTCCATACTTGCTTTTTTTCACATCCACCCCAATTTGAGGACTGCCCACTTCTTTAGATTATATATCCTTATTATACAGGCTAATATTCTTCCTGGATGGAACTGTTTTAGAAGGCTTGATTTAAAAAATCATTTTATTAGGGGTTCGTGCAGCACTTATTGTAATACATTCATGCATTGTGTCAAGCATATTTATATATTTGCTGCCATAGAAATTTTCAAAACATTTTCTTTCTATTTGAGCTCTTGGTATCAGATCATTTTTACCTTCCTTCCCTCCCTCATGAACCTTTGTTCATAATTTGTAAAGTTTTATTTTTTCATGCGAAGCCTCAACTTGAGTTAAAAAAAGATTTTAATGTGTATGGCTTTTTTGAATGTTGATCATTAAGGAGATCTGGTGGCACAGTGGTTACATGTTGGGCTGTTAGCTGCAGAGTTTTCAGTCTGAAAGTCCCAGTTTCTCTGTGGGAGAAAGAAGGGTTCCAGTCTTGGGAGCTCAGAGGGGCAGTTGTGCTCTGTTCAGGAGGGTTGTTATGGATTGGCAATAAATCAATGACAGTGAGTTTGGTTAAATATTTGTTATAGTTTAAATACAATGAGCTTTCTTCATGCCATTGGCATGGCTTAATGCCACCTAAAATTATGATATATATAGTTTTATGATAAGTATAGTGTGTACAATTAGTTTTTTAAGGTCTTCTTCCAAGTCTTCTCCTATTTATGAGAGTTTAAGTTTAATTTTTAGTGGTGGTATTATCTTGAATTTTGTAGGTACTTGTAGGACGTCGTATTGTCTTGAATTTCAGTCGATCTTTTTTAGGGTTAATAGTGTTTTCTTATATTCAAGGGTTATGTGGGTGATGTTTGGTTATATTATGGCTACAGTAACTGAGGACTATATTAAGGATTGGTTATTTAATGCTACAGTTTTAAGGGAATTGTTCATGACATTGGTTAGCAATGGAAGGCATAATGATTTGCCATTTGTCAAGTGAAGATAAGGTGAAAATACACATCGCTTCTCTTACTATACATACAAATGTATATAATGTATGCATAATAGTGCACATCACTATTCACTAGATAACTACAGGATTTGACTCTTAATATACCCCTTTACCTTGGGGCTTTGGAAAAAGGACACACTGTTATAGCAGCAGAAAAATCTGCCTTGGACATCTTTTCATCAAATGTTCTTGAATAAGATGTACATCTAGACTCAAAGTAGAGAGGTTTGACTAGTTTATCTCTTCAGCCACCCACGACTCATATTTAGAACGTTGGGGGAGATGATAGTGTAGACTTGGAACTCTGTCAAATAGTTGAGTTGTGGCAGATGGAGGGTAAATGCTAGCAATGTCCTGGGTGGCATAGTGGTTGCATGTTGGGCTGCTAGCCTCATGGTCAGTAGTTCAAAACCAATAGCTATGCAATAGGAGAAAGATGAGGTTTTCTACTCCTTTAAAGAATTACAGTCTAAGAAATGCACAGAGGCATTTCTACCTTGTCTAAAAGGTTGCTATGAGTGAGAATAGATTTGATAGCATTGAGTTTGGTTTTTCGTTGGGTCAATTATGAATGGAACTGGGGGTGTATGCAGGCAACATATTGTGGAGTCCAAGGAGTATTAAGTTCTGTAAGAATGGTAATAGGGCTCGGATTAGTGATCACTTTTCAGAGATCAGACATTCTTTGTTCTCTGCCCAAATCCAGTAAAATGATGACTACCTTCGTGATACTGAGGTTGCCATAGCTCAAATGAGATCAGGGCCTTATAAAGTAAATCAGATCTGAGAATACACCATTGACATATGACAAATGCTAGAATATTTTCTACACAGTATGTTGTAATATATGACTAACTCACCTGAATTTCTTTCCTTGTTGTTTTTAGGTGCTATTGAGTCAGTTCTAATTCATATGTACAACAGAATGATACTAACCCCTCCCTGCAATTTCTTCACAACTGGTACATTCGAGCCTATTATAGTAACCACTCTGTCTGTATCATTGAGGGCCTTCCTCTTTTTCACTACTCCTCTAGTTTACTAAGCAAGATGTCCTTTTCCAGACACTGACCTTACCTACGCATGTCCAAAGTCTGGCTATCCTTACTTCCAAAACACATTCTGGCTATTTTTCTTCCAAGATAGATTTGTTTATGCATGGGGCAGTGCATGGTAATTTAAATATTTCTCACCAACATTATAACTCAAAGGCATCAATTCTTCTCAAGCTGCCACCTGAATATGAAGCTATTGGTTCAAGTCAGGCACAACTTGGTCTTCAAAATGCTATCTCTGTTTTCAACACTTTCAAGAGATCCTGTGCATCAGATTTGTTCAGTACAATATGTTGTTTTATTTCTTGACTGCTGCTTAGCAATCATTGGTTGTTACTTTAAGTAAAATGAAGTCTTTGACGACTTCAATATTTTCTCCCACATTTTTCTTAATGTTGTCTATTGGTTAAATTTTGAGAATTTTTGTTTTCTTCAATTTAAGCTATAATCCATACTGGATACTGTGTTGTTTGATCTTCATCAATATTTTCTTCAAGTTCTTCTCACTTTCATGGAGCAAGGTTATGCCATCTACATATCACAAATTGTTATTAAGTTTTCCTCTAATCCTGATACTGATTTTTTCTTCATATAGTCCAACTTTTCACTTTATTTGCTCAGCATACAATTGAATAAATATGGTGAAAGTATACAATCCTATACACAAATTTCCTGATTTTAAACCCCTGTTCAATTTGAATTACTGCCTGTTGGCTAAGGTGCAAGTTTTGCATAAGTGCTATGAAATGCTCTGAAGTTCCCATTCTTCACATGTTCTGGAACTTGTTATGATTCACACAGTAGAATGCATTTATATAATCAATAAAACACAAGTAGTTATCTTTCTGATATTCTCTGTTTTCAACCAACAGCCATCTGATAAAATTAGTGCTATCCCTCTTGCCATTTTCTCTTCTGAATCTCATTTGAGTTTTAGGCAGCTTCTTCATTGTATACTGTTACATCTGGTTTTGAGTTATCTTCATCAAAGTGTTTCTTGCATATCATACTGGTAACATTGTAAAATAATACCCATGTTCTCTTGGGCAGTTTTCTTTGAAATGAGTACAAATATGATTTCCATCCAGTTGATTGACTAGGTAGCTCTCTTCCAAATGTCGGTTTAGAGAAGTGAGTGCTTCCAGGACTGCATCTGCCTGTGGTATCGTTTCAGTTGGTTTTCTTTCAATTTGTGGAAACTTGTTTGTAGTCAATTCTTTTTTGTGGTCATCACTGCCCACTGGTGGTCGTGGAAGCTACCAAGTGCTGCTTCTGACAGCCGCCGCTGGATTTGAATCACCAAGCCCGCGGGCCCCACACTCAACCACTTAAGCCACCGGGGCTCAGCTATAGTCAATTCTTTTAGTGAAGCTTAAGTGTTTCCCTTTAATACCGTTGGTTGTGCATTATAGTCTACTTTTTCACATGGTGGAATGACACCTTTTATTCTTACAGTAACTGTGTGTTCCTCATATCTTTTTTTTGTTTCTTCCTGCTTTTCAATATTTTATCCATTGAATCCTTCAATATCTCAACTTGAGAATTCAATTTATCTTCTTTCAGTTTGAAGAAAGCTTTTATAACTTCATCTTTGCACACTTAATTAAAATACTTTATTCTGTCTTCTTGAGCTTCTCTTCACAAAGTTCTGTTCAGCTCTTTTGCTTCACTATCTTTTCTATTGACTTTAGCCTTCATCTACAAGAAGAGCATGTTGTAAAATCTCTTCTGGCATCCCTTGTTCTTCCTTTCCTTTTTTTTTTGGGGGGGGGGCTGTGGAGCTGCTGCTGGAATTGAACCTCCATACCAGTGGGCCGCAGTCCCATGCACAACCACTATGCCACCAGGCCTCAGCCCCCTTTCCTTTCTTAAAAAGTGATCTTTTGCTCGTTTCATATATTATGCTCTTGATGTCACAACGGATCATCTGATCTTTTGTAGTTAGTGTTCAATGTAACAAATCTTCTTTAGAGATGGTCTCTAAATTTAAGTGGGACATGCTCAAAGTTGTATTTTAGTATCTGGTGCATCTGCTTTAATTTTGTTTGATTTCAACTTGAACTTGCATATGAGCAATTGATGGCTTGTTCTGCAGTTTGCTCCTTGCTTTTCACTGATAATAGTGGAGTGATGTATTTTCTTTTTCACAGATGTAGTCAATTTAATACTGTGTATTTAATCTAGTGAGGTCCACATGTATAGTTGTAATTTTATGTTGTTCAACAAGTTACTTGTAATGAAGAATTTGTTGGTCTTGCAAAACTCGTGATCTCCTGGTTCTTTTCTATATCCAAAGCTGTATTTTCCAAATACTGTTTCTTCCTCTTTGTTTCTAACTTTCTCATTCCAAGCACCAATAACAATCAATACATCTCGATTGCATGTTTAATCAGGTTAGACTGAAGATATTTGTAAAATTCTGCATTTTCTCCATTATTGTCATTACTTGTTGGTGTGTAAGTTTTCATCATAGTCATATTGATTGTATCTGTATTATCCTTTTACACCATACACTTCCATATAGATTTTGACATCTTTTTAATATTGAATGTGATGTTACTACCTTTAAGTCTGTCACCCTTGGCATGGTAAATCATGGTATTGCCTTATACAGACGAGCCATTACCAGTCTATATCCACTTACTAATAGCTGGATATGATTCTTTATGTCTTTCATTTCATTGTTGATGAAGTCTCACTTTTTTAGACTCATATACCATAAATAACATGCTCTGGTTAGTGAGTCCTTACACTTGTTTATTCTCATCTTGCATTATACCTATAAGCAATTGGGGTCCCAAATGTTCTGCTCTATCAACATCATTAAAATCTACTGCACTAAAAAATCTACTGTACTTTGTGGTGATAGTATTCTCTTTTCATATTTTGATTGCTTTCCAAACTTAGAATTATTTTGCCAGGATTATATCAATAATTGTTATTTTGTTATTCATAAGGTTTTCAGTGGTTAATTTTTCAGAAATGGACTATCTCTTCCTATTCTATCTTAGGCTGGAAAAACTCCTGATACCTGTTCACCTCGGGTGACCTTGTTGGTTTTTGAAATACCAGTGGCATAACTTTCAGCATCACAGTAGCACACAGGCTCCAGAGTTTGAAAAACTGAAGAAGAAATATCTACACATACACACCCATTATCTATCCTCCTCCCCCCATTTTCATCATTGTGGGGAAATGGGTTTGTTATGTGGGCTTTTGCCTTGGCGCTTTGCAAATGAGGGGAGAGGGAAAAATGTGGGAGATTTTTATCTGCTGTGCAGTTTTGTCCTCCAAACAGTTATTATATGTTTCAATTTTTATATTTCCTCCATGAAATCCCTATTGGTAGAAAACAATGTCAGGCATTATGCAAACAAAGGGAATTATGTGCAAGAGATTGGTTGGTTTATTGCAGAAAGGAGATTAGTTAATTATTATGTGAGTTATGGGTCTAAAATTGGAATAGGATGGAGTCACATGTGTATTTGGATGCCAAGCTCACAGAGAAAGCTAAGAAGCAAGAAGGAGAGAAAGAGAAAATAGAATAAAGACAAAGAATAGAGAAAGAAAGTTGAATACCTTTCAGAAAAAGACTTTCCATTGGAGCTAACCCGTGGTTTAATATAGGCTGAGAGTCCTAACATTGAGATGAACAGAGGAGAGCGATCAAGATTTCGAAGTCAGTGGCATGGTTTGTTGAGATGTGCACTATATTTACAAGAGAAATAGTGCGAGAGAGAAAGAGTGCTGAAATCTGGCTTACAGTGAAGAGGGAGGCCATCCAGGCATTGCCTATGTTGGCATTCCTGATGTTGATTCTGTTCTTGTTACTTTCAAGCTAATCCTTCGGTAACAAATCATATGATTGTAGGTACAGGTTGTGAATTCTGTGAGACATTACAGCAAATTTCCAACTTACACATAAAGAAAGAAGATCTGAAGTGAGGGACCATGATCCACATCAGAGATGATGGAATTGAACAACAGATTGTAGACATTGGAAATATGTGAGATGTTTGACCTCCACTTCCTAGGAATGAGCTTTGTGCTGATTATTCTGAATGAAATACTGTGTAAAAGCATAAAATGTGGCCTTCTTCAGACACAAGAAAATCTGCTGCCCTCCTCCTTTCACAGGGAGATATAGGCTAATGGGGCATTGATGAAAATTGGACTGGCTTCTTAAAAACTCACAAAGACCCATGGAATGCTTATGTCACTAACTCATGTTAACTATAGCATGAAGAGCACAAAACAGACCAAAACATTTTTGTGTGTGAAAGCATGATGGAAAGAGCTAAGAGTCATGTTCCCTGTTTTGGAGTTCCTCTCCATATTAGTGACTCTCCATCTAGAAAATTATTTCTGAGATAGGTATCTCCTAGAAATTATTTTTTAGAGAAGTATCTCACTGAAGCTTTGTGAAAGAAATGCTCTTGTATCTAGCCCTAAGTAAACTTTGAATAAATGTGTTTACCTGGTATTGAAAACCACAGTAGTCCAGCACCACCTTATCTTACCAGGAACTTGCTCCCTCTTTGACGCTATTGGCAACCCACGTGTGTTAGAGTAGTCCTGTGCTTCACAGAGCTATGTCCTCCCAGAAGGAGATGGCCAGGCTTCTGTTATAATGCACTTTTGGGAATGTCTGGGCCACCAACTTTTTGGTGACCAGCAAAATGCACTAACTGGACTGCTCAGAGACTCTTTTGACCTTTTTACTCATGAACATGCCGTTGTATTCCCTCCTCCTGTCAGTTCCTCTCTGAGTCAGAGTCTCGAGAGTTCTCACTGCCTTTTAAAGTAGGTTTACTTGAACTTTACTTGTGTTTTCGGCTGTGAAGCACACAGTGATCTCTGAGGCTTCCACTAGGACTTGCCTTTCAGTGATTCCCACAGCACATATTCTCTCTACCTTTCATGATGACCCTTGGCTATATTTAAAGTCATATCACTCTCTAGCTACAGTACACCTCAAGTCCTTGGTGACAACCAATTTATCAAGATGACAATAAAATGTTGTTTGTCCTCTATCTGTAGTTCACCACAGTGTGGGGACACCAAGGTGTACAACTTAGCTATAGAGTGATGAAGAGATGAATCTTTGTCAAATAAAAAGGATTTGATGTGGTAAGCATTTGTTTGTTTAGCTAGCTAGTTTCTGAAGAATAATTCACCATGATCTATTTCTTTTTCTCCACCAGTCACTTCTTTCTGATGCCAAGATCATTTCCCAGTGAAGTCTGATTCTCCTGGCATGTGTTGTAATCCCTGCTATCTTGAAAACACATGCTGTTAGGGTGACAAAGCAATCCAGACAGACACATGCTGCATGGTTAATTTTTTTATATCCATTTCAAACCATTCTCTTTTCAATTCATTGGGAAGCCAGACATTCTATTTATGCATTGAATTGAATCCTATTTCCCTCAAAACAAGTTGGTATTCCTGAATTCTACTTTATAAAGATGGTTTGCATTTAAAATTTCATTTGGATTACTTCTGAAAATGAAGAGCATGTTAACTGTTGTGGAGTTCTGTTTCGAAGTGATGTTGAACACATCTTAAGGAACAATGGAGAAAGGATACTTGTCAAGGGAAATGGTTACTTTTGATTTCTCTGGCAGTTCCTGAGCTTTAAACTAAGAGAATGAGTTTTACTGAAATGAATTCATAAGTATTTATGTGCTTCATCCATTTTCTTGATTTCAATGACCATTTATCTAGTTTAGCCCCTCAGATCTCCCTACCTGCACTTATAGCGCTAAATCCCAGCCTTCCTCAGAGGGTTTCTGTGATAAGAAATGAGTTAATTATCACTGAACTTAGAATGCCTCCTGTTATTAGCATAAGGACTTGGGAACACTTAGTTGTGCTTATTATTTGTGCGCACAGAATCTGGTACAATATGTGATGCATAGAAAGTAACAGTATAGCTTTATTTGATGTAAGGTATTCACATTCTTTCCCCTGAGGTGAAAGGCACATATCACAGAATTACTCAATTTATGTTATATTTCAATGATATTTAGTACATACACAATGCTTTGCAATAATCACCTATACCAGTGTCCTAAGGCATTTTCATCACTGAAAACAATAACAACAACAACCCAGGCCCATTAATCTGTTACTCACCATTTTCCCCGTCCCATCTCTCATGTAAGGAAAGGACTAGTTTTTGATGCATTTCCTACAGAGATGATTACAAAAATGAAGTATGTCACTGAATGTAATACAAATTGAACTTTACTTCAGAAATGCTCCAATCATAAATGATTGATCATTGGGATATTAGCTCATACCCACTGGGCTGGCTATGTCACTTCAAAGAATTTTCTAAGGCCCTAGCACCGTGCCAAGTGTGCTTCTGTCCATTCCTTTAAATAATATACCATTTCTTTGAAGGGACACAAAAGTAACATTTTCCTTTCAATTGGGGGCTTTAGAAAGAAAGCCTTCCACATTGTATAGGGCATGCTCAGTGTAGTCGTCTGCCTGTTTGAAGGCCGCCATCTGAAGTATGCAGTGACAAGAGAGAAGAGTCCAGAGCAGGTGCTGCTGACAGCCACGGCCCTTTGTGCCATCCCTGGCTCAGTGATTTCAGAATGACATTGGGCCCTTGTTGAAAGAGCCATTCAGGCGATCTGCTGCCCACAAGCTCAGTTCATGCATATTCATAATTGTGAACAGCACTGCCTTAATAAAGGACTTTGTGACATTTATCAAGACCCAGCTATAGCTATTGATTCCTTGACTGCTTCCATTGCCAGCTGCTGCCACTGCCCTGACCTTTTCAAGTCCAATTCCACCCATGCACTCAGAACATTTCCTGCCTCCTCAGCGTGCTTGCTTACGTGTGTGTTCCTGAGTGTGTGTGAGCATGTAAAGGACCTCTGTGGCAATGGAGTTCTATCGCAGTGTCAGGCTCATAGTGATAATTCGATTCCTGGTGCCCATTCCCCACTACCAGACCTTCTGGAATTCAGGCTGTAGAGACATAACTGTGTCCTCCAGATCGACCTTCCAGATCCCAGAAGCTTGACCTACCGGTGTGGATTTTGGCAACCATAAGGGATTCAACTCTGTTGTCCCCATCCTCAGACCCCTATCTGGCCTTTTTCTCATCGTCCTCAAAATTCTGAGAGTCACACGGTCTATATTCTTGTGTTACAACACATTCCAGGTTTATATCTGACAAGAGAGACTGCAGGGTTATCATTCCAAATGTATTTGCTTTAAAGTAAGTTCTACAGATCTAAATATAGAGGTAGAGTGAAGAGATTCAAAGGAATTTATTGTGTGTGAAGGGTAGTAGCATTTAAACATCTATTATTGGATTCACTTTTATTTTCTAATTACCGAGGGTGATAGAATCCAATCAGCGCTTTTATTTAATGCCTCATTTTAGGGAAGTTTCTTTTCCCCCAACTGATGAAATGGATGTATTTTATATATTTCAGAGCAAATACCCTGCAAAATCCACCTTTTTCTTAATTGGATGAGAAACCTTGTAAAACTCTTGTAACTTCTAAACACTGGGGATTTGCCTGTCCCAGTGGCTCTCTGTTGTGCAAAATACATGAAAAGAAAAGGAGCCAGAGCGCCCTTTGTACAAACTCCAAAGCTGGTCAGTGCATTTATTGCTGCATAATTTATGTTTGAGCCTGAGAAGATCACTATCTTCCTCAAACAGAATGAAGTGGCACAGAGAGCAGAGCGGGCGTGGGGAATGCCAGTGAAGTATCTACCACCGCTTTTACAGGGAAGGGTCTGCTGGACTAGAAATGCTCTTGTCTCTCATGTGTTAGGTGAGTGCCAACGTCCCCTCTGTGTGGGGTTGGTGCTAAAATGCCCCTCCCCCCAAACAAGCTGAGATCGAGTTCAGTGACTGCCTAGATTCCATTTCCAATGCTACATTTTCTAGGAGGATGGGTCATGCAGATTATCTGGGCAGATTATAAAGCCTCTTCATGCTCACTTGCTCTCTTACAAAATGAGGATACAAGACAACATCTGCCTCAAAACTGGGATACCTGGTATGCAGCAGATGCTCAACACATGTTAGTTAATACTGTTATGGTTATTACTACCTCTGCTACTTGGAAATAGTATGTAGGATAATGGCTAAGAAGAGGAACTTAGGAGTCAGACTGCATTTTCTTCATTCCACACCACTTACCATGTACTTGACATGTAGTGAGTTGCTTAAACTTTCTGTGGATATTTTTTCCCATTTTTCATATAGGGTAAATACCAGTATCTGTTTTCATAGTATATTACCTGCTATTATAATTATCACCATCAATATGTGTACGATAAAAAATTGCAGCACAAAGTATGCCTTGTACTGAGATCTATACCATCAGAAAGTAGAGATTTCCCATATTTTAGGCAGCCCCATTCTCCTTCTCTTAAAATCTTCTCATTGTAATGTCAGAAAATGGATGACCCATGCCAAAGTCAACCAACAGCTTCAAGATAATAAACTTCGTCCTCCCTGAGTCTTTAATCTCGACATTAATTCCATCCTTAGGGAATTGTCAGAAGGTACTTTGCTAAAACACTAAGGAAAGGACCTTAATGAAAACTGAATTGGTGAGAAAAGGCCAGTAAAGTTTTGCTTCTCATTATAATTAGAGATGGTATAGATCTACCCAATAGCTTCTTCTTTCCTATTCATAAGTAAGACAGAAGTATCATTGTCCTTTAGGCATAAACATACGAAAAAATCTTACAGATCCCAGCTTGCATACAGATGAGCAGTGTTCTTTGCCTAAAAAAGGCTAAGAGGAAGGACAATCTTACACATGTTTCCTTGTTTTCTAAATTCTGTCAATTCTGATGAGACTTTTGGTTTAACCCAAGAACTCTTTTTAAGTGCATCTAGAGAAATAGGATAGTTACAAGTTTCTAGAACAAACGAATGTTTTAATGGCGATGATGTCAATGGCAAGTGAGATTGGGTATTGGTGTTGTTGTTGTCAAGTGCTATCTAGTCAGTTCTGACCAATAGAGACCTCATGCACAAAAGAACTAAACACTGCCCAATCCTCTTTCCTTCTCAAAATGATCTCATTCTCACAACAATTCCATTGTTGCACCCACTGTGTCAATCCAACTTGTCAAGGGTCTTCCTTTGTATACTGCTCCTCTCCTTTGCCAAACATAATGGCCTTCCCCAGGGACTGGTCTCTCTTGACAACATGTCCAAAATAGGTAAGACTGAGTCTCACCATCCTTGCCTCTAAGGAGCACCCTGGCTGTACTGTTTCCAAGGCAGATTTGCTTGTTCTTTTAGCAGTCCAGTGTATTTTGAATATTCTTCTCCAGCACCACACACTGGGTGCATCAATTCTTCTCTGGTCTTCCTTATTCGACGTCCCAATTTCACAAAATACACATAAGGTGATGGAAAATATCATGGCTTGGTCTAGCACACCTTAGTATTCAAAGTAACAACTTTACTATTCCATACTCTAAAGAGGTCTTGTGCTGCAGATTTGCCTAATGCAACTGATCTTTTCCTATATTGACGGCTGCTTCCAGGAGCATTGATTGTGGATCCAAGCAAGACCAAATTCTTGAGAATTTCAATGTTTTCTCCATTCATCATGATATTGCCTATTGGTCCAGTTGTGAGGATTTTGGTATTCTTTATATTGAGTTGTAGCCTATCTTTCATATTCATCAATCTCCTTTTCTTATAGCAAGAAAAGTTGGGTAATTTGCATATTGCTGGTTATTAATTTCTCCAATCCTGATGTCACATTCTTCGTCATATAATTCATCTTTGATGATGATTTGCTCAAAATACAGGTTGAATTATTATGGTGAGAAAATACACCCCTGCCACAAATATTTGCTAGTTGTAAAGCATACAGTATTCCCTTATTCTATTCTCACAATTTCTTTTTAATCCATGCGCTTCATGAGCATAATTAGGTGTTTTGTACTTCCCATGTTCTCAAGATTATTCATAGGTTTGTCATAGTTGATAAAACACTGCTAATACCTTTCTAGTATCCATTGCTTTGAGTCAATACTCTTCTGAATCCAATCTGAACCTCTGGAAGCTCCTTCTCAATGTATGGCTGCAAACTTTATTAGATCATCTTCAGAAAAATTTTACTCACTTATGGTGTCATTAACATTTTTCTTTTATTTGATCATTCTTGTGGGGCACCATGCTTTGGAATGGACAAAAATATGGAAGTCTCCCTGTCAGTTGACCAATATGTATCTTCCAAATGTTCTGTCATAGATAATGAGTGCCTTCAGTGCTTTATCAGTTTGTTGAAACCTTTCATCAAGTATGTAAGACTAAGTCTAGCCATCCTTGACTCTAAGGAGCAATTGCTATTCAATGAGTATTCCATCAATTCCTGGAACCTTATTTTTGGCTAATGCTTTCGGTGCAATTTGGACTTCTTCCTTCAGTACCATTCGTTCTTGCTTATATGCTGCTTCCTGGAATAGTGTAATGTCAAATTGTTTTGGTATATAGTGGCTATGTATTCTTTCTATCTTCTTTTGATACTTCCTGTCTCAATCAATATTTTTGCCCATTGAATTTTGCAAGATTTCAAGTGGAGGCTTGATTCCCCGCTACCCCCCATGCATGAGTTTTTTATGTTTAAGACATGCAGAATGTGTTCTTCCCTTTGGGTTTCATAATTCTAGATCTTTGGGCATTTCATTATAATTTTTGGATTTTTCTTCTTGAAATGTTCTATTCATGTAGTTCTTTCATTTGCATTAGCTACTCTATGTTTGAGAGCAAGTTTGAGTCCCTTCTGACATGCACATGGATTGTTTTTCTTTCTTTCCTGTCTTTTCATGACAGTTTGCTTTCTCCACGAATGTTATTGATGTCTTCCAACAGCATATCATTCTGTCAATAATGTTCAATGTGCCAATCTCTTCTTTATTGTGTTTCTAAAAAAATTAACCATTTTATTGGGGGCTCTTACAAATCTTATAACAATGCTTCATTCAGTAGTATTAAGCACACTAGTACATACACTTGTATGTTGCCATCAACATTTCCAAAACAATTTCTCTCTATTTCAGACCCTGGTATCAACTCATCTTCCCCTTCCCCCGCCCTCCCTGCTCATGAATCCTTGGTTAATTATATTTTTTTATTGTTATTTCATGTCTTTTGTGTTTTACACTCTCCATTGCCTCTTTTTATTCCCCTTTTGGTTATTGGACATCCCGGGGGAGGGCTATATAGCCAACCTTGTGATGGGTTCCCCCTTTCTTCCGGTTTGTCCTGTCAAGCCCCCACCACCCCATGACCTTCATGATAGCTCTATTTTCCCTGCTATTCCTGAGGGTTTTCATCTGTTCTGAATCTTTTTTTAAGTGAATCATTTTATTGGTGGCTCTTACAGATTTTATATCAGTCCACATATCAAATGTAATAAGCACATTTTTATATATGTTACCATCATCATTTTCAAAACATTTCTTTCTACTTGAGCCCTTGGTATCAGCAGCTCACTTTTCTCTCATTCCCTGACCCTCCCACCTTCATGAACTCTTGATAATTGATAAATTATTTTTATATCTTACACTATGCTCTATCTCCTTTCCCCCACACTTCTGTTGGCTGTTTCCCTGGAGGGGGTGTTTTAAGTTGATCATTGTGATCTGTCCTCCCTTTTATACTTTTCTTCCCCCCACCTTTCTCCTACCCTCATGGAATAGATACTTTGATTACTGTTCCTGAGGGGTTTATCTGTCCTGGATTTTGTGTGTTGAGAGGAATTTCTGAAAGCCGAATGAAGTTTGAACATGATAGTTGGACAGGAGGAAAGTAAAGGGAAATCGACGGAAGAACTAGCAGGCAACAGATATTTATAGAGGTATAAATATAGTCATGTATATATGTAAATACATGGTATTTAAGTATCAAGGTAGCAGAAGGACATTGGGCATTTACTCAAGTCTTCCCTAAATGTAAGAACACTCTGTTCTAGTAACCCGGCATTCTGAGATACTCACCTTCTGGACATGATCACTGAAGAAATAATGGGTGCATAAGTAAATGTGGGGAAGAAAGCTAAAGGTGCTATTAACACGACATAAAATCTGGGGTGTTAAATGCTTAAAGTTAAACAACCAGCCATCTAACGGGGTAGCAACAAAGCCCATATGGAAGAAGTACAACAGCCTACGTGTTCACAAGTCATCCACAGGATTTGGTATCAGGCATCAGAAAACCCCAAACAAACAATTAAATTGATGTGAATGAGAGGGGCTGAAGTGGAGACCCAATCTGTAGAAAATTGGAAATCCCCTCAGATTAAGATCATAAGGAAGGGACGAGTTAGCTAGGGTGCAGTAGAGCATTCATGAAATACAGAATATTTCTCTAGTTCTTTCCCCCCCACACCCCTTCTCTAGTTCTTTTTAAAAAACAATTTTATTAGGGTCTCACACAGCTCTTATCACAATCCAAACATCCATTCATTGTATGCCAAGCACATTTATACATTTGTTGCCCTCATTATTCTCAAAGCATTTGCTTTCTATTTAAACCCTTGGTATCAGCTCCTCATTTTCCTCTCCCTGCCTCTTTCCCTTATGAACCCTTGGCAATGTACAAATTATTATTACTTTGTCATATATTACATTGCCCGGTGTCTCCCATCACCCATTTCCCCATTGACTGTATCCCAGTGAAGAGACTATATGTAGATTCCTAAAATTGGTTCCCCCTTTCTACTGCACCTTCTTTCCACCCTCCCAGTTTCTTTACTCTCATCAACAATCTTAAAGGAACATCTGTCCTGGATTCCCTATGTTTCTGGTTCCTATCTGTACCAGTGTACATCTTTATCCTAGCTGGATTTGTAAGGCAGAATTGGGATCATGATAGTGGGGATGAGGAAGCATTAAAAAACTAGAGGAAAGTTGTATGTTTGATCATTGCTATACTGCACCTTGACTGGTCCATCTCATCCCTGTGACCCTTCTGTAAGGGGATAGCCATTACCTACAGATGGATTTTGGGTCCCTATCCTGTACTCCCCCTTACTTACAATGATATAATTTTTAGTTCTTTGGTGCCTGATACCTGATCCCTAAGACACCTTGTGCTCACACTGGCTGGTGTACTTCTTCCATGTGGACTTTTCTGCTTCTGAGCTAGCTGACCGTTTGTTTACTTTCAAGTCTTTAGGGCCCCAGGCACTATATTTTTGATAGCCGGGTACCATCAACTTTCTTCACAACTTTTGCTTATGCATGCATTTGCCTTCAGTGCTAGTGTTGGGAAGGTGAGCATCATGAAATGCCAAGTGAATAGAACAAAGTGTTCTTATATCAATGAAATACTTCAGTGGAGGCCCGATGTCCATCTGCTGCCTTATTACTATATATATCTCTATATATTTTCATGTAAATCTATTTCCCCATCATCATATATAAATATATTTACCTGTACACATGCCTGTATTTAGACCTTTCAGTGCCCTTTACCTCCCATTTCTTTCTTCTATTTCCTTTTACTTCCTCTTGTCCCACTATCATGCTCAGCCTTGTTGATGAACCCAGGGACAAGGGAACAACAAGTGTTCTAAATCGTGGCAAGGAGGGTGTGAGAAGTCTGGGAGGGATTGATCAAGGGTAAGGTAACCAAGAGAAATTACCGAAACCCAAATGAAGGCTGAATATGCTAGTAGAATGTCTGTTCCATTTAATCTTTCAACAGTTTTATTGGAATATAATTCACATACGATATAATTCAATAGCTCAATCACATCAAAAAGAGTTGTAAAACCACAGCCACAGCTGTAGAACATTTTCTTTATTCTTTTATTCATTAGTTCCTCATTTCCCCCCAATCTCTCCTGCCATACCTGCACAGAAACATTAATCCAGTGACTATCTTTGTATATTTGCCTATCTGGAATTCATAATATGACAAAATAATAATAATTTATAAATTAAAAAGGGTTCTTTCATCTAGAGAAACTTTAGGTTGGCCAAGAGGGAGGTCTACTGACCAAGTATTATATTATACCATGTTTCAACCTCCCATTTTGAACTTTACAATAATCTTTGTCTGATAGTAGATCTGTTTGAGTCCCTCACCTGTGGTTTGAGTCCCTCTACCAGAGGCTTAATCTCACTACATATTCCCCAGATGGATTTTGTTTCTCACTGTCCTCTATACTCTTGTACAAATTTGATGTTCACAATTTAAGTTCTGATACTTTTCCCTTCGTCATATTTGGATTTAGTTATCTTCATCTTTGGATCATATGAACTTGTGCTCTTTTTTGAAGTAGACTTAGTCCATGCCTCACTCAGGTGGTTGGTTGTTTGAATACTAAGAACCCAGGCACGATTCCAATTGATAGCTGGCCACCATCTGCTTTCTTTACCAGTCTTTGCTGCTGCGCCCATAACTTCAGTGATCTCATTATAATGGTGAGCATCAAACAGGGGCATGTCATAAGAACTAATTGTTCTCTGATTGGGGCTAGAATTAAGTGCTAGCTCCAAATACATTCATGAATTTATGGTTTCATGAATCTATGGTTCACCTTAGAGACATTATTGTCACTTTATAATTGTTTTAGTCTCGATATTGACACAATAAACCTACCTATCACAAAATTGAGAATACTGTAACCCCCTCAGCATCACTTCCACTGCCATCTTGTCAATGCTAACTCAGAGCGAGCCTATACATTAGGGAAGAAGTGCCCGCTGTGAGTCTCTGAGCCTGCAAACCCTCACAGGAGTAGAAAACTTCATCCTTCTGCTACAGCACTTCTTGGTGGTTTCAAACTTCTGACATTGTGGTTATTAGCTCAGTGCCTTGATAGAGTTATTAGATTAACCAATGGCATAGAAAATAAAGCTCTGTTGAGAAAAGGAAATGATATGAGTATTGGTTAACTAGGAACACAATAGAATTGATTACTTCTACAGATTAAGCCTTTAAAAGACTGGGCACTATCTAAGCTACAACTTAGTTGAGTTTAGAGCACATTTTTTAAACATACTCATTCACAGCAGCAGGACTACACCTATCAGTGTTACACGAAGAAATATGAATGTATGAAGCAAGGAGGACTTTAAAATAGCAAGGATATATTAGTTCGAGACCACCAATCATTGGGCACCCTCAAGACATGAGATTTGAACCAGAGTTCAATATCTGACAGGTCTAGTCCCATGGGCTAGCGATTATAGACTTCTTTTTATATTAGGGAGTCTTAAGTCCAATGACTTCAGGTGAGTTTGAGATGAAATCCAGTCCTTCTGGTGTGGCCTATGCAGGATGTTGTGTACCTTGAAAGAATAGTCTAAAAGTCCCACTAGTCTCTAGCACACCAACTGGTTCACTGAAGGTTGGACAGAAACATAGTACCAGGCATATTCTCCCTTTGCTTACATGTAACTATTGGTAAGTATTCCTGGTGGGAAATTGTTCCTCCCCATTTTCCAACCAAGAGTCGTGGTGGGAGTGTCTGTTGTATTGGGATGATCTTAGGACAATTTTTTATGGCAGGAACTGAACAATCTTTCAAATTTCATTTTTGATGACTTCCAGTGTTCTTAGAATCATATCTCACAGATTCCAAGTTCTGATGATTAGCAGATATTTGCAGCTGTTTCTTCATGCCTTGAGTCATGCCCCACAAACAAGTGAAGATTCTGAAGTCTCCATTATCACAGGCCTAAACCAACTCATGACACTAAAATTCACTCCACATTGAAATCAACTCATTCTCAGTCATATTTTAAGTGCTTTCTGACCCAAGAGGCCCATCTTCTGTTAATGTCTCCAATGACGTTTTGCTTTCATGAATTAGGATTTCAGTATCTGACAAGGTTTCAAGCTACACGTAAGTTTTTCAGGAGCTCCTTTGGTCAAAGTGGGGAACTGAGTCCTTCTTTACTGTCTGTTCTTCATTTGAAAGAGGGAAATGAAACTTTATTTTGATTGGTCTTGCTGGCAATTGAAATACCAGGGACATGGCTTCCAGTGTCACAGCAACTTGCAAGCATGACAAAGTGACAGACAGGCAGTTTGCACTGTTGAGATATATAATGGATGTGAGCTTTGGACTTAGATGGGCCTGGATTTTAAACTCTGTGACCATGGATAAATTCCTCCCCCTTTCCCAGCTCTTCTGTAAAATGATACTATAAAAGTATCTATTTCCTTGTATCTGATTCAATCATTGAAACCCAATGGAGTACAGTTTTGCTCTTAAACCCATGGGGTGGCCATGAATTGGAATATACTGAAGGCCAACTTTTTTTTTTTTGAGAATTAACTAAACTGTCTATGAAGTGTTCAATTAGAATCAATTCTGATTCATAGGAAACCTATAGGCCTTGTGGATTTTCTAGGGCTTTAAATCTTTAAAGAAGCAGACTGCTACATCTTTCTCCCATGGAGCAGCTGCTGGATTCCAACTACCAAGTACTTTTTAACCAGGCTCCTGGCACATAGCAAGCTTGCTATAAATGGTTACTTACATTCAAACCCAAGCCCAACTTACTGCCATCGAGTTGATAGCAACTCACAGCCACCCCCTAGATTAGCACTGCCTCTTTGGGTTTCTGAGTTTGTAAATCTTTATTGGAAGAGAAAGATGAATTCTTCTCCCATGAAGTGGGACTGTGGGTTTGGGCTGCTAACCCTCAGTGGTAACCCACAATACCACTAGGGCTTCTTAGGGTAACATATGGTTAGCTACTCCTGCCTGGGTAAATGTTGGTTTACCAATAAATATGAATTTTTACAGTGATTAATAATTTTTACCATTAGAGTCAGACAGACACATATTTATATATTGACTTCATCAGTTATTATTAGCACTGTGATCTTGGAAAACTATGAAGTGTCACTTCTTCATCTAGTTGTGCTTTAAAGGGTTATTGAGAATTTGAACTTAGTAGCTATTACTATTAATAAGAAAATAAATATATCTTCAGGTTTCATGTTTTATTCCTCCAAGGAGGTTCCTTACCTGTGGTATCCTTGTAACCCTTGACACTGTCACAAGGGGGAAGCACCAAAATGATCTTAAGAGGTCCTGATGGGGGTGGTGCAGTAGGGGCCATAAAGTGATATCACATGGGTTGGTTTTACCCCTCACTCCAACCCTCACTTGCCATTCAAGGTGTTGGCAGGTGGACTATGGTGCCTGCCAATAGATGGATAGGAGGGGCTCCACCTTGGTCAATAGGAGAAGAAAGGGATTGAGGGGCATCGAAAAGTTAGCCAGGAGGAGTGAAACAGCAGGCTCTGGAGCCTGGCCCTTCCTGAGTGACTGGATTGGGCACGGCCACTCTGTTCATCAGGGTAGTGTTCACTGGCCTTGAGTTGGGACCATGAGTTATTTTGCTGGGTGATTCCAACCCTAGTGAGGTACTGATCCTCTCCTTCCCATGGCGCTTAGAAGGGATTTTAAATACCGGTCCTCAGCCTAATGAATCCTACACACTCTGGTCCTGCCTACTTAAATAACTTCATCTCCAACCACTCTCCCATTTTATGCCACTGTCATACTAGCCTTCTTGCCATCTCTCAGACAGACCAAGTTCTTTTCTGCTTCAGCATCTTTGCATTTTCTGTTCTATTTCCCTGTATCTCTAGTTCTTGTGGACTCCTTCGTTCCATGTAAGTGTCACCTCTTCAGAGAGGCTCTTCTGAACTAGACAGCGTTGCTTCCTCATTTCACAGACATACTTTTACTATTATGTTCTATTTCCTTCCTAGCATTCATTAGTCTAAAATTATCCTGTCTTCATGTTTATTGTCAATTCCTCCAACTAGATCTATGAGGGCAGTTAGTATAACTATCTTTCTCCCTGCTCTATCACAGTACCTAAAACAGGACTTGAGACATAGCAAAATAATGAATTGTTGAATGGATAGGTGGATACACTTGGCAAAGATCTTCACTCTGGTTTCCGAGATTGTCATTTTGATGAGGGATAGTAACTCCTATGTGGTGTGACATTCCCTGCAGATTACATGGCAGAAGCTCATTAGTATGGGTTTGACTAAACTTGAAAAGACTCCTAGTATACTACTCTTCTGCCTGGCATCACTCTTTAGAAGCTAGATCAGTTTCTAAAAATATGCTTCATATCCAACCACATGAGTAGCTCTGTGCAGAAATGATTTTTGTTGAATTTTTAAACATAGAATTGCTCAAATAATTACATATGATTTCTGCCTCCTTTGTTTATGGATTTGGACTTTGAGTATTTTCTAAATTAAGCTAAACAGGCTGTGGGAGACATTGGGATATTAGACACCTGGCTTAATAACTAATAATGAGTAAAAGCTGGGGAGAGAGTTTCCTTGTAAACCTATGGGTTCAGATGGTGAGACTGCTGGAATAAATTAGCCCAGTCCATAGAGGAGCCTATGCTTGACAATTTTACTTTTAATAGAGGGTTATTACATAAATAATTGAGATTGTTATGAAAAAGAGAAAGGTAATGTAAGTCCGCTATATCCTACACAATTAGCAAATAAATATGTCCTTCACTGAGACTGTTCTATTTGTTAATGTTATGTTTTCCTTTCTCTTTCTTTATTTTTTTCTTCTGCTTTTTCTTTGTTTGGAAAAAGTTAACAGTGAGTGGGAAAGGTGTATAAAGCAAAGGCTTTCCAATATAACCAAAAGGAATTACTGAAACCCAATTGTAGACTGAATATGATAGTGAGATAAGTGGATAGAGCATTGAGGAGGCAAAGGACATTTACAGAAGTCTAAATATAGACAAGTACTTATGTAAATATATTTAAATATAATGAGAGGGAAATAGATCTATGTACTTATATTTATATGTAAAGTATTAAGGTAGCAGATGGACATTGGGCCTCTACTCAAGCACTTTCACAGTGGTTCTATTACTCTGGTATTCCATGATGCTCACCTACCCCACACGATCGCTGAAGACAAAGAGGGCGCATAAACAAATGTGGGGAAGAAAGCTAATGGTGTCCGGCTACCAAAAGATACAGTGTCTGGGGTCCTACAGGTTTGAGGATAAACAACAGACTATCTAGCTGAGAAACAACAAAACCCACATGGTTGAAGCACACCAGCCTGTGTGATCATGAGGTATCAATGGGATAAGATTTCAAACATAAAAGACCCAGAACAAAAAAATCATATCAACCTGAATGAGGGTGGGAAGCGGAATGGAGACACAAAGCCCATCTATAGACAAGTGGACATTCCCTTACAGAATGGTCACAAGTAAGAGAAGAATCAGTTAGGGTGCAGTACAGCTCTGATGAAACAAACACCTTTTCCTTTAGTTCTTTGATGCTTTCTATCCCCCACTGTCATCACCTCAATTCTACCTTATAAATCTGCCTAGATCATAGCATGTATCCTGCTATAAAGAAGAGCTCACAATACAATGAATCCATGCCAGATAAAGTTCTCATGACCAATAATTAGAGTAGAGATTCGAGGAGGATAAGGGAATGGGTGGGGAGAATGGGGGAACCAATCACAATGGTCTATATACCCCTTTCCTAGAGGGATGAACAACCGAAAAGTGGGGAAGGGAGACAACAGTTGGTATAAGACATGGGGGAGATTTTTTTATAAATTATCAACAGTTCCTGAGGGAGTGGGTTTGGGCGAGGGGAAAATGAGGAGCTTATTTCAGTGGCTCAAATTAGAAAGAAAATGTTTTGAAACTGATGATAGCAACATATTTACAAGTGTGCTGGACACAATTGATGCATGTATGTATGATGATACAAGCTGTAATATTCTTCAAAAAACAATGTAAATAAATAAAAATGTCAAAAAATCCCAAGCCTTTCAGGAAATTATCTTTTGTAATTGGGGTTACCTGAATCTCTCTAGTCAATCATATGGTGGGCATTTCCATCTGAGTCTCAGTTGTCATTCTCATGCCTTTTATTTCTGGAAGTCCCTGCATAATTTGAAACACTAAATGATATAAATCTAGATCAATAGAGTGCCGAAGATATACAGAGTTCATCTGGTGGCACTGGTCCTCAATGCTGGCCAATGTGTCCTATTCTGATAAACTCTCCAGATATTTCTGAAGCAGGAAGTTCTGAACTACAGATTAAGAAACACTTTATTATAATGCCTTTCAACTAAAGAAATTAAACAATGTTAAGGTAACTATATTTTACCAGAACTTCTCTTCATCTGTATGGAACAATCTCCCAACTATATAAGATCAATCAAGTTGGATTGATTTGGTGTAATTGAGTCAGTTGTAAATCAAAATAAGACTCTGTATACAACAAAGAAAAAATGCCCAGTATTAATACCATGTTTCACAGTGGTTCATATAATTTCGGACATTATTGTAGCCATTATGTGATCCATCCCATTGAAGGTCTTTGTGTTTTTCACCAACTCTTGACTTTACCATGGGGGGTTTTCCTTTCTGATTATTGTATGTCATTCAGTTTCTCTGATGATTTGCTCAGCATATATATTGAATAAACATGGGGGATACAATCAATGACACCTAATTTTCCTCATGTTAAATCATGCCACAGTCCTTGCTCTCTTGCAATATTGCCTCTTAATCATCGTACAGATTCCACAGGTGCACAATAAGTCCTGAATTCCTGTTTCTCTCAAGGATTACCTTAGTCTGTCATGACCCACATAGTCGATTGTCTTGGCATGGTTAATATGACATAAGCAACCAACTTTCAGTTATTCTCTGCTTGCAACCAAGATATTTATGATATCAGCAAGGATTTGACTTCTTCCAAGTTTGTGTGTGAATTCGGTCTGAATATCTGGCAGTTCACTGCCATTGCACTGCTAGAATTATTGTATGATCTTCAGCAAAATTTGACTTACATGTGATATTAATGATACTATTATGTAGTTTACATTCTGTTGCATCACCTTTCTTGGGATGGGTACAAATATGGATCTCTTCAAGTGTGTTGGCCAAGTAGCTATCTCCTAAATTCCTGGGAGAGAATGCTAAGTGCTTCCAGAGATGTATCAGCTTGTTGAAACAGTTCAATTGGTATGCCATCAATTCTTGGAGGCTGTTTTTTGGCTCATGCTTCCAGTGCAGTTTGAATGCCTTCTTTCAGAATCATTGGGTCTTGCTCATACCTTATCTCCTGCATCTTGATTGCATGTTTAATAAATTTCTGATTGTTGCCTTTAATAGAATCCTTCAATTTCTGCATCATTTGCTTTTGAAGTTGTACATAAAGTTGTATTATACTTGTATTAAATAGATTTCTTTGAATGTGGATTGATATAATCATATCACACATATGATTGTACTTCAAGGTTGACTTTGACATATCCTTTTAAAATATTAATGCAATCCATTCCTCATGAAAACTGTTGGAGATGGGGAAAGGGCAGTCATATGGACTGCCTGGAAGTAGCCAATAAATTGCTTTTAAGAAACAGAGTAAATTTTTTACAACATAGTGGGATGATTCACATTTCTCTTATACCATTAAAATAGCCATATTAGTTTGGTAAGACTTGCCATGAGACTTTCAAAAACCAAGATAATGGAGACGGGTGAGAAAGAACCACAGAAGAAGGAACCACTGAATGGGGGTGTCCATGGCTCACCTTTTCCCTGGCAGGGAAAAATCATCCATCAGGCGTGAGTACATGAAACTCTGCTTGCAGACGTGTTAGGTCAGTTTGGAAAACTTTTCAAATGGCATTGAGGGAAATTTCCTCTTTTCTAAACAGAGATTTTGGCTTCTCTGGCATCCCATTTCCCCCTGGAACTTGCTATGGGAGAGGTGCTCTGTGATGTCATAACACCTTCAGGACACTAATTGACTGAGGGTTTGGTCATGCCCACTGACCAAACAAAGTTGGTTTGCTTTGCTGAGTGTTTTTAAGGAGATCAGGAGAATTTAGAACAGTTCACTGTGGGTTCCTGGATGGAAGAAGTAACTGAGAAGGAAGATAAGACTGAGAAGACACAATGACCAAATAAACACAAAGGAACATTATACCTCCACCAAGACAGTACTAGCAAGAAGAGGAAGAACCAGAATCAACATAGGTTTATGGACAAAGTCAGATGGCCTAATTCATTCCCGGTTCTTCTTCTTCACCCCTTGACCGACAAAGTGCCAACCCCGTCCTTCTATGACATGGACCCCTTACCTCAACCTAAGCCCCTTTTTACTATAATCACCTTTCTACCCAGCCCCCATTTTCTCTCAAATGGTCACTCTCCATCTAACTTCCAGTTGGAAAATTATTGCAAAATATCTTGCAATACAGCATTGAGGGATTCTATGGAGGAGATACTGAATAATGCAGGAGCTTAAAGGAAGCTGCAGAATACACAGAATCACTGTACCAACAAAGACTAATGGACATTCCACCAATTCAGGAGGTAGGGCATGAGCAAGACACAATTGTCCTGAAGGAAGAAGTTCAAGCTTCACTGCAACCATGATCCCCAAACAAGTCTCCAGGAATTGAAGAGAACCTAACTGAAATGTTGACACAGCTGAAGCATCACTAGAAGCACTTAGACTTCCTTCTTTAACAGGAACTTTGGGAGACAACTACTTGGCCAACACACTTGAAGAGGTCCATATTTGTATCCATCCCAAGGAAGATGTCACAATGAAATGCTAGACTACAGTATAGTCACATGTAAGTAAAGTTATATATCACATGTAAGTAAATTTTTGCTGAAGATCATACAACAATGGTTCCAGCAGTTCAATGGGAACAAACTGCCAGATATCCAGGCCAAATTCAGAAAAGAACTTGGACAACTCATATCATTGCTAATATAAATATCTTGGCTGAAAGCAGGGAATACCTGAAAGATGGTTGGTTGCATTTTATTTACTAAGTCAGTTCAGTCAACTCTGTGGATCATAATAAGCAGTGGGGATCCTTCAGAGGCATGGCAATTCAATAGCACTTTACTGTGCACCTGTGGAACCTATATAATGATTAAGAGGAAGTTTTGAGAAGAGAACAAGGACTGCAGCATGATTTAACATGAGAAAAGTTAGGCGTGCTGGTTGTACCCCCCCCATATTTATTTAATGTATATGCTGAGCAAATCATCAGAGAAAGACTGTGGCATTAGGATTGTAAGGTGCAAGAACTGGACGTCTCTGTTAGGGAATGGGTCTGCAAGCACAAATAACTGACTTTGCCCCAATGAATGCGCACTCCTTCCCATCTACTACTGACACCAATACCACCACTATCACCATTTTCTTCTTCATTGTGGGTCATTGATGACATTTGTCATCAATACTTATTCTTCATCGACAGTCTGACTCCCCTCTCCTTGGAGAGACCCTAGCCTCCTCCAGACACAATCTGTCCCATCTTCTTTCTATCATGTCCCACCATCAAAGAGCCCACAGACCTTGTACAGCCTGTGAAGTTTATTTGAATCATTGACTAATCACCAGCATATTCTCACAGTGTACCATCTGGTTTCTATTTCATTCAGGTTTAACAAGAGGCTACTCCAGGCCACACCTGATCCTTCAAGACTCTTAACATTCTGTGAGCAAGAGGACTGGAGGTTCTCTGGAACCTCTTCTTTCTCTTGTGGTGGATGTTCATCTTCTTTCTCATGCTTCCCTGAGTAACAGACTACTATAGCTGACAACTTAGCTCTAGTCCATTAAAAATTTATTTTCACAACAGACTGTCCCTTTTGCTAGGATTTCAGAGGGTCTATGGGATCCTCTATGATATTTGCCTTCTTTCCTATCTTTTTAAATTGAGTTTTAACTTTCTTCAACTCTGATGTTCTTCATATCCTCCCACAGCTCATCATGTTTTCTTTCATGAGTATTCAAGGTATCATTGAAATGTTCTCCTAATTCACATAACACTGACTGAAGGCCGTGTTTTGACTCTCTTGAGCCTGATTTGACGTTCATCAGCTTTAACTAAATTTATAGTTGAAAAATTGATTTTCTGCTCCATAGTCAATACTGGCCCTAGTTTCAGCTGCCGAGTTTGAGGTATTCTATCTTCACTTACAGCAGATGAACTTAATTGGATGTCTCTCTATTCCATTTGGAGAAGTAAACGTGCAAAGTCACCTTTTGTGTCCTAAAAATTCTCGTGATGACCACATCATTTGTCCTGACAAATTCTATCTTGCAGTCTCCAGCTTTGCTCTTATCACCAACTCCATATCTTCCAAACACTTTGTTTCCAACTTTTGCATTTCTATTGCCCATAATTATGAACACATCTAGATTACATATTTGATCGATTTCTGACCGAAGTTTTGGTAGAATTCTCCAATTTCTGCATCTCTCACTTCTGAGGTTGGAGCATACATTTGTCAGACACGTGTTTTGAGTGGATTTTCTTGAATGTAGATAGATAGATTCCTATCTCAGACCCCATTTTACTTCAATGTTGACTCTCAAATACTTTTTGAAGCATGGCTGTAAAGCTATTCTTCTTGAACACTGGTGGACATGGGGAAAGGGCTGTTAGAAGGGAAAAAACTGTCTGACAGTAGCCAAGCTATGGACTGTCTCCAAGAATTAGCAAGGAACTCTCTTAGAGCGTAATGATACAATTCACGTTTCCACACAACTTAAAAATGGCCACATTAACTTGGAGACATTTTCAGTGAGACATCCAAAATGAAGACAGGTGACGAAGAGTGGGATGAATCACTGAATGGGGGTGTTCCTGGTACATCCTTTGCCTGGCGTGGGTATCATCATCCATGTGGAGTGATTACATGGATACGTGCTTACAGAAGAGGCAAATCCTGTAATGGGAAAGCCTGAGATGACATCCCCCACATCCAACTAGGCATTTTGGCCACTTCCCGAGTCCCCTCTTATCCTGAAAGTTACTGTAGGAGAGATGTCCTGAGATGTTTGAGCCCTTCCAAGGTTCTCACTAGCTGAGGGATTTGTCATGCCAATGGACCAAACAAAGTTGGTCTGCTTTATTGCCTGAGACAGTGGTCTGAAACATTTACTCTAGTCATATCATTAAGATCAACTCCATTTTGGGGACGCAGATGTTTCCATGTATTTTGAGTGACTTCTGAATGGATGAGTTCATCTTCTGGCAGGTTACCATACAATGTTATCTGCTAGTCATAAAGTTTTCACTCACCACTTCTCTTTTCAGAAGTAGATAGTTCGGGCCTCCCTCCAGGCTTTATACCATTGGTGACCTTGCTGGTATATAAAATACTGGTGACACAACTTCCATAATCACAGCAAAGGAGAAGCCACCACAGTGTGAAAAACTTGACAGAAGAGTGGCGATAGTTGCCTATTGCTTTCTAATGGGATATATAAGGTTTCTTACTGAACACGCCTTACTATATATATATACAGCTAAGTATTTGGCAGACTTATGATTTCCTCTTTATTTTTCACAATTAAGAATTAAAAATTCCTTCTGAAATGCATATGCTAAGTGCTTGAAATATATTGCTATCATCATTCATAGCACAATGTAGGTTTCCTATTATATAGCTTAAAATTTAAAACTCTTATAGGTAACAACTCAAGCAGGAAAACAGCCATATAATATCAATGCAAACACCAAAGCCTTTTTTTAAGCTCTGTCCTACCAGTACACCTAATACTTAGTTATAGCCCAGCACTGATGTCTGTGCTTATCCTACTTCATAGAAACATTTAAGAATTGGATAAAGGAGGACATCAGAGAGAAAGTTGCTTTAAACTGGGCATAGGAAGGTATGCCATCTGAGAGAGATAATGATGTGAATATAACTGCACAAGTCACCACCACTTAGTAATTAGAAGCGCCTAGGGAGAGATGGGGAAAATAGTGTTAAAAAAAGGAGATTCATGAAGCTTAGCCTCAGAAGTTTCGATTCCATAGATCTAGGATGGCACTCATGAATCTTCCTGTTTAACAAGCATCACCACCCAGGTGATTTTAAAAGAGATACCTAATGCAACACAATTGAGAAAAATTAGCATTGTCCAATGATTGCTTTGTGCAAAGGTGGAAACTGAGGTGCAGAGAGGAGAGTGATTGTTGATTAAAAATGCTCTTTCTGGGGATTCTGTAAAAGAGCCTGCCTTTGAAGTTGAGCTCTCAGTCATGCTTCTTAAAGTTTCCCCTAATTTGTACTAGGCTGTAAATTTCATACTCTTTTTTACTATATGTGAAAGGGCTGTGTAATTTCATGGTCTGGCCATTACTGCTGGCATTAAAGGAATGGCTATTACAGGTACTTAATATATCTTCTCCAGTTTCTTAATGACTCTGAAGTACATAGTATAAGAACTATCTCATTTGCATATAAAGCACATATGCAGATAGGAAACACCTGTTCTCTTGGGGTGGGTTTACCAGGCAGTAACTTCCTTCTTTTTTCAAGTGTTCTATCTGTGCCCTTCCTCTTGCCCAAGCTGTTTTGACCCCATAAAGAAGAACAGTATCATAAGTCCCTCTCACTGTTTCTTAGGCCCCTAATGAATCTCTAGGTACTCACAAGTTCTAACTTCTAAGGTAGTGATTTCTTGCAAGAAAGGCAGGGTTTCTTTAGGGACTACAAGAAGGGGAAATGATGAAACCGTACTCTGATAGAAAGTTCTGTCCAGTCTTATTAAGGGGAAGTTAATGGGAAGTGGAAGAGTGCTGTAGAGGGTCATACTTCTTCACCATTTTCAGTAAATCATCATAGCTGTTGAGCTTTACCCATACACTTAGTGGCAGATTTTGACATGATAACAAACATATATATTGTAATTTGAATTGATAATATTGTATCTGCTTTGAGTCCTTGACTTAAGGCTGTTTAAAGTATATATGTCATAGAAATGATTTGTGAGAAAATGTGTTGTGCAGTTTCCATTGACCATTTCATACCACATGAGAATCACATTTGAGATGAATGTACTGCTGTAGTTAGGTGCCATTCAGTTGGTTTTCAACTCTGAATAAGCCCATATGGCAGAGTAGAGTTGTCCTATAGGGTTTTCTAAATGGCAATCTTTATGGGAACAGATAGATAGGTCAATCCAATGTGCACTGAATTACCAGCATTTCAGGCAGGCGTCAAGCCTTTAGTCTTTGTGCCACCAGCGCCCTTGAGAAGCATCCCTGTTGTCCTGTTGATAGGAGCCATCAAATTGGTTTTGTCTCAGAGCAGGCCTATGGACAACAGACCAACACACTACCTGATCTTGTTCTGCCCTCACAATTGCTCCCGTTTTTGAGCACATTGTTGCAGATACTATGCCAATCCATCTTGTTGAGGGCCTTCTTTTCCTTCGATGTCCCTCTATTTTACCAAGCGTGATGTCCTCTACTTTTCCTTTTGTTGAAGCATCATTAGTCTAGGATAAGCAATGAATCATGCTGAAATGCCTTGCAATCTCATGTCCATAGGGTTGGACTGCACTGAGTAGTGAGTGCTTGAGGTGGGTGAGAACTCTTAATTCTTCGGGGAGAAAGAGCCAAAGAAGAAGATGAAGCATATAAACTGATCAGGAGAAATGAGTGAGAAAAAAAGCTATTCTTTCTATATCAATGAGTGGCCAGTTGCACTGGATGCTTGTTTTCTTTCTTTCTTTCTTTCTTTCTTTCTTTCTTTCTTTCTTTCTTTCTTTCTTTCTTTCTTTCTTCTTTTGCTTCTTTCTTTCTCTGTCCTGGCAAGGACAAAGTGTGTTCTGTTTAAGCATCTCTGGGGAGTTTGAGGGGTGGGGATGATTGAATACATAAATAGAATCAGCGATTTTTGGTATGTGAAGCACTTTGCAAATTACATAATATAAACAATGTCAAAGACTTGATTTCCTTTCCTGTTACACTCCTAGCTTTCCTGCATGTGGATTTGCTACAACCTGTAAGGAAATTACTTTCATAAACAGATAATGGACACCAGGATAGGTGTATCATGGAGGGGGGGGACTTTTAACGTATAGATTGACTTATGAAGCACTCATTTAGATTTCACATAATAATCTGAAATAATTATTGAGATAAATGACATGTCATGCTAGTAATTGAATATTCCATAAACAAGACATAGTGGCTATAATTATAGCTCTACAAATACTTTAATAGGTATATTAAGAGAAGTCAGTGAGCCTCAAAGCATTTCACAAAGGCCAATATTTCAAGTAATTCATAAGATATTACAGAATGTAAATAACTACCATTTGGATTCTCTGGAGCATATACTTAGTAAATAGAATTATGGAGGTCTTCATGCCACATTTTCTTAATTGAACATTTACTGTATGTCTTAGCTGATACTAGACTCTATAGGGTGATTGGTGTTATACGATACTGAAGGTTTTCTGAGTTGTAGTAAATGTTGATAGACTAAAATGATAAATTACAGACTATAAAATATAGATATTAAATGGTATGAAAAATGTACAGTTTAAATTACTAGGGCATGAGGTAATGCACAACAATAATAACTGATGTGGCAATGTTCAGTTATATGGCATTCACATTTATGAATTTAAATGTGTCTCACTAAAGCAACTGTAGATTAGGGAAAATCATTGGACTTGGAGTCAAAACCAATTTCTCATAGTTGCTTGCTGTGTGACCTTGAGCTAGTTACTTCTCTTTCAGGTTCCTCACCTGCAAAGTGAGGATCATGATGATATCATTCTATAACATTCAATTCTGAGGCTGGAGTAAAAAAGATAGGGAATATTCAAGCACTTCATGCATAGTAGCAGGCCAGTATTGGTCTTCTTCCTAAAAATGCAAGCTAATATGTAAAGTAGTGGATGATTTTAATCACTTGATTGTTTATTTAGAAACCAAATTCATTTACATTGATTTGCTTGGACCCATCATCTTTTCACGTTGGTTTTATATGAATGACATTGTTGGTAATGGTATAAACCTTGATGTCTTACTGAAATGTTACCAAGTCTTGTGCATTTAATGGCTACTACAGATAGAACAAATTTTATAATTCAGCTGTTCTTCTGTTTCCTACACCAAAATTAGGACTAGTTATTGTTCCCGATCCACAGCATTATCATGAAGATGAAATCACACCTACACCATGCTTAGTAATTTCTTGTTCCTAATAAACACTCAATATTGCTTATTCATCCTTCATCATTCAAATATATGTGTGAAGAAGAATGAAATGGTAAATGTTTAGTTTCATATATTTACCACAATGAGAAAAGATTATGTCCTAATCAAATTTAAAACAAAATATTAATTGCTAAAAATAATCATTGACTGCCTACTAAGTGCTACAAAATTTGCTGGGCAATAGATATACCCAAAACAACCAAACTGAATTCATTACCTTCACAGGTGAATCAGACTCTTCACACTTATAATTCCACAGCATTAATTATGTTTATCGGGCTGAGCCCCGGTGGCGTCGTGGTTGTGCGTGGGACTGCGGCCCACTGGGACAAAGGTTCAATTCCAACAGTGGGGCTGGGCCTCCTACTCCCACCACTGGAGAGCAGTTATGCCCCCCCCAAAAAAATTATGTTTATCATGTTTTTCACCATCAACAATATTCATCAATAAACATTTTCATTAAATGAATGAATGATCTGTATCATTTTTATAATGGGAATTGTTTTCAAGATACTAAACAATATTTGAATGTTGAAGGCTGAATAAGCAAGACAAGACATTATTCAGAAGCTTCATAGTCTCATTGCTAGCTTCCCAACGGTTGCTATTCCCATTGGGTGCTATCATCGTGTGACTACTACACATCTTTTATTCCAAAACCAGATTGCTGGTGTCACAATGGGGTTTATGAGATTGCAAAGTATTCAGGGAGCAGATACTCTTACCAAATTCTGGATTAGCAGCTGCTGGATTCAAATTGCTGACCTTGCAGATCACAGTCCAACTTTTAACCATTTTATATGAAATATTGAACATTTAAGGTGACATTGCTGTGTAAGCACTGAATTTTTAACCCCTGGTTGACAGTCCAAACACACCAGACACCCCCAACTAGACGGATGAGACTGTCTGCTCCCAGAAAGACTTACATATATTCAGAAACCCAATATTGGGTGATTATGGGTCATAAATGATTTGATAGTATTGGATTTGGTTCAGGGATGTTGGCTATTTAAAAGTAGCCCTATTGGTGCAGTGATTAAGCACTTGTGTGCTAATTTAAAAAGTTGGCAATTCAAACCTGTGAGCAATATTGCAAGAAAAAGTTTCATTCTGTAAAGGCTATCTAACTAAAACCAAACCCACTGCTTTTATGTCAATTACAACTTATAGAGCCCTTTATAGATTTTACAAGGTTGCTTCTCTTGAGGAGTGGCTGGTGGATTTTATTTGTTGATCTTGTGGTTATCAGGTCAAAACATAACCCACAGAGTCACAACCCTCTGTGTCAGTCCTATTCTGTTCTCTTGGTTCACTGTGAGTTGACATTAGTTCAATGGTAATGTTTTTGTTTTTAATTGATCATTTGAGTATGAACCTCAACATAAATGGGATAAGAACCCAATATAAAATTTAGACTTTTCTAGTGGACATATTAAAAAGAAAAAAGAAACAGATGAAGGTAACTTCAAAGGTATAGTTTACTTATTCCCGCTTATCCAAATATTGTGCTTTGACATGGAGTCCATATAACATTATTAATAATATTTCATATTTCCATAGTATAATTTCAAAATTCAAAGTGTATTTTGTATGCTCAAGGTATCTAAATTTAGACCAATCACACTTCCTCTGTTCCATAGCCACATATGACAAGTGTCTGCCGTATTGGACACTGACGCTATTTTAGTAATTTTAGTTTCTTATGCTACAGAGGCTAAGTATATGGTAAAACAGCTTCTCTCACTCTGTAGCTTATCTTTTCAGTTTAAGTTTGCTTATACTATACAGGACTTTTTCTTCCAAACTTTTAAAGTAGCTATATTTATAACCATTTATTTTAGAATTTGTTCTTTGTATGCCTTATTTAAGAAATGTTTCTTACTTCTGACTTAAAAAACAATTCTCACATAAAGAATTATAATCTTGGAAACTCTCAGGAACCATTTTATCCCATCCTGTAGGGTTAGTATGAGTGGCATCAACTCAATGGCAGTACATTGGTTTTCCTTTTTTGTATTGTTGAGTAGGATTCCTTTGCACTTTATTTAATTTATTAATCATTACTTCAGGGATATTTGGGTTGCTTCCAGTTTTTGATGATCATAAGTAAATATGCTATAAATATTCACATATAACATTTGTGTGAATATATATATATTTTTTATTTTCCTTGGATAAATATCTAGGAATTGAGAAAATTATGTTTGGGCTTTTAAGAAACTGCTAAACTTTATTCCAAATATTTTGTCTCCTTACCAGTAAAGTATAAGAAAAATTTGAACCCACCAACTGCTCCCTGAGATAAAGATGGCGGTTCTTCTATGTCCTACATGATCACTAGAATTGATGCGATGCAAAAGATTTTTTTTAAAAGAGGAATTGTACTGTGCTTTTACATTTGAATTTATGTAATGACTAATGATGTGAAGCATCTTTCCACGTACTTATTGGTCATTATAATTCTCTGTGGTAAAATGTTCAAACACTTCTCATTTTTGAAATTAGGCAGTGCGTTCTCTTATTGTTGAGTTTTGAGGGTTCTTTATATATGGTCTCTACATGTCCTTTGCCGATTATGTGTTTTGTGAGTATTTTTCCCAGACTGCAAATTTTCTTACTCTTTTAAATCAGTGCTAAAGTTCTGAGTTTTGATTAAGTCCAGTTTATCGATGATTTTGTTTATGGATGGTGTTCTCAGTATCACAGAACAAGAACCTTTATACATTGCAAACTCATAACACTTTGTTCTTTAAGTTTCAGAATGGCATCCTTTTCACTTGAGTAAGTTCTCATGTAGAAGAAGAAATATGGATTTGCGTTTATTTTTAGGCATGCTTTCACATGCACTTCCAAAACCATTTCTTGCATAGACTACCCTTTATACCAGAGGTTCCGAAACTTATTTGGTCTACTGTCCTCTTAAAAAATTCCTCATGACCTCCCTAGCAATGAAAACCTTTTGTACTCCAGCCCAGAATCCAGGATAAAGTGTAGGTATCTTCTCTTACAATGCCCTTATCATTCCACACACCACCCACTTTGGGAAATTCTGCTTTATACTTCGAAATAACTTTGGCTGTTGTCTGAAATCACTTGACTATGTTTTTGTGGGACTATTTCTTCTTAAGTTTTTTTTTAATTTATGAACCTTACTAAGACAGCTTACACATGCACACTTTTTTTTTTTTTTAGGCATCACTGCCTTGGTGGTGGGAGTAGGAGGCCCAGTCTTTGCTCCTGGGAGCCGGAATCGAACCTCCATCCCAGTGGGCCGCAGTCCCGCACACAACCACTATGCCACCGGGGCTCAGCCCCATGCACACATTTTAAGTGAGCTATTAAATTACTTGTAGGATATATAGAAAGTTGTGGAACCATCATTACAATACAATTTTAGAATTTCTTTCACCCTCGTTAAACAAAAACAGACAAACAAAACAAGACACTGGAAAAGTATTCATAAAAACTTGTCACCCAGATGATGCAAATCAAAACTACAGTGAGATAAGAGCTTATATTTACAATGGTAGCCCAATTAAAAAAATTAGAAAATAATAAGACTGGAGAGAATGTGGAACATTAGGAACTCATACACAGTTGAAGAATTTCTAAATATGTATAATCCTTGTGGAAAGCGTTATGGGACAACTGAGAATAGAAATCTCATAAATCCAGCAATACTTTTACTGGGTATATAATCCAAAGAAATATGAGACAGAGCACAAATAGGTGTATGCTCTCTCACATATATTGCAGTGCAATAGACAATGATAGAAAGCTGGAAACAGACCAAATATCCATCAGTAAAAGAATGTATAAAGAAACCCTGGTATATATACAAAATAGAATACTATGCATTCATACAAAACAGTGATGCAACCATGTAGCACCTCATGGCGTGGATGAACCTGGGATTCATTATGCTCAGGGAAATTAGCAGCTTACTGAAGCAAAAGTATTGTACGAAACCATTACTATAAAAAAAAACCAGTATTTCCAAGCCAGATCAAGAACTATTGCTGACATCATATGGATCTTGGCTGAAATTAGAAAATACCCCCAAATACTTATTATGTTTTACTGACATTATGAAGGAACTCAGTTGTGTGGATCTTAACAGACTATGACTATCTTTGAGAAAAACAGGAATCCCAGAACACTTCACTGTGTTCACATGAAACTTGTACATAGATCAAAAGACTATCTTTTGAATGAAACAAGGAAATACTGCATCATTTAAAACGTGCTTCAGGGTTGTATTCTGTCAGCGTACTTATTCAATCTGAATGCAGAGCCAAAGGCCAGAGAAGCTGAATTAGTGGAAAAAAGAAATTGGCATCAGGGTTGGAGGAAGGCTTATTAGCAACCTGGGATACGTAGATGACACATATTTGCTTGGTAAAAATGAGGAATATTTGGAGCACTTGCCGATGCTCAGGGATTGCAGTCTTTAATATAGATTACAACTTAGCTTAAAGAAACGTAATTTCTCACAACTGGACCAATGGGTGACTTTATGCTAAGCACAGAGAAGATTCAAGTGTCAAGGATTTCATCTTGCTTGGGTTCCCAATTAATGCTTATGGAAGCAGCAATCAAGAGAGCAAACAATGCATTACAGCGTGCAAATGTGCAGCACAAGTCCTCTGGAAAGTGCCAAAGAGAGAAGCCCATGACACTTAGATGTCAGGTCAGATAACCCCCTGAGGAACAGAAATGGGAGTAGTGATACCAGGAAGGTAAGAGGAAGGGGGGAAAGGAGGAGAGGAAGGGGGAAGTAATCATGGTGATGGATACATAACGCCTACCTGCATCTGAGGGGGATGAGTGACAGAAACCATGGGGGAAGGGAGACAATGGTGTAAGATCTGAAAATAACAATAATTTATCATTTATGAAGGGTTACAAGGTGGGGAGTGAGGGAGGGAAAAGAGAGGATCTGATACCAAGGGTTCAAATAAAAAGCAGAGGGCTGAGCCCTGGTGGGGTAAGTGGTTGAGTGTGGGACTGCGGCCGTAGGCTTGGCGGTTCAAATCCAACGGTGGCTCTCAGAAGCAGCACTGGTCCCACGACCACCAGAAGGCAGTGATGCCCCCCTCAAAAACACAAATAAAAAGCAGATGCTTTGAAAATAATGATCACAACATATGTACAAATATTCTTGAAACAATTGATGTGTGGATTGTTAAGGGAGCTGTATGAACTCCCACTAAAATGACCTTAAAATAATAGAAATAATAGAAAGATGAATATATTTTTAAAAGTGTTGAAGAGAAAGCATGTCACTTAAGACTAAAATGTGCTTGACTTGAGCCATGATATCTCCAGTTGTCTCATATGTATGTGAAAGTTGGAAAGTTAATAAGACTGAAGAAGAACCTATGCATTTGGATTATGGTTCTGGTAAAGAACGTTGAATATACAATGAGTTGCCAAAAGAATGAACAAATCTGTCTTGGAAAAAGTACAACCAAAATGCTTTTGAAAATGAGGATGACAGGCTGAGCCCCGGTGGCGTAGTGGTTGTGCGCAGGACTGCGGCCCACTGACATGGAGGTTCGATTCCAGCTCCACGGAGCAAAGGCTGGGCCTCCTACTCCCACCACCTGAGGGCAGTGATGCCAAAAAAAAAAAAAAACGAAAATGAGGATGGCGAGACTTGGTCTAGCTTACTTTGGAACAAGACATTGTGCTTGGTAAGGGGGGCCACATGGTGATGGATTGACACTGTAGCTACATCAATAGGCTCCAACAGAGCAACCGTCAGGTCGTGTCTTGTTCTGTTGTACATAGGAGAAAAACCAACTGCATAGCACCCAACAGCAGCAGCATTCCTGTATTGTTTGCAAGTGAATGCCTCTGGGTTATACCAGTGGTTCTCTAACTTCTTCATGCCTCCACCCTGTAATACAGTTCCTTATGCTGTGGTGACTCCCAACTATCAAATTAATTTCATTGCTACTTCATAACTGTAATTTTGGTGCTGTTATGATCAGGAAACCCTTGTGAAAGGGTCTTTCGGTGCACAAAGGGGTGGCGATCCACAGATTGAGAATGGCTGATTTACCGCTTAAAATGAGCTCAAGTAAGTGTTCTGGAAGTCCCATTTTCTCAAGACAGGCCATAATTTTTTATGATTCACCTAGTCAAATGCCTTCACATAGTCAATAAAACACAACTAAATATCTTTCTGATATTTTCTACTTTGATTTAAGATCCACATGATGTCAGCAATGATATCTCTTGGTCTAGTTCCTCTTCTGAATCTAGCTTGAATTTCTGGGAGTTCCCTCTACTGCTGTAACCATTTTCAAATTATCTCCAGGAACATTTTATGTGGATGTGATATTAATGATAATGTTAGAAAATCTCTGTATTCTGTTGAGTTTCCTTTCTTTGTATTGGGCACAGATATGGATCTCTTCCATGCGGCTAACCATGTAACTGTTTTACAAATTTTATGGTACAGACTAGTGTATGCTTCATCAGCTTGCTCAAACATTTAATACCATGGATTCTTGATCATATGCTACCTCTTGACATGGTTGAACTTTTTGGTAGAGTGACTGTGACTTCTTCCTGTCACTGTTTGACGCTCCATGAAAGATACAATATCTTACCCATCTTCCAATATTTCAAATTGAGGCTTGTCTTCTTTTCTTCAACTTGAGATATGCTGAGCATATCCCTCCATTTTGGTTTTCTACTCTAGCTCTTTTCACATTTCATTATAGTATTTTGTTTTATGTTCAGCTTTTTTTTACTTCATTGTTTTCTCCAATTGATTTTGCTATACTAAGTTCAAGAGCAAATTTTAGAATATTTTCCGACATTCAGTTTGGTCTTGTTTTCCTGTGCTTTCTTCATGTATGGTGTTCTTAACGTCACCCCACAGCCTCTCAGGTCATTAATGCTCAATAAGTCAAATCTGTTTTTGATATATTCTAGAAATTCAGCGGAATATTCTCAAACTCTTGTTTTAGTTATCTTTTACTTATTTAAATTCTCTCCAGCTTCAATCTGGAGCACTTGATGACTTTGTGATAGTGAGTATTTCCTACTAATGTAGTCAATGTGATTCCTGCGTATTTCATCTGGCAAGGTTCATGTGTATAGTGACTATGTTTTTATGGTGTTGAAAAGGACATTTTTGTTGAAGAAGTCACAAGATTTACAAAATCCTATCGTGTTATCTTTAGCTCTGTGTTTATTGCCAATGTCATATTTTCAAACTACTGGTTTACATTTTGTTGCAACTTATTAAATCCAATCTCCAGTAGTTATCAAAGCAACTTAAAAATTTTTATTCGGGGCTCCTACAGCTCTTATAGCAATTCATATATCCATTGTGTCAAGCACATTTGTAGATATGTTGCCATCATTTTTTTCAAAATATATTCTTTCTACCTCAGCTCTTGGTATCAGTTCCTCAATTTTTCCCTCCCTATTTCCCTTCCTTATGAACCCTTGATAAATGATAAATTATAATGTTTAATATAATTATAAATTATTATATTATTTTTTTCATATCTTACACAATGCACTCTCTCCCTTCCGTCATGTTTTCCTTCCTTGTGAGCCTTTTGTGACGGGATGTCAGATTGTCTACAGATGGGCTTTGGGTCTCCACTCTGCTCTGCCTTGTTACTATAGATATGACTATTTGTTTTGAGTCTTCTGGTGCCAGATACCTGGATCCCATTGGCACCTCATGATCACACATGTTGGTGTACTTCTTCCATGTGGATTCTGTTTCTTTGAAGCCAGATGGCTGCTTGTTTGTCTTCAAACCTTAAAGACATATATCTTTTAGTAGCCAGACACCACCAGGTTTCTTCACCACATTTGCTTATGCACCCCGTTTGTCTTCAGCCATTGTGTTGGGAAGGTGAGAATGACATATTGCCAGGTCATTAGAACAAAGTATTCTTGCACTGAGGGAGTACTTGGTTGAAGACTCAATATACTTCAGTAGATACCCAGTGGTATCAATGCATTTTGATTGAATATCTGATCAATTTCATACTGAAGAAGATGGTAGATTTCTTTTTTGTCTTAATTGTTGATGTGTGAATTTGAATAATAGCATTTACTGAACTTCCTTCCTAGCATGTGTCCACATGCTATCCTGTCACAGATAATAGTACACTTCATGATTGATCTTTAAGTGTTCTTTATGACAATAAGTGTGCTGTCATTAATTTTGAATTGGTCATGTAATTGTCCCTGATGCCTAGGATATCAATCTTTATGTGCTGCATTTCATTTTTGAGGACACTTAATTTTACTAGATTCATACTCCATGTATTCCATGTTCCAATTATTAATGGATGTCTGCAGCTGTTTCTGTTCACTCTATCTCATGCCCCAGCAGTCAATGAATGTTCAGAAAAGCTTATTCCATTCATTTCACTGAGGTACTTTGAAGAGCTAATTCTTCCCTGATCATATTTGAGTGCCTTCCAACCGGAGGGACTTCTGGCATTATAGTTGACAATGTTCTACTGCTAATAATATTCCACTGATTAAGAGAGGAAACCAGAAGAGACATTTTCATAGGAAAGTGTATGAGTTTTATTTTGGATTTATTGAGTTGGAGGTGACAGAGGATGTGCAACTTAAAATTTTCAGGTGGGTATATGGGCTTAAAACCATGAACAAAAGTCAAGACTAGATGTAACTGAGTTTTAATAAATTGATGACAGAAACCATATAGATGTGCATCGTCATAGTAAAAAAAATAACTACCCTACTCACCTGAAACCTTTTTTGTAAGTCAGAAATCCATAGGAATAAATGTAGTTCTTGAATAGAATTATAATCCTTGAAATGTGATGCAAGAAAGTCAAGACTAGATGTAACTAAGTTTTAATAAATTGATGACAGAAACCATGATATTAGCTTCTTGATGACAATTATTTTTTATAGCATAGAATTGAGCATTAGAAAATAGTGAGCTGGTTTCAGCCTTGATTTGGGAGGAAAGAGAAACTAAAGTCTATGAAAGAATAAATAGAAAGCATGGTCAAGGAAATATGGTAACTAGAACGCTATGGTATTATACACATATACGTACACACAATGATTGCAAAATTTTAGGAAAGAGCTGTTTAAGAAGCAGGTGGTAAATATATTCAATTAATATGTAAAGATGAAACAAGAATCCTTGTCTTTAGTTGATAGGATGATTTCCTCTCCTACTTCATTTAGGACCCCGTGGGACTATACTTGTCACATACGTTTTTTTTTTAACCTATGGAATGATTTTCATTTTGAATCTACCCAAAGAATCAGGAAATATGGTTTAGGTTATGATTTTATCCACATGTGCATGTTCTTATGTATGTCTATATATGTATGCAAACACATCTTTTAAAGTATATCCTGTTGGTATAAGCATCTCTAAATATTACGATGGAAAAGCCACATATACTCTGTTTAAATATATTGTAGATTGTTCAGAGAAAAATGCACGCGGTCTCATAAATGTCAATGAGATTGAAGAAGGCTTGAAGTGTGTTCCAGAAGTTTCTAAGTGAACCAACTGTATACTAATATAAACTAAAAGTCACAGAAAGCATGCTGTGGACAAGTGACGAGTACAACCATAATTTTATCCCCAAACCTCTTTTTGCCCCTTCCTAACAAGCATGAGGAACTTAGAGGCTAGAAACTTGAAAAGTAAAATAAGGGTTTCTTAGAATATTTGTAAACTTGAAAATATATGTCTGGCCTGTTAGTGGAAGCATCAAAAACTGAATGAAAGCAATTTGAAAGAGACTTCTCATGATAAGCTGTTATCAGGCATCACATTTCAAGGGTTATAATTCTATTCAAGAACTACATTTACTCCTATGGATTTCTGACTTAAAAAAAAGGTTTCAGGTGAGTAGGGGAGTTATTTTTTACTATGATGATGCACATCTACTGCTGCTTCATGAAAAATGACCACACGTCAAATATATTGCCAAAATCTCACTATAATTTATGTATCACATATTTTTCTTATTTCAAATTACTTTCTATCATTGTATTAGTTTTAAATAAAAGTTTAAATGTGTGTACATATGCAAAAATATGTGTGTAATACATTCAGCTGTCTCTTGCTAGTCCCTTCGTTGTTGTTTTTGATGGGAAGCTGTCCCTCTGAACTGTGGGGAGCTTGAAACAAGCGTTTCAACAGTAAGGGAGTGCTTGTAAATGCATCACAGGATTAATGTAAGTCTATTGTCCAGAAGGAGGGAAGATTTAGAATATGAGTCAAATAGGGAACAGAAGTCAGTGTCCAGGGAACAGTTGGGCCAGCAGCAGCAGACATATTGCTGTAGAGATAAGAAGTCTATGAGATGCAGAGGAAACGTGTCTGGGTCAGATAACCTCTTGTACTTTTCCTGGCTGTAGCACAGAATGACTGGCTTCCCAGGGAGTTGCCAGGCCACAACTAGTGACTAGCAAAGCAACTGCTCTGTCCTAATTTGCTACCTTTGCTATCCTTTAAGCTCGGGCCCATCCTGACAGGACCCTTTCTGCTGAAACTAGCAAGACATCACCTAAACTGCCCTTGCTACGAATGGCAGTATATCTGACATGTAAGTCTCACATCTGGGAAGAAAGAGAAAGTCTCCAGATTGTTAGCACTGTAAACCCAAACCAGCAAAGTGATGGAAAACATCACAGTGCTTATTGTTTATATATTGCATTTAAGGTGGATATTTCTTGTACAAGGAGTGTAATGGCAGTAAAAGATGGAATAGCATGAATCAATTTGTTAAACCTTAGGTTTTAATTTTTTTCTATTTCAAAAGTAGCAGAACAATTTGAAATGAGATGAAAAGGGACATGCTCTTAAACATTCAAAGAATTGCCTTTTGCATGATAAAGCAAATCCATGCAATAAAACTGTTTTCTGAAATTCTGTCAATATGTAAAAGGAGTAAGATAAATGGGAAACTTTTTACAGTCACTTCTGTAAGCCTTAAAATAACTGAAGGCAAAGAAGATTTTATTTATGTGTCGGGAATTTCTCAATCACTTTGGCGATCTTGCTATGCTACAATAAATTTGATGAGCCCCCCACAGACTCCTCATCACTTATTCATGGGACTTCATAGCATCACTTGTTTTTCTCAGCTATAAGATGTCAGCTTGGCTACAAATATTTAATTCTAAGTTCAATCAAATCTTTATTTCTTTTCCTCTTAAGCCACTTGAAATCACAAAACAGATGTCCAATATTTGACTATGATTATCCAGCAGTGTGCTGTGATTAAGTTCTTTGTTGCCTGTTGTCTTTAGATGAGAATAATTTCATGGATAGGATCTGTTGTATATTTGTCTGGATATATCCTTTCACTCATATGTAACACCAGTTGGTTGTTTTTTGAAATACCCTCAATCCGCTGTGATATAAGAAAGGAACATAGTGATTTTTTTCTAGAATTGCTGGTGTTATAGATCACAAAATTGTCAATAGACAGGACATTGAAGCAAAGTCATGATGCTACTGCATCCTGACTCCACCCTCTGGTTCTCTTCTAGGGAGTGAATTATGTCCCTTGCCTATCCAGAGAAGTTCCCTGCTTACTCTTATTTCATTATCTTACTCTACCACAGAACAGGCAGCATTTATTTGTTTGTGTTACTTTTTGCTCCAAATAAGCACACACAAGACAATGGGAATCTCATTTGTCAATTCTCTATATCCACCTGTCCTCAGAACCAGCATCTTTTGACCTGTCAGAGAAATGAGGCAGTGAGTGAATTGAGATGGTGGGCAGGGACTGGACGGTGACTAGAGTCAGTTGCTTAATCCAAACCAGCCTTGGGCATTGACAGCATAGATAGGCAGTTATGTAGTATGATTTGGACATGTTCTCAATCTATCTTAAAAATCATGAGCCTGATTGTCTCTGATATTCCTCTATTGTAGATGGATCCTTTAGCTTAGACATTTTTCTCTTAGACATACAAATTCAGGTGCTTAGCACCTTTTCAGACAGTAGATTTCCAAATGCTCGGTGAATAAATACATGAATTGGAGGAATTATCTATTAAATTTATTCATTATAAAATATTAATAGAGACTACTATATTGCCAGATTAGTCAGTCACTTATAATTCTTCTCAACTTTAATGTGCATAAGGATTGTCTGAGACCCTTGTTATCAAACACATTCAAATGCAGTTGAACTAGACAAAATCTAAGAGTCTGAATTTCTAGCAAGTCCCTAGGTGGCACTCCTATTATACCACAGTTCGAGTAGAAATGATTTAGAACATGTTAGGGCAGCACTATCTGACTTGCCTGATCGAAGAGTTGACATGGGATATCTGTTAAATATTTAAGTGAGAAAATTTAAGGGATAGACTTGGACATATATATCTGATAATTTATATGTTTTGGAAAACAAGTCCTTTTGAATAAAGCAAGACTTAATAATGGGTCAGGGAATTGAAGAGTCTGTGGGCCTTTTACGAGTGAAGAGCAGACTCAGAGACAACATTAGGACAAATTCGAAGACAAGTAACTATTATTGTGCTGCACAACCATTTCTACAAAAGGCCTGAAGTTTAGAGGGTAGATGAAAAATGAGAAAGTATTGATCCCTCCCCAATATGTACTATTATTGTCATATGTTTTCATTAGTACAAATCATTAGTTTGTTTTGTATCTTAAGAGATTTGTCCTTAGTCTGGGAAGAAAGTAGCATCTATGTTCCTAAGGTCTTTCAGTTGCCATCTAAGAATAAATCAGTGGTCTCTTCCTTCTTAGATCATGGGATGACATAGAAAAATGTAAGCTTAAGAAAGCAATTCATCTAAAGGATTAGTAATCCACACGAGGGATGATTAAGTCTATCCGTTAATCATCTGAAAACAGAAGAGATGGTGCCTGGCTCTCACTACGGATGACTCTGACCAATATCACAGCAGAAGGCCCCACTTAGAATGGGTTAAAAACAACAGAATCATACAAGAGTCAAAGCCAAAAATAAAGAAGGAAAGGAAAAAGGCCACACTTCCTGATGAGACAGGTTCTAATCTCTAGAGGAACTCTCAAGACCAATGCCCTGAGAAAACGTTGTGACTTGAAATTAAAGACAAAACTGGAGACCACCCTCCAGTCAAATAATAGATGGGGCCATAAAGCCAGCAATGTGAAGATCATGCTCCTCAGAACAATCACTTAAAGGCAACGAACAGGGCAACAATTGGCCAAAACCAAAGATGAGAAAATAAGCAGGGACAGAAAAGCCCGGATGGAAGGAAATGGGAAACCAGGGAAGAAATAGAGAGAATTAGAGGGACTTCAGGCAGGGTCATAGAATCATTTATACATGAACTTCTGATTGAGAAAACTAAATTGCTATGTAAGCGTTTTCCTGATGAATAATAAAAATGTCTTGAAAACTCAACTCAATGTCAATAATGATAACAAAACCCAGCCAAATTGGTAAATAAATCTTTGGATATTACTTTTTAAACTCCTAGAGTTTTCCTTACATTTGTTTTCTCTGTGAGTTTTTAACCCCTGGCCCTTTCTTCATTGTGGAGTCTGAAACATTGGGAAACCTTATTTTCTTGGTCTAATAAGACAGAGATGCAAGGGAATAGTCTATTAAGCGGGGCTGCTGGAGGGATGGTCATTTATTGAATATCCATTCCCTTAGTCATAGAGCAGCATGAGGCCCTGCAGTAGGATGGAGTCAGCGATGCACTTCATTCTGCAGCTATTTCGGTGTGATATTATTTCAAGCATCACCAACAACCAAGGTGAATGCTTCTCAAATAAGACATTCCAAACGAGATGTGCTGCAAGCATGAGAAGCTGCTGGGGATAACTTGGGACACTGTGAAAATATCACTGACTTGCCGGAGGCACCTTTACACAAGGGCGGTATGGCATGTATTTGTATTAAACTTTTTGTTCCAATCATGTGCCGCAACCTTTGGGTTACGGATGTTTCTAGTTTTTAACTATTCATTGGAAAGACTTAATCTTCATACACACAGACTTTCAGACTCTCCCTGTTCCTTTCTCCCTCCTCCATCTCTACAATTGAGACACCAGACCCAGTTGCCACCCATTGAACGCCAACTCGAGACCTCACATTTCTCAAGGATAAATGGTCCATTTTTCCCCTTCTATTGTTAACTTACTGTTGACAACATTTGTTTTAATATATGAATTATGTTTAGACCTTACATTGTTACACATATGAAGTCAAACAACAGTAACGTGGTTGCCTGTAACCTTAACTTTTTCCCCCAGAACATGTACAATAAATTTATTTTGTAGACATTGTGTATTTATTTTGCTTTTTACCAGACACTGTCAGCTACAAACCTTGAATACTGGATTGGCATTCTAGGGACAAGCATAACAAGATCAATAAAAACCAAATAATATAAGCTGGCATTTGAATCAATTAAATTTTCTATGATCACAATAGCCATGTTAATGTATACATAGTAATCATTTGTGGTATGGATAGTAGCTAGTATAACTCTAGTTAGACTAACAGCAGGTGGCTAAATGAAAACAACAGTCCATATCCAAAGTTGAGATTTAATTGTCAGTGTTTTGTCTCTTTGCTCATAGATAGAGCTGCTGCTCATTCCAAATTTCAAAAGGTAAAGTACTCACCTTCAGGACAAAGGACTCATTGCCTTTATTTTGGAGTAATACAAAAAGATGAACTTCCCACAGAGAAACTGAGTTTGTGTACTGAACAACAGAAGTTGTGACATGTATGAATTCTCAGCTAGCAATTCTAAAACAGAGTAGGTATTTTGCAGTACCGTTAAATTTGACAAATACTTGGCCTCATTACTGAAGGATAATTTTAATTTCATCTAGAAATTAAATCCTGGGTTGGTTCTGTCAGAGAAGAAATCATATCTGAAAGTTATGATTTAAAAAATGCTAATTTATGATGAATTGTTTGACAATGGTGGGGGAAAGCAAGAGCATGATAAACATACTGCTTTAATAAAAAGAATCCTTAACATGTAGATAACTGGGACAAAAACTCCCATTCTTCTTTGTCATTAAAGATAACTTCATGCAACAAAATAGCAGCAAATCAATGACTTTTTTAAAAGCCTGACATATCTTCTCTACCACCCCTATAGCAATACAACAGAAACACGTGAAAAATGTACATAAAAACTATGATCTGTCATTGACAACAATGCCTATATATTGGTTCATGGCAAATCGAAGATTAGTAGATGACCAAATGTGTATTACTGTCTTGCAGTTTCTTTTAATGTGAGTCATGGCCCTTTATTGGATATCTGCAAGTCAGAGGTCATGCTTTTCAGTTCGTTGCTGGAATCTCCACTCTCAGAGTTGTTCATTTTCTTTTGCTTTGATGTGCTGGTCTTCATCTCCTGGAGCTTTCCAGGACAGGCTTTTTCAGAGGTGTTTGGTTTCTGTTTCAGTTTTTCTGTTCTGAGCCTTCTATTTAACTCTTCTTTTGATGTTTCTATTTTGTTCTATTCTACGACCTTCTTCCTCATTGCTTGAATCTGCAGTATCGCCCTCTTCTCCCTTAGTTTCTGAAGAACCCTTGTTGACTCGCCTGATGTCCAGGCAACTTGACTTCAGGCATATTTTCTACCCCCCCCCCCACCTGTCCTTCATTGAATCATTTGCATTTGTCTGACTTGCCAAGCATACCTTTGTATTCTTTATTTATGAATAGGTCTCAGGGAACTAGAAATACAGTTTCATGAATGTCACAAAGAAGGAAGGATAATTGTTTGCTAGAAACTTCTTCTGATAGCTTATCAATCTGCTCCATTGTCCTCCTGAGACTTGGTGAATTTATCCTCGCCAGTTTTGATGCCTCTATCTCAAGCTTGCTTCCCAAGGAGGCAGGTTCCCTAGTCAGTGTTCATCACTGACTTTCCAGTAGGAAGACAGTATTGGGTCTCTGGGGACTTTGGAATAGGGTCAGAAGGATGGCCACACTTGGGGTGGGGGTGCGCAGTACATCCAGGAACCTTTCACTCAAGCTTTGGGCATGTTAGCATCTCTCAAGCCCTAAGCTCACACTGGAGTGGGTCAGGAGCAGTGGATTCCTGGATGAGCCCATTGGGTTTTCAAAAGCTGTTTTTTTCAGGAGACCTACAGGTTTTTCCTCTAGAGTATATGAGGCACATTCTGTCTATTAAATGTTTGAAAAAGTTTATCTTCTCAATGAACTAATTTGATTTCTAGTTCCTATTTACTAATGAAACAAAATAAATTAAACTGGCAGCTGGAATTGAGCATAGAGGCATAGAATTTCCTCTCTGCTGCATGAAAGGAAAGTACCAGGGTTATCAACGTTATGTTCTGAGAGTATGTGAAGGTCCAGGATTGCCAGGAGTGTCAGAAGATCTTGGTGCATACCAAATGTTAGGGAAGTCAGAAGAAATGGGGAGTAAAGTGCTCGGGGATATCTGGATGTGGAGGACACAAAATGGCCCATGGATTCTCAGCAAGGCCAAGGTGATTATGTAATGTTAAATTCAGCTGCTACTAAGTGTTTTACATGCCTTGGATAAATTCAATGTAACCTTTTCTGGACTATTTCAGGCCTGCAGAGTCATTGCAAAGTCCCAGGGAGGGGATGAGTCAATAAGCAAGACCTTCATTATTTCTATCATTTTATTTTAACAATCTATCCCCAAGATCTTGAAAGGGTTGGCTTTATTGGTGTCCTCGTAGCTGATATTTATATTATATTTATGAGGGAAGGATATTGATCCTTTCCAGCACATGAACTGTGAATTCCTGTAACAACCAGTATTGGGGATTTCTAAAACACTGGCCTTGTCTGTTACACAGATGCATCCAATTTACAATAAAAAATGCGGCGCTAAAATCCAATCACATTCATTCTCATCCGTTCCATCTAATTTTGCAGGCAAAATTAGCTTTCTATAGTCTCTAAAACCTTTCTATTGACACTAGTAAATGTTAAAGAAAAAGAAATCTTCCTCAGCTTCTTTAATACCTGCTTGAAATGCTAATTGGCTGGCATGTGTCCAATCAACCCAGAGTTCATACCAATTCAATCCATCCCGAGGCAGGCTTGCATATTTGATGAAATTAGACTCTTTACCAAGAAAATATGAACCCAAATGAGATGAAAATTGAACCTAAATGTGATGACACATGAAAATTAGCTGCTGCTAGGTTTCGTGCCTTAATTTACTCCCAGGAGTTTCTCAATGAAGACCACCCCCTGAAAGCAGGAATACATTTTATGCAAATTAACTTTCCATGGAGATGGGAACAACAGCATATTTGCCTTTGGTTGTGAAAATAGTTGCAATGTTTTACGAAAAGATGTGAAGCAGATTTCTTGAATTCTTTGAAGAATTACATCTCTCAAGCCTGTTTAAGGGTTGCAAGGTTCAAAGGAAATACAGCACAAAGCTATTGGCAAGGCAACCTAAGCAGGGGATAAGAGAGGAGGCCCAGATAAGAAAGCAGCAGTAGTAAGAAGTCTTAAACTGTGGCCTAGGAGCCCATCCCCTTCAATTCAACTGTCATCTTGAAAGTAAGATTATTCATGAAGTTCCATGCCTGGGGGTGGTATTCTGCTTGGAGCTCAACTGGGCATAGGGGAGTTTTGAGGTCTGAAAGGGGCTGATCTTGGTCTGGAGGATTAAAGAAGAAATGAAAATTTGCTTAGAGGTGGGGGACTCAAGAGAAAAAGCAGAGGGTGTGAAGTCACAGAATCTTAATTACACAGAGAGACCTCTACAACAAACAAAGTATTAAATCATCCTGGTGAAAGAAATAATGTTAAAATTCAGATTATCTAAGTGCATTGGATGTCTTCACTCTTCATCTGTCAGTTGAGGTACTGCAGTGTTCGCATGTTGCTGGGAGGCTGGAAGCTATGGTACCAATATTTTGAACACCGTCACCTTTGGTGGGTAGGTTTCAGTGGAGCCACTAGACTAAGACTAGCAAGAAGGAAGATGTGATTCCCTTCTGAAAAATTAGCCACTCAGCACCTTATAAATAGCAGTGGACTATTGTATATTATAGTCTGCAGGGCCAGGTAATACTTCCCTCCATTGTACACAGGGTTGCTGTGAGTAGGGACTTATTGGAGGATATGCAACAACGAAAGCACTTAGTTCTCTATTGCTCCCATGGCTAATTATCATAAATTGACTAGGTTAAAGCAACACAAATATATCATCTCCTACTTTTAGTAGATGAAAAGCCCGGTGATAGCCAGGGTTCTTCTCCTTAGAGCCTCACAAAGTCAAAATCAGTGGGTCCAGCAGGTTGTATTCCTTTCAGGAGGCTACTGATGGGGCTATGCTTAGCTTGTTCAGGGTGTAGGCCCAATTCATTTCCTGAGATTGAGGTATCTTGCATGTTGTGATGTGAGGGTCACATTCAGCTTCTACAATCTGCTTGAGTTTTCTGGCTTGTAACCTCTTTCAAAGTGGTAATAGTGGATTGTGTCCTTTTCAACTACAATTCTTGCCTTCACTCTATTTCATCTTAGAATTTGAATTTGGAATGATTATTTGCTTTCAACGTTTTATGGGACTTTATTGGGCCCACCTAGGTAATCGAAGATAACTTCTGTTGTTGTTTTTTGAAATACTTTTATTGGAGGCTCACACAAGTCTTATCACAATCAATCCATCCATCCATTGTATGCAGACCACATATGTACATTTGTTGCTATCATCATTCCTGAAACATCCTCCTTCTACTTAGGCCCTTGGTATTAGCTCCCCATATTTCCCCTTCCTTCCCACTCCCTTTCCCTCATGAACCCTTAATAATTTACAAATTGTTATTATTTTGTCATATCGTACACTGTCCAATGTGTCCCTTAACCCACTTCCCTGTTGTCTGTACCCCATGGAGGCGGTTATATGTAGATACCTGCAATTGGTTCCCACTCTCTACTCTATCTTCCCTCCACCCCCCTGGTATCACCACTCTCATCACTGGTCCTGAAGGGTTTATTTGTCCTTAATTCCCCATGTTTCCAGCTCTAGTGTACATCCCCTGGCCTAGCTGGATTTGTAAGGCAGAATTGGGATCATGATGGTGAGTGGGAGCAAGCAATTAAGAACTAGAGGAAAGTTGCATATTTCATTGTTGCTACACTTTACTTGTAGGCTTGTCTCCTTCCTGTGACCCCTCTGTAATGAAATGTTGCTTCACCAATTGATGGACTTTGGGTCCCGAATCTGTACTCCCCCTCATTTATAATGGTATAATTTTTAGTTCTTTGATGCCTGATACCTAATCTCTTCACCACCTTGTGGTCACACAGGCTGGTGTGCTTCTTCCATGTGGGCTTTGTTGCTTCTGAGCTAGATGGCCATTTGTTTACTTTTAAGCCTTTAAGACTCTGGACACTATATCTCTTGATAGCCGGGCACCATTAGCTTTTGTTTATGGACACAATTGTCTTCACTGAGATGGTGAGCATCATGGAATGCCAATTTAATAGAACAAAGTGTCCCTGCATTCAGAAATTTCTTGAGTGGAGGTCCAATGCCCATCTCCTGCCTTAATACTAACCCTATAAGTATATGCAATAGATCTATTCCACCATCATCATATATACATATAATCACCTATGTATATGCCTGTATTCAGACCTCTATAAATGACCTTTACCCCTGTGTTAGTCTGGGTAGAACAGAGGAACAAATTTATAGACACACATATGCATATAAGGAAAAGTTTCATATACAAGAGAAATACAACAGTGGGAAAGCATCCCAACTCAATCCAGTTCAAAGTCATAAGTCTGTTATTAGCCCATATGCCCGATACCAGTCTATAATGTCTCCTTCTAACTCATAAAGTCACAGGCCAGTGGGTGCAGAATCCCGGCGCTGGAAGGGGTCTTCCCATGGCTCCTCACTTCCAGGGCTCAGGGTACATCAACAGCATCCAGTGGTCCAGAAGCAACTCATTGCTGGCAGGGGTCTCCACGTGGCCTCTCCAGTTTCAGAGGTCTGGCTCTAAGAGGGCCAAGTCGTGTGGCTTTTTCAGTTCCTCAGATGCTGCCATCTTATCTTGTCCGTGATTCGTCTCTGAGACTAACTCCCAACAACTGGGGAAGATAGCTTCTCATCTTCACGTGGGAAATATCGCGAGATTTCCCAGACGTATCAGGAGAAAGCCATGCCCAGATGGAGGCCTCATTGGCTACTCAATGGCTATCTCCAAATTAACAGGCTAGACTCCACCCCTACATCTCAATCATAAAATTAACATAAGCATATGACTGCCACAACCCCCTAGTTCTTTCCTCTATTTCCTTTTACTTCCCTCTTGTCCCACCATCATGTTTAGCCTCCATTTGGGTTTCAGTAATTTCTTTTTGTTCCATTTCTCTTAATCAATCCATATCTGGCCTCTCACATGCAACTTTTCACTGACTTTGAATCCCTTGTTGTTCTCTTATCCCTGGGTTGGTCAACACCACCTCCTTTCACCCACCTCCCCTCTCCCATGTCCGCCCCCCCCCAGAACTAGCAGTCCCTTTTTCCCTCCTCCAGACTGTCCATCCAGCTTAATTTATCTCGATCGAACTAAGATTAGCTAGGAGTCCTGGTGGGTAGGCTTATTAAGTTGTGTTGGGCTCCTCTCCTTGGGAGAAAGACTAGAATTTCTACTTCTGATAACAGCGAGGGTCTCAAAACTCACAGGAACAATTCATAGAGGATTGTCATACAGGATCCCTAAGAGTTGGTACAAACTTTATGGCAGTGTTTTTTGTTTGTTTGCTTGCTTTGCTTTCATAAGATTGGAATGTCCTTTCACAGCACAACTCAGATAAGTGTTTGAATAACTAGGTGATAGAAATCTTAGGGGGACATATTTAGAATTATTTCTATCACAGTCCTATGAAAATATGCTTGGATCCTTAAAGGGGATATTGGGACAAGAAAGTCAAGAAAACCATGGAACAATTCAAATGCTAATTGGGAAGAACCTCCCCCTCCCAAATTAAACCTCCTGGCACTGAGTTGATTCCATCTCATAGTGATCCTTGGCTGTAAATTTTTACGGGATACTCAGCTCCTCAAATCTTCCCACCTTTCAGATATCAGTCCCTTGTTTGCCCAACAATGCTGTGTTAGTATGGGTACATTAGAGGAACAAGACTACAGAAACTCATCTGTATAAAGAACAAAAAATCATATCATTGCGAATGAGGGGGAGTGCAAGGGGGGCATTTGGCCTGGGGAGGGAATGAGGCAGTCAGGGTGTGGTGTAGCAATGATGAAACACACAATTTTCCTCTAGTTCTTAAATACTTCCCCTCTCCCTCACTATTATGATCCCAGTTTTACCATACAAATCCATCTGGACTGGAGGATGTTCACTGGTACAGATAAGAACTGGAAACACAGAAATCCAGGCCAGAAGAACCACTTAGAACCTGTGATGAGAGGGGTGATAATAGGAGGTGGAGGGAACGTGGAATAGAAAGGGAGAACAGATTGATAGGACCTATATATGGCCTCTTCCCTGGAGGACGGACAGTGGAAAAATGGGTGAGGGGAGACAACATATGGTGCAAGATATGATAAAATAATAATAATTTATAAATTATCAGGGGTTCATGGGGGAGTGGGGAGGGAAGGGAAAATGAGGAGCTCAAGCAGAAAGCAAGTGCTTTGAAAAAATGAGGGAAGCGAATGTACAAAAGTGCTTGACACAATGTATGTATGTGTGGATTGTGATGAGTCATACTAGCTCCCAATAAATTAATTTTCAAAAACCACAAAATAAAACCAAAAAGCATCCCAACCCAGTGGTGCTCAAGTCCACAAATCCAACATCAGTCCATATGGCTGACACCAATATACAAAGTCCTCCTCCATCTCACAAAACACATGTAATCATTGAGCATGTAAGCATCTTAGCACTGGCAGGTGTCTCCAAATGGCTGCTCCAGCATCTGGGACTGCATTGGGGTAGTTCCATGTGGCTGTTCCTCAGGGATGTCTTGCAGCAAGTTGACCTTGAAGCTGAACAGGGAACTGGCTAAGGCAGTTGCACCCTGGTCCAACCATCAAAAAACAAGAGACCTGAGAACTAGAAAGGCAAGACTCATAAAACCATTTATCTCTCTGCCTACAACGTTCCTCTAGTTCCTGAATACTCCCCGACTACTTTCATGATCCCAATTCTACCTTACATATCTGGCTAGACCAAAGGATATACACTGGTACAGAAAAGAACTGGAAATACAGGGAATCCAGGACAGCTAAACCTCTCAGGACCAATAATGAGAGTAGTGATGCCAGGAGGGTTAGGGGAAGGTGGGGTAGAAAGGGGGAACAGATCACATGGATCTACATATAACCCACTCCTGAGGGGATGGACAGCAGAAAAGTGGGTGAAAAGAGACATTGGACAGTGTAAGACATGGAAAAATGATAATAATTTATAAATTATCAAAGGTTTGTGAAAGGGGGGGGGCAGAGTAGGAGTAGTAAAAATGAGGAGCTGATACCGAGGGTTCAAGTAGAATGCAAATACCTTAAGAATGTTGATGGCAGCAAATGTACAAATGTCCTTGGCATTATGGATATATGCATGGATATATGCATGGATAAGATTTGAATGAGCCTCCAATAAAATCATATAAAAAATGAAAGAATAGTGCATGAGTGCCTAAAGGCTTGCTTTCTCTAAGTGAGATATCAAGTAAACCCACATGGAAGAGGCAAAAGTCAAGGATTATAAATCCAAATTTGATGGAGGAAATGGTATCAAAGCTTAAATCATGAGTTAGTGGTTTGCAGAAGGGTATGGATAAAAGTGGAACATCAATTTGCAGGATCACACGAGGAATAAATTTCGGGTGATTCCCTCTAACTGTAATTGAGGGATGGAATAAACTGGTTAATAGGGAGAGAGAGAGAGAGTATGGTGGGACAACTATCGTAGATTAAAGTGATAAATCTATCTTGAAGGGTTAAATTTTCGTCTTTTTATCTCCCTTTTGGTGCACTTTGTTCTTGATTTATTTATGAATATTTTCCATTGGGGTTTATCTCTTGTTGTATTTTGTCATTATTGGTAGCCCTCTTGACTCTCTGTTATTTATTATTCATGGATGGGTGAATCTATAGAGACAGTGATTGGAATAAGATTTCCTGGGGGTACAGCAGGGAAGGTGGGGTGGTGGGGTTAAGGAGAAGATGAAATCAAGGAGTACAAGAAAGAAGAAAATGTTTGAAAACTGATTGTGGTAGTGATTGGACAGCACTGCTTGATATGATTGAACTGTGTAATGGGTCGATGTCTGACTTAAATCCTAAGATAATGGTTTGAAAGAAAAAAAGAGGTAGCATATGATCAACAACCAATGGAATTGTAGGAAGGAAACCAAGCTGCATGAGAATCATTAGTGAACAAGTAGATACTGAGCAATACCCATGGGAATATTTCAACAAGGTGAAGCGTCAAATGCAGTGAGTGAACCCATGCCAGAAATCGAGAAGGTATCTAGTCACCTGACTGGAGAAAACGTATATCTGTGCTCATTCCAAAGAAAGGCGACCCAACAGAATGTGCAAATAGTTGAACAATATAATTCATATCACATGAGTCAAGTTTTGCTGCAGATAATTAGACCATATTATAGCTGTACATCAACAACCAGCAGTACTAGCTAAATTCAAAGTAGGACATGGTTTGAAGAATATCATTACTGATGTCCAATGGATCCCTGCTGGAAGACAATACTATAAAAAGTTCTGCTTGTGTTTTGTTAGCTATGCAAAGACATTCAACTATGGATGGCACTGAGAGTAATGGGATTTCTAGAATTCTGCATTCTGCTCATGCAAAACCTGTACACAAAGAAACATTAGTTCAAACAGAAAAAAGGGAACATAAAATTATTTAAATAATAAGAGCTGTGAGTCATGGTTGTATCCTTTAACCATAGTTTTTATAAGGATATAATCCACATAACATACAATTCAATAGTTCAATCATAGCAAGAAGACTTGTACAACCTTTACCAGTCAATTTTAGAACAATTTCTCCTTTTGTGTACTACTTGTCATTATGTCCCCATTTCCCTACAACATCCCCTGTCATTACCCTCAATAGGCTACTAATCCAGATACTGCTTCTTTAGATTCACTCTTCCTGGATTGGCTACACCATAAAACATACAAAAACAAGGAATGAAAAACCTAATACAATACAATAAAATAGGGGGGAACCTCATTTGAAAAGAAAACAGTATTAAAAACTAGACCAACTTTAAAATGGGTCAAAAAGGAGGTAACATAATGCAGTGTTAGTTTTTAACCTAACTACATCTGCTATAACACACTTCCTGATGCACTCTGTACGATAGCTAGCTTATTCATGTTCCTGATCTATGTTCAGAGGGAATTTACCAGAGGCCTAATCCACATGTATTTCCTGTACAAGATGATATAACCTTTTGAAATATACTTACTCAGTTTGTATGCTGAATCCAAGAAGAATGAGACAACAGAATTGGAATGAAATTTATTAACAATCTATGATGTGCAGCTGACACAAATTTGCTCACTGGAAACTCAGAGGATTTGAAACACTTGCTGATAAAGGGCCAAGACTTCATTCTTCAGTATGGATTACAATTCAATGGAACGTGAACACCAATGGTCACAACTGGAACAAAAGGTAACCTGATGACAAATGCAGAAAATATTGAAGTGGTCAAGGAATTCATTTACTTGGTACTCCAGTCAATGCAATGAAAGCAGTGGTCAAGAGATCAAACAGCATATTCCACTAAAGAAATCTGCTACAAAATAGCTGATTAAAATTGAAGGATAAGGGTTTCACTTTGAGGACGGAGGTGTACCTGGTTGAATTCCTGGTATGCTCAATAGGCTCATGGCCATGTAAAAAATTTGAACAATTCATGAAGAAGATTTCAGAGGAACTCTTGCATTTGGATTAGGTATTGATGAAAAAAATTGAAAGCACCACAGAGTCCAAGAAGAATAAACAAATCTATATTTGAAGAAGCACAACCAGCATGCTTTTTAGAAAGGAGGGTGGCAAGACCTCGTCTCACAGATTTTGGACACATTGTCAGCCAAGACCAGTTCCTGGGAAAGACATCATGCTCACTAATGTAGATCCAGCAAAGAAATGAGGAATCTCCTGGAGATGACTTGTAGCAATGTGTTCAAACATTTCAGGAATTGTGAGACTGACACAGGACTGGGTATTATTTTGTTCTGCTGTAGCTGAGGTCAGAATTAATGGGAACAGACATCAAGAGGAGTAACAATGAATATTTTATAAGGTGTAGAAGTCATGTGCTTATGTTAATTTTATGATTGAAATGTAGGGGTGGGGTCTAGCCTGTTAATCTGGAGATTGCCATTGAGTAGCCAATGAGTCCTCTATGTGGGCATGGCTTTCTCCTGAGACCTCTGGGAAATCTCGCGATGTTTCCCTGGTGAAGATGAGAAGCTATCTTCCCCAGTTTTTGGGAGTTAGTCTCAGAGGCGATGAGTCATGGAAAATACAAGATGGCAGCGTCCGAGAAGCTGGAGGAGCCGGAGGAGGGACCACAGGCTTTTGCCCTGATGGAGCCAGACCTCTGAAGCTGGAGTGGCATGCTGTTGATGGACTCTGAGCCCTGGAAGCGAGGAGCCATGGGGAGACCCCTGCCAGCTCCAGAATTCTGCACCCACTGACCTGTGACTTCGTGAGTCAGAAGGAGACTTTGTAGACTGATTTAGGGCATATGGGTTAATATTGGTCTTAAGACTTACTGGACTGGATTGGGATGCCTTCTTGGTGTCACATTCCTTTTGTATATAAACCCTTTCCTTATATCTATATGCGTGTCTTTGAAATTTGTTCCTCAAGTCTACCCAGACTAACACATAAGAAAAAATGTGAAAGGCTTATATGAAGGTTATAGGCCATATTTTCCATATTTGACAACTTGCATGGTAAACAATCAGAATAATCAAAATATATGATAGCACCTACTTCACACTATTGTATACACACTGTATAATTCCTTGTCGCTTCAAGACAGCTATGGAGTCTCTGTTCTTGTGGTTGTTTTCACATATTTTCCTAAGATTCCAAAGTCAATCCAACTTCAAGCTCAGAGGAAGATCTCTCTGTTTCAAGGAAACTACCACAGAGGAAATAAGTCAGTCTCCAAGCAGTGCTTAGGACAGTCTGAAATAATATAGAAATGAGATCCTAGTATGCTGGAGAAGAGGAATCCAAAGAGATTCATCAATTAAAGGGACATAAACACAAGAATAATTATTTAATGCAGGTTGATGTGATACATAGAATAGAGGATATCATTCTGTGGTAAAATGATGGCAAATATGCAAATATTATTAGAGAAACATAAGCCAACCTATCATACAACCTGTCAGGCAACCAGCACAATAAATCTAGTCCCTACAATGTTCAATCAAGCTGATGTTCAGCTGTTAGCAAATGGAATTTGGGTTAGATAGCACCAGCTATGGTACAGGTGGAGAAACTGCTGCTGCAGCAGTCAATATTAGAAACTGAAGATCCACTTATGGAGCCAGGATCAGGAAGCCAAGTCTTGTCATTGTCAGAAATGAAATATGCAGAAACAAGCTAGAGCTATGGTTCCTGAGATATTGGGGTCTCGAGTTCATAGTGGAATCAGGAATATGTCAAACTAATGATAATTTATTGGCCTTGGGCTTTTAGCATATCATAGTAGGAACTTAAGTTTTCTTCTAGCCCTGTCATATTATAGAAGAGCAAACAGACAAGGAAATTTGTCTAAATTGAAAACAAATTTGCAGTTAAAATTAGTAGTACTAGAAGTAGAATTTAAGTCTCAGACTCCTAATCTAGTTTGTTCTGTCCATCACACCTTGAGCTGGTGCTGGTCTTGCAGCTGATAGTGCAGTTAGACGTTGAAGTTAATCTATCTGATTTTTCAGAAGTCTGTTTAGATTCTGACTGTAGCTTCAGCATTCTGCAGTCTGCTCTTGTAGATAACCCAGTAGTACAAACTTTCCTCTTTTTCACTGGTCTAAGATGCTTTGACCTTAAATAAAAGGACCATGTTCTTGTCTGGTAAAAATAACTTCATTTGGAATGTTCTGTTACAGAAACACACAGAGCCACTATTGAAAGCAACTAATAGACATCACAGGTTTCTATGACAATGGGAGAAATGACATTTTTTGAGCAGAAAAAGTTAAGCGTTCTCAGATTCAAAAGTCTTCCATTCTTGTTAGTTTAGTTGTAATGTCATCCACGAGTAGTGGCCTTTGAAAACATTTACAAATGGAGAGTTGCAAAATGAGAGAACGAGTGAGTTTGTTCAAAGAAAGACACTTCTCCTTGTCATGTGTGCTGCAATTTGCCCAATAATCTGTCACCAAAGAACATGCTTCACTGACCTCAGGGGGGAAATGCGGCAGATGGAAAGGCAGGGGGAATACTTTTCTTTCCTTTTTTTTTTGGGGGGGGGGATACTTTTCATATAAACCTGTCAATACAAAAATTACAAAGGGGCTAGACTAGGGAAGTTTATGATGCATTTCAGGCTAGTTGCAAAATTCACTTGAAAGCTCTTTCAACACAAGCACATTTAGGAACTCCTACTTAGTGCAGCTAACGTGGTCACAGCACAATTTTGAAGTCTCCTTTGTCTTCTTAGCCAGGAGGAGAGTTCTCCAGCTCTTGGCTGGCTGCTGTCTGAGACCTTGCTCATTTTGAACATACCATGAGCACAGGCCTTAATGATCATTTGGGAATATAACTTGGAGCTTTCTAAGCTTAGTAAAAGCATTTTAAGGACACATGTTCCCCTTATTGTCTTGGACTTTTATTATTACATTTCATCTCAATAACAATAAAATGAAACAACTATTTGACTATTCCAAATACGTCTTCCTAATTAAATTAAAAAGCAATGCTTTTTGGTAGGCCTCACAAGGTTTAAAAAGAAGGTTCAGTAAGATGCATTTAATGATGTGGCTTTCTTCTGTATGCATTTGAACACAAGAAAGTGATTCTGAGAGGTTTTGAAAGTTCACATTTGGGTACACAATGATGGTGTCTAGCATTCTACTGGATGCAAATGGTGTAAGGACCAGTTTAGTCTAGGTGAGTTTGATTACTTCATAATTTTTATACTTAGAATTTAACATGTTCTACATGGAAACAAATTCAAACTGGGATTCAAGTGTTCCACTTTTGTGTAGTCTCACAAACTCACAGGGGCAGATCTACCCTGTGCTATGAGTCAGAGTTGACTCGATGGAAGGGAGGTTTGGAGAGCTCCGCTAGTTTTATAGCCCCTTTGGGTAAGTCAGTAACCCTTAATATTGCCCAATTTCTTCAATGCTCATTGTAAAACAGGGATAAAGGTAGTAGCTTTTGATTAAACCCTGCTCCATGGGATTTTCACCAATTTGCCCATTTGATTTTTACAGGGAATTCATGATGTAGGTGCACTCACGTTCCCATTTTACAGAGGTGACAAGTGAGGCACAAATAGCTAGGTAATTTGTTCAAGATTCCTCAGCCATAGACATAATTCCAGCCTAGGCAGCCTAGTTTCAGACTCTATGCTTTTTACTATTGTTCTATTTCCTTACCTTGAAGGAGTTTTGAGGCTCAAATAAAATGTAATCATGTATGTGAGAGTGCTATGGAAAGATAAAATGCTATATATATATATATATATATATATATATATATATTCTTATCAAAGTGACTGCACCTAGCAGAAGGCTTTGGTTTCTAGTGAGAAAGTATTTTCTTAGAAGTGGGAAAGTGTTCTGGGGGAAAAAAGTTCTAATATTCTAGGCATGATGCCTTGGTTTAAATATGTTCAAAGCCCTGGTGGCATCATGGCTACGCATTGGGCTGTGATCTGAGTCGTCCACACTTTGGAACTACCAGTTGCTCCAGGGAAGGCAGACAGGACGTTCTACTCCTGTAAACAGTCACAGTCTCAGAAACTCATGGGGGCAGCCCTGTGCTCTCCTGTAGGGTCGCTCTGAACCAGCAACAACCGGATGACAATAAGTGTGCTTTGGGTTTAACAAGCCTCGTATATCAGACAAGTCACTGGGCTGAAAGGAAGCAAACCCGAATTCTAGTTCCCATTGGACTAATGGATTAAATTTTGAGAAGTTATGTAACTGCACTGAATTTGAATTCCATTATGGATGAAACACGGTTAGTCTAGAGCAATGATTTTTAACCTTCTGAAGACCATGGTTCTTATATATGTTAGAGTACATAGTCTAACAAAAGCTATATAGCCATCTTCACATGTTACACATATCTTTAGAGTTTCACCAGGCACTAAAGCCCACCCATGGTTCCACAGACACTCTGTTTGAACGTTCTGGCCTGGATTTTAAATGTTCTCTGCAATTCTCAGATTCTGAAACTGGAACCCCACTTTGTAAATACATGCTCTTAAATACTTTTGTGCAAGAAATCCCTTCATCAAGCATAGAAAGGCTGCATGCAACTACTCTGCTGAGATGGTCAGAAGTACCTGATTTAGAGTTTAGGAATAGATCCCCATTGATAGCAATGAGGAATAACTATAATAGTTCAAAAGATAATTTTGCATTTCAATTTTATTTTGCTGAGGATCTTTTCTTTCTTTCTTTTTTCGGAGTGAGGAGGACTGAATCATAGCAGCAATATCCAACTTGATATATTAATCACACATTCAGCTTTGCCGTACATTTGAAAAAGTGCTGGACTTACTTATTTTAGCTCTGGTATCAGCAGAAGATAACAGCGCTGTCTCATGTGGGTCCACAGGGAACAGCAGTATTTTCAAAAGAAGCAAGCTTAGGCATGGGAGCCATAAAGAATTTCATCTCCATAAAAGTAGACAACGTCAACCACAACAGGGTGCACGATTTGTGGGTGGTCTGTTTGTGAAACATTTCTAATTACTGCGGTGAGTCATGCTGGGGTTGCTAAAATTAAGAGTCTGTCATATTCATTCCCTAGTGTTTTGAAAGAGCTGCAAGACTTGTCAAAGAATCACAAAGTGCATGGAATGGCAGAATGAAGAGGAACTGCTTTTAGCCAGTCTCTAATTCACACACCACTCATTTTACAGATGGGTACGACTGAGGTTCTTTCTCTGCCTGTAGAAACAGAGATTTGTGTGCAGGACATTCCCTGGGATACAGTATCCTTGGGAATGAAACCTATAAGGAGATAGCATTCAGCTGAAGTGGCAATGGAACAGTGATGCAGTTGCAACAAAACCCTTCATCAGTTTCATAGGGAGCTCAAGGAGCTGAAGGGTTCCTTCCCAGCTATCTCAGACTGAGGCAAGGGAGACAAGGCTGTGAATATCTGTCTTGACCAGTTATTGGACATTGGCTGTCTATGGAGCATAATTGTACAAGCAGTTGCTAGGTTTCAAAAGTCTGGTTTATGGATGGCTCATACTTGCCCTTTAATGTTATATCAATTTGCTCTCGCTATGAAATAATTGAACCAATTTCTCCTCACAACAAATGTTTCATTAGTATCACCTTATGTGACCTTGTTGTGTCAACATGGCCAAAGAAAATAAAATTGTCGTGACAACATGGCCAATGAACACACGTAAGATCAATTGAAGGGCGGAGATATAAACGGCTCAGGGATCCCCGCCCTGGTTCTCTTGCATCTTTGGACCAGCCGGCTGCCTTGTTTCCTCTGTGCCTCCATCTCCAAGCTACCCTACCCATGGGACACCTAATGGGTGGATTGTGCTGCTTTGAGTTGAGGTTCCTTCAAGTCCCGCTTCTTCACACTCCTGGGATATACGTCTCTTGAGCTGGGGACTGTTGGACTCTGTCATCTGGCTGACTGTTGGTGACCTACTTTGCTGTTTGCTGCCTGTGACCAGATAGCCTGAATTGCTCTACAGAGGACTACTCAGCGGCCCTCAAGACTTGAAGGACTGCCAGGCTTCCAGCTGTATCACGCAAGTGAGTTGCATTGAGTCATTTGTACTACTTTATAGATTAGTTAACTCTTTATTTCTTATCTTAGATATCCTTCTATCTATATAAATATATAGAGAGAATTAATTGTGTCTTGGTTTTGTTTCTCTAGAGAACCCTGTCTAACACACCTTACTTGCAGCACATGAGTTTTAAATTGTTGAGCAAAATCTTATTCCATGAGTGGAAGGCTACATAAGAGCCACAAACACTTGTTCTAATTTACCTATGAATTCCACTTGAAGACACACTTAGGAATCAATCACCTTGGTAAATTGGGGAATGTCTGTATGCCCACAGGACTTGACACTGGCAAACAGATCCTTTAAACTGAAGGACACTTCTGAACAGAGAGTCTACTGTGTGCCATGAATAGCCCATACTCCTGGATAATAGGGGAACAGTGTCTTTTGGTGTAAAGGCTGCTACAGCATTCAGCACAATATCAGAACAATTAATTTGGATGGATTTCATATGTCACATGATCACTGCCTTAGACTTCACATGTATCTCCCGCCTTCAGTCACTATTATCGTTCTAAAACCAAATTCCTATAAGTATGGTCTGGTTTAGGCTCATGAAGGACTCTTCATGTTCCCTGCATGTCTAAAGACTATACTTAGGCTTACACAGTGCTTCAAAATCAGACTTTGCTCTATTTTAAGCTCCTTCAATTCATCTGTTGGCTTCCACAGCCAGCCATGGAACGACTTGCAGTTCTATGATTATACCATGTTCTCTTTAGCCTCTGAACATTTGCACATGCTGCTCTCTTTGTCTGGAATGCTTCTTTATTAAAACACATGCAATTAGGTAGCTTCTAGTTTGATGTTTTTTTCTTTTAAGAAATCTCTCTTCATTCCCTTCTGTATAATTGAATTTTTTTCTTGACATTGTTAGCTTCCATTGACTTATCTCCAAATCATGGTGTCTCTTTATGTGAGGAAATGAAATCCTGACTGTTCCTGTAAAATCCCAATGAAGAGTTGTAGACCGAATCATTGTACTCCACAGGATTTTCAGTATATCACCAGACTTTTCTTTCTGGCCTCGAAGCTCTTCTGAAATATATTCAGCACCATATCCATGTTCAAATGTCCAGTGAATAGACAGTGATGGCTGTATACAAATGGCATTGGCAGTTAATTGAATTTAGACTTCCTTTAGGAAATGAAGAATTCTACCACTGAACACCACCCACATTGTAATGCTGCACTATCCTATAACTAACCAAATTATAATCATCGTCTATGCTGCTGTATTGAAACTCCTTGGTGTCATGGTCTTATCTCTAAACCTTAAGCTCTTAAGGGTAGTGAGAAGATGTTTTGTATACAGTCTTGCACTTTAGCACAGTGCATGGAACTAGATAGGTACACAATAAGTAATTATGAGCATATGAGTGACTTTTTTTTCTCTATGGAAGCACCGTGCGAATATCCAAGAGTTGATTTTTATTTTGATGGTTGTTATCAAGTACAATGGGACATGTCATCTAATAACAAAGCTTCTGTGCCCTGGTCCACATAGAATTATATGAAAACTGGACATTGCGAATGTAAAGTAGAATCACATCAGGGATGAAAAAGGACTAGCAAAGATGAGAAATTTAACATCTTTAAAATGGATGCTACCTATATGTCAGGTTCTTAAGAGCACCTCTAAAAGGAGATTTGAAAGAGGCTGCAATCCTGCGTAGGACATGTAGTGACATGTAGAAAGAATCATGGCACGGTATTTGGGACTGGAAAGATGGAAGCTGAAAGTGTTAATCATGGTCAGTAAGATTAATCATGGATTATAGATATGTCTTCCCTCTGACAAAATTTCAGATTGTGAAGGGTTGTGCCTGTAAGAGATTTCGGCTACAGTGCTACAAAATCAGGTTGGGTTAAAACAACGAGACTTGAACATGTTCACTAAAAGATTTTTAAATGTTACAGAGATTTGCAGGAAGTCTAAGCCTTCTAGGTGATGTGTGAATACCCAAGAAGTATTATGCCATTTTCCTGGCCAAGGGTGACCTATCTAATGATGTAGCTAGGCCATGGTACCATCTGTACATAAACTGACCTTTACAAAATGTTGTAACAAGGTTTTAATCAGAGCTACCCTCTCCAGAGGCAACAAGGATCGGACAGGAAAAAGGATGTCACTGCCCTTTGTGTATAATCTGGCTGGGCCTGTTCCCAAGAACAGGCTTTTTTGTGGCCTAGCTTTCATCAGTCTTTTTGTTTTCTCTTGGATACCGATACTCAGCAAAACAAAGTGCTATAAGGAATTCTGACTATAGCACTTTGACAGGACAAGTGTAATTTGTGGCAATCAGTCTCCATAATCAATGCTGCGACATCACATATTTGGAAGTGATTAATTAAGAAAATACCTCTAGAGCTTTGGGACTTTAATGTTTTCGGTGGTGACGGTATCTGTAAAAAATAAAGTAAAAACTTAGTTTTACATGAACTTGCTCAGGGGTCATGGACTCCATAACCCATCAGTTAACCAGTGCTAAAAAGTCATTGATTTAATCATGAGAAAACAGTATCTTCCATTTACTGAGTGGTGATTACGTGCCAGAGACTGGACTAAATATTTTATATACTTGGTCTCATTTAATAGGCACAACGGACCTTAGAGAGCCAGTGCTCTTGGCATTTTATAGATGAAGAAACTGGGCTTCTGAAAGGCTGACTCCCATTGCTCAGCACAGAGAGCTCAACTTGCTTGTGTTAGAATAGCTTAACTAATACACTATTAACTTTTTAAAGATTTAGAAGCTTATTTATGGCTGGGTTTTTGCATTGTTGCAACATTAATTATTTTCCCTTTGTTTCTCAAAGTGTCCATCTGTAAAGGGTTGTTCAGTAACTCTCAGAGGGAACATGTTGTATCCTGACTTCTACTGATTGTCCATAGAGCAAATATACCACTGGATTTGTTAAATTACAGTGAAGTAAACATTTTTCACCATATATACTATCTTTGGAGATGTGCAAATGGTATTGCAAGACTATACCGAAACCATCATCCCACTCTTCATTGAAGGCATCTTAGGAGCATATATTCTGGTTGTTTGAATAACAAAGCTCAAGTCAGATTTTTGGATTTGAAGTGGCAGGACATAACTATAAACTAGTGGAAAAATTGTTAAATCATAAACTGCATGTGAAACCCATAATGGGAGGGGTATTATGTAGGTTATGTCTATCTTCAAGTTGGTCCTTCAAAAAACACTATATTGTTTTCTACCTCCCTGGCTTCATTGTAAGGGGGACATTAATTGGAAAAAGCAGAAAGCAAACAAACAAGCAGGGAACCAAGAAAGAAAGCAAAGAGACAAACAGACTGAGAATAGTTATCTGTCTAAAGCATGTCATCCCTCGGGCCTATTTGCATTACAAAATAGCTTCAAAGGGAATACATTTTTGACTAAGATTTTCTAATTAGTAGATAGGAACATTTTACCTGTGGCAAGCCAGTCGTTACCAGACCAGCATGCTCAATGGAATTGAGCCACGATGAAGCATGGGTGTTTTCTCAGTGTATTGACTTTACCACAGAAATGGAAATGAATTGTCTCTAATGCATTTGCTATAATAAAGTCATGGAGAGCAACACGAATGATGTGGATTTGGTCACTTTGCATGCACAGAAGGGTACTAATTCTTCTCAAGTGAATGCCTTCAGTGCACAGTAACAAGTTGTATTGGAATTTGGCAACCTTTCCCAGCTGTGTGCCAGCACTCCATTTATTCCTTCTCTTGGGAGTGAGCAGCTGCTTTATTGAGAAGAGGCCTAGCGATTCCTATTTGCCACAGTGGAGTTGGTTACTGTGAATCCAAGAAAAAGCTGCCAGAAATCATCTCTGGGTCCCTTTTCTGCAGGTCTATTTTCCTTTGCAATTCCCAACAGCCTTGCTAATAGATCCCAGTCTCCTAGATACTAATTAAATTAAACAAACATTCATCCCACAATTAGTTCATTCTTCAAATATTTATTAAGATCTCCTGATGTGGAATGTACTGCATTAGTTGCTGCAAATACCATTATCAATAAGGCTGACATGTCCTCGTCAAACTTAGTCTGGTGAGAAGATGAAAATAAGTGCATTAATACATCAATAATTTTATATTTTGAGTGCTATGAAAGAAGTAAACAGAAATTTTAATAGAAAACTCAGTAAAGGGAGTTTTTTTGTATAAAAACAAGGCCCAAGAAGATGTGCATGCACCAAAATTGGACCTCACATCCATTGCAGGAATGTAATATGATGCTATTACTGAAGAAAGTAGTTCAGGGATTTCTTAAAAATTTAATCAGAGTTATCATATGAACAAGCAATTCCCTTCCAGATAGATACTCAAAAGTTCTGAAATCAGGACTCAGACACATATTTGCATTTGAACGGTCCTAGCAACACTGTCATCCCCCCACTATCATGACTCCAGTTCTGCCTTCTGTTCTGACGTGGCAGAGTATGTGCACTCATACAGATAAGAGCTCCCAACACTTGGAATTCAAGTCAGATAAATCCCTCAGGAACACATATGGGAGTACCGACTTTGGAGGGTAGGGGGGAATGGAGGGTGGAGGGGCGGAAGGGGAAACTGACCGCAATGATTATTGCATAACCCCCAGCCCCATAGAAACTATGTGGGGAGACAGAAGTCAGTGACAATAATAATAATTTGGTAATGATTGGAGAGAAAAAGAGGAGCTGATACCAAAGGCTCAAATAGAGTAAATGTTTAGAAAATTATGGCAACACATGGACAAATATGATTGGTGCAATTCATTTATGGAATATTATAAGAGCTGTATGAGTCTCCAATAAAATATTTTTTTAAAAAATTGACAGAATTACCATATGAATGCACACAACAGCATTTTTCACAATAGCCAAAAGGTAGAAGCAATTCAAGTATCCAGTAATAGATGAATTGACAGCAAAACATGGTATGTACAAATATGGGATTTTATCCAAGTATAAAAAAACAGATTTCTTGTTTAAGATACAACATGGATGAACCTTGAAAACCTTATAATGAATGAAAGAAGTCAATTGCAAAAGGACACAATATTGTGTGATCAGACATGATTGAAATATCTAGAATAGACAACTGTGCATAAGGACAGAAGTTTCTAAAAACAAAAATCATTTGTGAGGGAACACTGAACTGTTAAGGAATGTTCTGGAAATTCATAGTGGTTGTGCTGGTGGTACATCATAAGGAATGTAACCAATGGCATCGAATTGAATGTGTGAAATAGTTAAGATGAAGAAGACGTAGAGGGAGAAGACACTGGAAAAAACTTTGGTGAGATATGGTTCTTGTCCTTGAGGATTTTTTGAGTTATAGAACTGAGAGGAAGGAACTGTTTATTTTTTATGAGGTAGAATACAGCAACGATATTAGAGAATGAAAGGATGGCACCTAAGCTTCTCTCTGATGAACAACTAGAAGAATTCTACATGGACATGAAGGGGTAGAGAGGGTAAGTGAGTCTAAATAGGGCCAATGGCAAGAGGAAAGGTACTGAGGCATATTTAAGCAACCTTTCCTCTGGCTGTTGACCCTCTTGTACATCTACTGTGTGGCAGGTTAACGACTGTACAACAGATTCATCACATGTCGTACAGGCTGTCATATTCTAGTGGCTGTGTATTGTTCTCATGCTAGAAGCTATGCAACCCATATCTCCCACTGTAGCAGAGTTACCCATGAAGAAGAGGTTTCGGTAGAACTTTCAGAGTGACAGATTAGAAAGAAGGAGCTGACAATCTACTTCTGAAAGTGAGCCAGTGAAAGCCCAATGGAACTCAAGATAATATTATCCGATAAAGTACTGGAAAGAAATCCGGTGGTGTAGTAGTTATGAATTTGGTTGTGAACTGCAAGGTCAGTAGTTTGAAGTCATCAGGCATTTCCTTGGGAGAAAGACAGGGCTATTCTGTCCTATAGAGTTGCAATGAGTTGTAATCGACTCAATAGCAATGAGTATATATATGGATATATGGATATATATGGATACATAGATATATCTGTATATACGTGTATATATGTATACACACACACACACACACATATATATATATATATATATATATATATATATACACGTTCCTGGGCTGAGACCCGGTAGGGTAAGTGCTTGAGTGTGGTACTGTGGCCTGCGGGCTTGGTGGTTCAAATCCAGAGGCAGTTCTCAGGAGCAGCACTGAGTGGCGCTCACGACCACCAGAGGCAGTGATGCCTCCCCCAAACAAACAAACAAACAAACAAAAATATTTTCTGCTCTCATAAGGATTTACAGTCTCGGCACCCCGCAGAGGTGGTTCTAAAGGGTTGCTCTGAGAGAGCACAGACTTGATGACAGTGAGTGAGAGGTTTTGAGGCTATATCAATGATTAAATAATATATGATCCCATCCCTTATTTCTTTTCTTTCAGTGGGAAAGAAAAAAACAAATCCTGAACACAAGGATAAATGTGTAGTAAGTATTCTAAATGAGACTAGGGGTGGAAGCAGCCAGACATTTCCTATGCACTACTGAGGGGTCACCTGAATGGAAAGATGTATAACTGTATCTCCCAATGCCATATAGAACAGTGTCTAGGTCCGCAATGCTAACTGAACAGGAGGATACAGCAATAAACCCCAGCAAATGCCTGCCCTTGATGGCTATGCACCACACCCTTCACTTCTTACTCCTCCCTAGATCATGAGGATATGGAAGCCCCTTGAATTTAGAAAAATGCCAAATGATAAAAACAATTCAAATGAAGTAGGAAAGTATAGGCATGGGAAATATCAAATTGTGCTGAAATCTGACAGCTGAGAAAACTGTTAAGCTACTGAACATACCTGAAAAGGACTGAATTAAGTGTTCAGCTTTCAGGTGGTATGTGCCTTCAAAATACACTCAGTGTGTCATAAAACAATAAACAGATTTTTAATTTTTTTTTTACTTTTGTGGGGGCATCACTGCCCTCTGGTGGGAGTGAGAGGTCTAGCCTTGCTCCTGTAGAGATGCTGCTGGATTTGAACCACCAACCCAGTGGGCCAGAGTCCCACACTCAACCACTATGTCACCAGTGCTCAGCCCGCCCCCAATAAACAGATTTTTACAGACCCGAGAATGAAGACTGTTAAATTTGATACATACATTTTCTGTGTTGAGGGATTTGAATGTGATTCTATTAAAATATACCTAGATATAGCTAGTTACCAACCCAACTCAATTCCTACTCCTAGTTACCTTATAGGACAAAAAATATTTTTTTTCATTTCTAAGGCTGCAAATACTTACAGACCCAGAATGCCACATTTATTTTTCTCCCAGAGTGGGAGATTTGAACTGCCTACCTTTCAGTTATCAACTGAGTGCTTAATCCACTGCCCAGCTAGGATTCATTTGGCTAACCATTAACCAAAGCCCAAACTCCTTGCCAGAGACACATAGTGACCTGTGGGACAGGGTGGAATTGCCCCTGCGAGTTTCTGAGACGATAATTGTTCATGGGTGTAGAAAATCCTGTCTTTCTCCTGCGGGGTGCCTTCTGGTTTCCATGTCTTTAGCAGCCCGACTCATAACCACTAGACCCCCAACCTAGAGGTCTTTAAATAGGAAAAAGACAGGATCCAATCTGTTTCAGAGAAAGAAACCCAAATGGGACTCCTGGTAAAACAAACGTCTAATATGCTGCATGCTCTCAGAGAGGATGTTGGGACTCAGTCCCTTCATGGAACAAAGATTGGGCAATCTGTTTCTGTAAAGATTGCAGTCTAGGAAAACCTATGGGGGGAATTCTAATTGGCCACATGGGTTTGCTATGAGTAAGAATGGAATAACCAAAGAAGAATAGCAGCAATAATAATCATAAAAACATTTGAAGAAGCTTTAAAATGTGTTGTGGGTGGCAGGCTCAATCCTCCACAAAATAATAAAAGATGACTGCAATCATCCCTTTTACAGAAGAGGAGGCTCTGGGCCGAGATACTGGCTGTTCAGAAACATGGTGCACCTCCGGAAGAAATCACACACACAGAGTTTCTCAGGCATATTTTCCCCTATGATTCACCCTGGCCACAGCATGCACTTGCCTGATTATATCCAACTTCAGTACAAGAAGAATAAGTTCAGTATAAGAAGAAGGTTTAGGTAAAAATGACTGTTGTTGTTTAGATCGTAGGTCATCAATTCGATTGTGTACCTGATTTGACAAACATCATACATGAAGGAAGTGGTTGCAAGAAACTGGAAAACTGAAGAACAAACCTCACTGGGTTGTGTGGAGATTGTGGCAACTCTATTTCAGTGAGGATTTTTCTTCAGGGATGTGAATAGCTTTTCTATCATGCAGCGTGCAGTACTTGTGTTTTGCTTTCCTTTTTCTGTCTATGAAATCCATGATGGGTAGATCTATAGAGATAGTAAATGCACAGACGGTTTCTTGAGGGGCAGGGTGGGGAAGGTGAAGAGAGATAGGGGGCTTATGACGATGGACACAAGAAGGAGGGAAATGATCAATTGCTGACTGTGGAGATGATTACACCACTCTTTTAAATGATTGAAATATTAGATTTTGTAGTATGTGAAATATATGCCAATAAAACTGTTAAAAAAAGATTAGAACCTTGGAAACCCCAAAAGGAAAGTTACACCTGACCCTATAATTTCTTTCTTTTTCTAGTCCTTTTATTGGGGGCTCATACAACTCTTATAACAATCCAAACATAAATCCATTGTGTGTCAAGCACATTTGTAAATCCTTTGTCCTCAGCATTCTCATAATATTTGCTTTTTATTTAAGCCCTTGGCATTGGCTCCTCATTTCCCCTCTCCTTTTCTGCTCTCCTTCCCTCATAAACCCTTGATAATTTATAGATTATCATTACTTTGTCATAACTTACACTGTCTGATGTCTCCCTTCACCCACTTCCCCATTGTCCTTACCTACGGGAAGAGGCTATATGTAGATCCTTGTAATCGGTTCCCCCTTTGTACCCCACCTTGCCTCCTCCCTCTCGGTGTCACTCATCTCCCCACTGCTCCTCAAGACTTCATTTGTCCTGGATTCCCCATGTTTCCAGCTCCTATCTGTACCAGTGTACATCACCAGTCTAGCTGGATTTGCAAGGTCAGCTATCTATATTACCATCAAATTTTCAATATTCAGTGTTATTATTTTCCATATGAGAAAGGTCCATTTTGTAGTATATTGTGTCAGGCAGGGTTCTCTTAGAGAAATAAAATCAGGACACTAGTAATTCTTTTTATATACTTATATATAGAGAAAGGTATAAAGGTAAGAAAGAAACAGTTAACTATCTATAAAGCAGTACAGATTGCTTGGTGCAACTCACTTGCATGAGACAGCTAGAAGACTGGTAGTCCTTCAAGTCTTTAGGGCCACTGTGTCTTTAGGGCCACTCTGTAGAGCAATTCAGGCTATCTGGTCACAGGCAGCAAACAGCACCGCAGGTCACCAACAGTCAGTCAGATGACAGAGTCCAACAGTCCCCAGATCAAGAGATGTATATCCCAGGAGCGTGGCGAAGTAGGGCTTGAAGGAACGTCAACTCACAGCTCCACAGTCCATGATTAGGTGACCCACGGATAGTGTTGTTTGGAAGTCAAGGCACAGGACGAACAAGGCAGCTCTCTGGTCTGAAGATCCGGAAGCAAGAGAGAGGACGGGACTCGCTAAGCCCTTCCTATCTCTGCCCTTGAATTCATCCCATGTGTTCATTGGCCGTGCCGTCACAACAGACCCATCACTCTTCTGTGGCTATGTTGGCATAACAAACCTACCCATCACATATATGAATTCTTCAAATAATAATATGTGTACCAGAAATAGCTGCTTGTCTGCATTCTCCTCTTTCTTTTTTTTCCCCCAATGATTTTATTGGGGGCTCTTGCAGCTCTTATAACATTCAATACATCATTTATATCACACATTTTGTACATATATTGCCATATTCATTTCTAAATATTTTCACTTGAGCCTGTGCTATAAGGTTCTCTTTCCCTCCCGCCCCCCTTTTAAAAAGAATCATTGTATTAGGGGCTCATACAACTCCATCACGATCCATCCATACATCAATTGTATGCAGGCTACATTTGCACACTTGTTGCCATCATCACTCTCAAAGCACCCTCCCTCCACTTAGGCCCCCAGTACCAGCTCCCCATATTTTCCATCCTTCCCTCTCCCCAAGCCCCATGAACCCTTAATAATTTACAAATTGTTATTACTTTTTCATATTGTATACTGTCTAATATGTCCCTTCATCTAATTCCCTATTTCCGGTGCCCCAGAGAGGAAGTTATATCTAGTTCCCTGAAATTGGTTCCCCATTTCTATTCCACCATCCCTCGACCCTCCCAGTATCACCACTCGCACTGGCCCTATAATTTCTTAAGGAGTGAGAATCAACTAATTGCCAGCGAGCCTGTTCATTTTATATTAAGATATAAAGCATATACAATTGAATAAAGCTTATTTACCAAATGTGATCGACTTACCTATCATGAAGAGTAGCTAATTCTCATTGCCATATCTGCTTATCATTGAGCTGTTGGTGATGAACCCAGGCACATTTCTAATATGATTATTTGAGTAGCAAGCCCAAGTTATTCAACAACCCAAATTTGGTAGACACAGGTTTGTAACATGGTGACTCTTTTCAGTTTACAAATAACAAAAAATAGATTATTCCTGTCTACTCTTCGCAGTTTTCTTCAATCTTTCATAGATGCTTGACACATGGACCACCCGGAAGCTGAGCTTTTTCAGCTTCCCCTGGTGATGGGAATATGCAGTTATGAGGTGCCAGTTTTATCCGTGAAGTTGGGTGTGTACCTGGAAAATTGTTGACACAATGGACTATTCCTGAACAAAAAGTTTTTACTAGATTTCTATGTGGCATTATTGTTTAAATTGTGTTGCTATTGTTTTGTTTGCTTTCCCATGGGAGTATGCCATATGTATTTAATTGCATTTGTGATGATTATATTCTATAGATGCTATTAAAAACGTTAGGAAATACAATAATTTCCTTGAACTAGAGAGGACTATTGTATATTTAAATCTAATAGAAAAAACGTTTAGGACTAATACTCAGATGTTCTTCAGGTCGACACTGTTATGTTTGCATACCACTTATGCAAATGAAGAACACTTTTAGATAGGTTGTTGTCTTATTATGAAAACATTGTGTAAATAAGTATTAGCACCTATTTGGAGAAAACAACTATATAACTACTTAAAACTTAATTATTCTCTGTCGTATCCTATTGTTCCAGATCATATAGTTCATTAAAAAGCAAGGTAACAAAGGCTCATCTACAAAGATGCACTTCACATGACTGAGATGATTGAGGCATTCTAGTTTTACCTACTGTCAGGTTGACATCCGTCAGGGGCTAAATGAAGCATGTATATTTCTTTAAAAGTTGGTCTACAGTGGATACCACTTGGTATATCAAGTGCTGAAGTTTGTTGCAATAACAAAGCACATAATTAACTTGTTTTATTTCCTACTCAAAAAAAGAAGAGGAAATCTCATTTTCCATGTCCACAAGGAAACTTAGCTCTACGTAAGACCAGGTCAACATTAAGCTCCTGGGCATTGCTTGAATTACATGCCTAAACCTGCAGTGAAATAAACAAGCCCCAAACAAACTCACGGCCATCGAGTTTCTGATTCAAAGCAACTGTCTAGAACAGAGGAGAACTTCTACTGTGAGTTACCACCGCTAAACATCTTCAGGGGAATCGAACCCTCACATCTTCCCTTCCATTTTGAACTGCTGACCTTCTGTTTAACAGCTCAATGTGTAACCCACGACGAGACCCCACCAGAGCTCCTAGAGTGAAATCAAACTGGCCCTGAGAAGGGAAACAAAAGGACTTAAACCTGCAATGTAAGAGAATTTTTTTTTCACTGCGATGAGCCCTGATAATAAATAGGAAGAGTGATTGTGATTGTATGGCTGTCAACAAGTTTCTTAAGATTCCATTGATGGCTACTTGGATGCAGTAAATGATGATTGCTGTGAGTGCAAATTCGTGATCACCCATATGTGCTGAGGAGATTGCTTTATAAGCTTTCCAAACCTGTGAGCTTTGAGAAGCAGATACCCAGGCCTTCTTTCAGACATGCCAATCTTTAGACTTGTAGACCCAAACTTAACCATTTGCACAACACAGTGTCTCAATGGTCATGGAACAAAAGGAAAGCTGATGTCAGAATAAGCAGGTTACATAGGCAAGGATAGGAAAACAAAGCCAATATTTTATCAATTGCGAGTCTGAAAACTTGCCAGTCGAATATATCTTGTGAGGTGGAGTGATGGTATGAGCCAATAGCTATTCACCATTTAAATCTATCCATCTGTAATTTCACAGACTCAATGCATAACTCAACACCACAAAATTTTTTTACTGGGTTAACCCCAGTCCAAACACTTTGCACACTCCTTTTTTCCCTTTTGACGTCTGTGTTTTCAATTAAAAAAAATCCGCTGCAGCAATGATTAGGGAAATAACATAATCTCTAAGAATATGACAGTTAGTAAAAAAGAAAGTATTGCTATGAAAATAAAAGAAAACTATGAAACCACTATTTCTTAATGCATCCTCCAGTTCGGTCTAGACAGGTCCTTTCCCCTAAGCACTCTATGCTCTGATTTACACCAACTTAAAACGATCATTTTGGTGCTCTCACAGGATTCACGTCATGTTCCTTTTCAGTGTTGTTTGAATTTGTTAACAAAGAGAAATGTGAAGGACCAAACTGTGATCTGTAGGGTAAATGAAGCAAGTTTTACCAATGAAATTCTTTGAAGACAGCCCTTTGTTAACATTGAAGAATGAGTAAGTATATTGTCATAATGGAAAATCCCTTTGTCTCTCATGATGTTTTTCTCATCAGTGCAGTTTTCCATTGCCTTATATTGTCCTAATGAATTCAGGTTATCATCCAATATGCTTTTAGAAAATCTATTCAGATTACTTATTTAGAGCCCATAGAAAAATCATCATCATTTTCTGAGCTGACCTCTCTGCCTTGAATTTATCTGATGCAGCGGATTCTCTTAGATGTCACTGTTTTCATTGGACCTTCCTTTCCTATTGTACTGATAATTTTAAGACCCATTCTCGGGTAAAATTTGCTCTATGTAATTATCTGTATTATTTTCCATTTTGCTTAAAAAACTGATTTTCCCAGATAGCTTTTGATATTCATTGGCCTAAAAGCTTACTCAAGCCTAGATGATCACTTAAAATTGCAAATGGTGAATCATGTGAGAGAGATCTCAAGTTCAGTAGCTTCCACATCAAAAGTCACTCTAAGGCATTTATCATCAGTTTCTGGACATGTGCCATAGTTCCTTTATTCCTAGAGATTGATAGTCTTCCCATAATTGGGGTCTTTCCTTAAAATCTTGATCCATCTAAAATCAACATGTTTTTGTTGTTTTCTCTTTTTATGGGCTAGGAGTCATGTAAATCCACTAAACAGCTTCAATAATTTGGGAAGAGGTGCCCTTGAGTTTTCTAAGGTTTGTTATTAGCCCTAACCTCAAAATAGTTTTCTTCCATGCCACGCACACAAAAATCATTTTCTAATTTGGAAGGTACTATAATGATTGTATGCAAAGGCATTTGACTATTGGTCATAAGAAAGGATGAATTTGATTGTGCAGAATGGGAATTCCAGAATACTTTGTTATGCACATGCAGAATCTGTACTTGGGCCCAAGAAGTAGTTATTTCAATAGAACAAGGTTATACTGAATGACTTGAAATCAGGAAAAGTTAGCATCAGAATGAGAAAATAACGTGAGAAGATCAACTCTGTGAAGAGAGCATGGCACTCAGAGTTGAGGAAGGCCCAATAACAACCTGAAGTCTACAGAAGACACAACCTTATTTGCTAAAAACAAAGCACTTGCTGACCAAGAACTAAGTCTGCAGCCTGCAGTATGGATTACGACTCCATATAAAGAAACTGAAAATCCACACAACTGGGCTAATAGACAACATTATGGTAAGTAGAGAAAAGAGGGATGCTGTCAAGGATTTCATCTTCGTGGAAATAGCAGCAAGAAATCAAATGTGGTATTTCATCGAGTAAATTAGCTGCAGGTGACCTCATGAAAGTGGTGAAATGGAAGGTCTCTTGAGAACAAAGGTGTGCCTGATGCAAGTCATGATATGTGCAATTGTCTAATATGCATGGGGAAGCTGGAGAATAAATAAGGAAGATGACAGAAGAATCACTGCCTTTGAACTACAGTGTTGGCAAAGAGCGGTGAAAGTATGGTGGGCTACCAGGGCAATGAACAAATTTTGTTTTGGAAGAGGTGCAGCCATAATGCTCCACAGTAGTCAAGATAATGATTTTGTACTTTGGAAAAGTAATCAAGAGGCATCAGTCTCAGGAGAAGGACCTCATTGAAAGAGAGAAAGGCCTGAAAGAGATGGCTAGACACATGGATGTGCTTACAGCTTCGGATGTTACAATAATTTTGAAGATGGCACTGGGCTGGGAAGTGTTTAATTCTGTTGTACATGGGACCACTGCGAGTGGAAACTGACTTAATGATGCCTAATGACAACTGAGGCACATGCATTACTGAGTATATTTGTCTGCAGTCATCAACCAAATGCAGATATAAGTATGTTTAGATACATTTTAAGGGGAAAAATCCATACATGTATAAGCTAGAAACTGTAATAGAGATTACTTTCTCAGCAGCACAATTTGCAGAAGGCTGTGGATAGCAGCAGGAGGCTATGAATTATAGTCACCACTTATATATCAGTTTTTCATACTGTGGGGGTTTGAGTCTTGCTGTGGTGTTATAAACTATGTCACTGATATTTCAATGTAAACAAGTTTCAACAGAGTTTCTAGACTAGGAAGAAGGAGTAGGCTGTCCACACTGGGGGAATTAGTGACTACAAACTTTATGGACAGCACTTCAACATTGTCTGATGTTGAGGTCTAATGGCTAGGAGCAGAGCAGTGTCAGAGATAGTGCCAGAAGGTAAAAAGCCCCTCAGATCAGAAGGCACTCAACATAGAAAGAACTGTCTTCTCAAAGAAGAATAAACTGTCATGGGAAATATAGCCATGGTGATAGAAATGAAGCTGTAGATGGCATGATAGAATTTTATAAAACCAATGACTTCTTCATACCAAATACCTTTTTATAACAATGCAAGTAGTGAGCATCCACATGGACTTCTCCATATGGACTACACATCATCAGTAGCTAAAACCAGAGCAGCAGCTGACAGATCATTAACTGCTCATATGTAAGCTCAGGTTGAAGCTGAAAAAAATTAAAAGTTCAAGAGAGTCAGAATATGCCCGTGACCTGGTACCACTTGAGTTTCAAGAATATCTTCAGAACAGAATTGCGGCATAGAACACCACAGAAGATATGATGAGCCATGGAGGGACATCAAGAACAGTCCTGAAGAAATCAAAAGATAATTTTAAAGACAGGAAAGAAAGAAAAGATCAAAATGGACATCAAAAGAAACTCTGAAAGCTGCTCTTCCACAGAGAGGAGCAAAGGCACTGGGAAGACAGGGTGAAGTCTATGAGCTGAACTGAAAGTTTCAAAGAGCATCTAGAGAGTACACGGGGAACATTATAATGAAATGTGCTTGAAATTTGAAAAGAAATAAATAAGAGCACATTCAGCATAACAAACTGAAAGAACTAAAGAAAAAATGTTTTCAGTGACAATATTGGAACATTTTGTGGGAGAATCTTCAAGGATACGGGAAGCATCCAAAAACAAAGTGCAGGCTCTCTGATGTTCCTCATGCATTAGGCAGCTTCATCTGCCCCTTCCAGATGCAGCCCTGAGAGATGACGATGAAGGTCAGAGTAATGGTTTTGGCTGCATTGGGTGCCTGGTCACTAGGGCTGCTTTCACCTCTGGTAAAGGGGACATTGTTACCATCAGTGACCCCTTAATTGACCTGAACTACATGGTCTACATGTTCCAGAATGATTCCATCCATGGGAAGTCCGTTTCCATGTTTTAGAAGCGAGATCCCGCCAACATTAAGTGGGATGAAGCTCATGCCAAGGATGTCGTAGAGTCCACTGGTGTCTTTACCCTGTAGAGAAGGCTGGAGCTCATATGAAGAATGGTTCCAAAACGGTGATCACCTCTGCCCCTTCTGCCGATGCCCTCATGTTTGTGATGGGTCTGAACCCCAAGAAGCGTGACAAACTCCATTAAGATTGTCAGCACAGGATATACGGTGGTACAGGTAGGAGCCGGAAACATGGGGAGTCTCGGACAGATGATCCCTTCAGGACCAGTGGTAAGATTGGCAATACAGGGAGGGTGGAGGAAAGGAGGAGTAGAAAGGGGGGGCCAATTATAAGGATCTATATATAACCGTCTCCCTGGGGTACGGACAATAGGGAAATGGGTGAAGGGAGAAATCAGACCCTGCAGGATGTGACAAAATAATAATAATTTGTAAATTATTGAGGGTTCATGGGGGAAGGGAGAGAGGGGAAGGGGGAAATATGAGGAACTGATACAAGGGACTTATGTGGAAAGAAAATGTTTTGAGAATAATAATGGCAACAAGTATGCAAATGTGCTTTGTATACAATGTATATATGTATGTATTGTGATGGGATTTGTATGAACCACCAATAAAATGATTTAAAAAAATGATTGTCAGCAATGCCTCCTATACCACTAATTACTTGCCCTCCCTCACCTACCCCCTCTCCCCCCGCCAAGGTCATCTATGACAACTTTGGCATTACAGAGGGACACATTACCACAGTTCCTACTGTCACTGACACCCATAAGGCTGCTGAGGGTCCCTCGGGAGAACTCCGGCATGTCAGCCATGGGGCTGCCTAGAACATTGTTTCGGCATCTACTGGTGCCATCAAGGTTATCGGCAAGGTTTTCCCAGAGCTGAATAGGAAACTGACTGGCATGACTTTCTGTGTCCCCAGCCCCAAAGCTGCCAAGTAAAATGACATCAAAAAGGTTGGGAAGCAGGTGTCAGATGGTCTCCTCAAGGCCATACTGGACTACACTGAGGACCAGGTTGACACCTGTATCTTCAACAGTCACACACATTCTTCCACCTTTGATACTGGGACTGGCATTGCTCTCAGTGACCATTTTATCAAGGTTCTTTCCTGGTATGATGAATTTGGCTACAGCAACAGAGCGAGAGGAGAGCTGGGGAGTCTTTGTCCAAACATCACCCCCCAGCACACTGAGACTATCCCATCATATCATCTTAAGTTTCCATCCAGACCCCCTGAAGAAGGGGACGGGATTAGAGAGCCTAATTTTATATGTACCATCAATAAAGTACACCACACCTAGTCAACAAAAAGGAAACAAAAAAGGTGGAACGAGTACACAGAATCACTCGACATTCCACCGTTTCAGGAGGTGGAATATGAACAAGGGCCAAAGGTGCTGAAGGAAGAGGGTCAAGTTGCATCACAAATTTTAGCCCAAAACAGTCTTCCAGGAATTGATGGAGTACCTAATGAAATACTTCCACAAGTTGGTAAAGCACTTGGAGCACTCACTCATCAATGCCAGCAAATTTAGATTATATAAAATGGAATACAGATTAGGGTAAGGTTTATCGACCACCTCCAATATGCAGGTGACATGCTCTGAGCTTCAGAAAGTGAAAAGGATTTGAAACAGTGGGTGATAAAGATCAGGGATTGCAGCTTTCAATATTTGATTATAACTCAATGTAAAGAAGACCCAAATCCTCACAAATGTAATAATAGGTAATCTCACGATAAATGGAGAAAAGGTTGTTGTTGTCAGTAATTTTGCCTGCTCTGATTCACAATCAATGTTCATGGAAGATCGAAAGATGCATCACCTTGGGGAAAATCTGCTGAATAAGACCTCTTTAAAGTGTGGAAATGCATGGAAGTTACTTTGAGGACTAAGGTACTTCTGACCCAAGCCATTTTCAATCACCACAGAAGCATGTGAAAGTTGGATGTAGACAAGGAAGATTGATGAAGGGGTGAATTATGGTACTGGTGAAAAATGTTGAAGTTACTATGGACTGCCAAAAGAACAAGCAAATCTGTCTTGGAAAAAGTATATCAGAATGTTCTTTACAGGCAAGACAGGTGATTCTTGGTCTCAATAATTTTGGACATGTAATAAGGAAGGACCAGTTCCTGGAGAAAGATATGCAAGCTCTTGGTACAGTGGTGGGGCCGCAAAAACGAGTGAGCCCCTTATCCAGATGGAGCGATATAGTGCCTGCAGCAATGTGCTCAAACATAAGAACTATTGTGAGGCTGAAGTCGGAGTATGTGGTGTTTCCTTCTGTTGTACATAGAATTCCTGTAAGTTGAAAATGACTACATGGAACCTAACAACATGAATGTCAGTGATAGTTCAAAACCCATTTGCAGATTTCCCACTGAATTCTTTCTGATCATTAACTACGGATCATCTACCATCAGTTAAAGTGCCTTGAGAAAGAGCATTATCTCCATCCACTCCAGGCAGCCCAGTGGAGGGCAGTTTCTTGCAGGTTCCGTAGGTGTCTCCTTGATGGACAATACAGAAGGTTGTATAGTCATGAGTCATGCTGAATATCACTCATGCCCTGACTGCCTAGTTGGGAATCCTTCAACCAAACTTGGAAGTTCTTATTTAATATTACATGTGTCCCAATACTCAGTCCTGTCTCTGTAGTCACCCCTGTAACTGTGATCTATTGCATACTTTCAATCATGAATTTGTGATAATTCTCTTTGTTCCATGTCTTCTTTAAACCCTCAGAGATCATTTTGATCTCATACTAAAGGGCTCCCTCATCCAGATAATGCATCTGTGTGTTGTCTTTGTCCCTGTTAAGACTTAATAAACGATATCTTTATATTGTATTCGATACTGGGTTATCTTGTATCCTAAACCAAACCCTAGTAGCAATTTGATGTAATTTTTTTGAAGTCCTCAGTATACTCTTCTATCATTGCCTCTCTGAACTTGGTACCTTTATTAAACACTAATAGCAGCTATTTTTTAATGTGGGGTATTGTCTGCTTTCTCTGTTTACAGTATAAGGGTACTTTAACAATAATATGCATTTTCAAAAGAAGAATAATCATTCTGAGTTCCATCACTTTAAAATGCAAATCAGCTCATTCCATTTGTCCTTTTCTACTTTTTCCACGTGTATCTATGGGGATGTGTTTCTACAATTGCAATCATAATCTTTTAAAGTCTTTTTTTCACTTACCATTGTGTTGCATGTGTGCCCTGGTACCCTGGTAGTGTAGTGGTTAAGTGTTGGACTGTATCCCACATGGCCAACAGTTCAAAACCACTAGTAGCTCTGTGGGTGAGGGACCGGTAGATAGAGTCTCAGAAACCCACAGAGCATTGCTATGAGTCTGCACAAAGTGTGTTTTAAGATGCCACAACTTCGTCTAGTCTTTTAGTTCCCAATCTCAATTTTGCAGGTAGAGTTCCCTTCTCGTGATTTTTGTTTTTGTTTGGTTTCAACCCATGTCAAGTTTGGAAGAGAAATTGCATTCAGGCTGCTGGGTTTATGCTGCTTAGCTCCAGTCTTCAGAGACAAAGCTTTGCATTTTGATCAGGCCACTTCCACAGTATTTTGTCGCTGGAGTTGAATTTCAATGACACCGATTTCAGTGACCAAATTTGTATTAGGGCATTTCAGAAATGTTGGTTTCCAGTTCTTTCCTGTTGGGGAAGTGCCAGATTGCACAGCTTTTACTGTCATAGGTCTGCATAGACTGCAGCTGGCCTGCCACGTGGGGCTGGAGAATTGTGAATTCAGCTACTGTTCTCTGTCCCTTTGATTGCCACAGGCAGAGCTTGTCCCCACGAGTGATGGCCCCAATGTTGGCAGGGAAGTGGGCAAGACAAGAGTCAGGAAGAGGGCTGTCGGAGGACTGCAGGTTGAGGGACTGTCTTGAGAGATGGGACACAGCCATGGCTTCGTCGGAAGAAAACACAGTAGAAGGATACTGCATCTGTGGCATGATTTTTCAGATTTCTAGAAAAGTGTCACACACTCGTTTAGCTAAGAAGGTGTTCTCTTCATGTCCCAGAACTCTTTTTGACTCTCATGAAAGGCATTTATTATACTTTCTCTCTGGAAAAATAGAGCTCCCCCTCAGAAAAACATACATCTGTCTTTGATTTCTTATAAGCTATTGATAGTGTACTTAGGTGAAGAACCTCATTCTATAAGAAAAATCGGGTGGGTGGGAAATGGCTGGATCAGTATTTCTCTAAATATCTGCCTCTAAGGTTTCATTTCCTTCTGGGGAGGAATTTCGGGTTTTCTTTCAATAGGACTTCCAACCCCCAGTAAGTAGTGGTAGTGCAACAGTGGTTGGATCGCAGTAACTACCCCAGAAGGTAGGAATTAGTGAGTGAGAGTGCCCTGAGGGAGCAGCACGGAGCCGAAAGTCGGGGTTAGCTACTGTGTTCTTAGAATGGAGCAAGGGAAAAGTCACATATTTTGCTTTTCTGAAAGCTGGTTTATAGCTATATCTAGTCTTCTCAGAGTACAAATAAAAGTGTGATCCTCAGCAAATTATGAAGCATTATAATCTCGGGAACCTATGGGTGCATTTCTACCTTGCTCTATAAGGTGTCGGATTTGGAATTAATGTGATGGCAGTGAGTGTGGGTTTGGGAGGGAGCTTCCAGAAAGGTGCTTGCATTCAGTGATAGAATTCTTTTCTTCCATGAAGGAGCTCTTGCTTTCATGATGAGCGAGCAACCATTGCAAGTTTGCATGGTGCTGTGATATTGAATTGGCTTCGGTGAAGCTTCCAAACTCAGCTTGACAATAAAGAAAGGTCTAGTGATCTACATCTTCCCAACTCAGCTTGATGATAAAGAAACTTCTGGTGGTCTACATCTGGTGGGCTACATGTCAGCTACTGAAAAATTCTGTGTGAAAAATCCACCAAACATCATGAGGATCTGAGCATGACAGGTCCATTTTGATTTTATGTCAGCTGTGTTGAAATATTATTGCTTTTCTTCAGTGTTTCATATAGTTTTCCATTGTCATTTTTGTAGTCATAAGTCATTTTTCGGGGGCTTTTACATACATTATGAATCCCTAAATAAATTAAACCAAGTAAACATACTGATGCTTCCGTTATCAATTTCAAAACACTTTCTTCTTGAGGCCTTTGACATCAGCTCCTCTTTATTCCCTTCCTCTCTTGCCCTACCACCTTTAGGAACCCTTAGTATAGTATCAATTACTATGGTTTTTACATATCTTATACCATTCGATCTATCGCTTCACCTACAATTCTGATATTCATCCCCCTTGAGGGGGCTTATACCACCACCATTGCTACCAGTTTCCACTTCCCCCTTACCTCCCCTCCCTTCTCTTCCCATACCCTCATGGAATCATGACTCCCATTGTTTTCTGTTTTTAAGGGGTTTGTCTATTCTGAATTTTGTTTATTGAAAGCTCTTAACTGTACCAATACATATACACCAGCCTAGCAGGATTTGTGACTTAACACTGAGGTCATAATCATGGGGCAAGGAAGGTAAAGAACTAGAGGAATGCTGTGTGTTTCATTAGTGCTATACAGCACCCTGGATGTATCGTCCCTTCCATCCTTCCACTTGATCTTTCTGTGAGAGAATATCTGATTATCTACAGATGGACTTTGGGTCTCTACTCTGACACCTCTCCTTGCCATTATTCTTCAAATGCATGCTTCAGCTGTTTCCCCATGTTCAAGCAGGAGTTCTTAATCTTAACTACCACTGAGATCATTGTTTTTCAAAGTGGGTGATGCCGCCTCCTGGGGCGGGGGACTGGAATTAAACAGGGTGATCCTGAAAAAACAGATACATACACTTGTTCCAGGATTTGCTAGTGAATAAGTTTTTAATTGTCAGTAGGACTCTGAGTTTTTTAAAACTTTTTCTGAAAAGGGGGAAGTTCACAAAATCGGCTTGGGAAGCTATGCCCTTGATCTTGTTTTAGGGCGTTTGACCCTCCAGTTTGCCTGGTTATCTTATCAGGCCTGAGAAGCACTAGTTATCTGGAAATAGGCTACAGGAAGATTAATTGTAAAGCTCTTACTGTATGTACACTCTGACCTTCTTCTGGTCTGTTTGGCATCTTGAAAATTCTAGTGCATCCATGACTGATATTAGAAAAAGCAGAACATATACTGCTTGTATATTGAAATGAGCTGGGCAACCATTCAACTGTCCTTGTCGTTGTTTGATGTTCGGTTAGCCCGGCTTCCTAATGGACAGGTGTTTTTGCTTTGTTTATAATTTCTGTCCGATTTGAAGTGGTTATTAACTAGAGTTGATCAATCCACGGCAGAGAGCCAATATTGATCAATCTGGGGCAACAGAGATAGTGCTGCTTGAAACAGCGATTCGCTCCAGCACACATGTGGGCACCATCCTTAACCAGGGCCTCAGTGGTAGCCAGCAACAGAGTCAGTCCTTTCAAAGCACTTGCCAGTTTCTTCAGGAGGTTAACATAGCTCTCTATTTTGATTTCTTGGACTCAGATCAAGATCTGAGGTAAGCTAAGGTACTTCACCTCTCTGAACCTCAGTCTTTTCTCATTTGTGAAATGGAGATAGTATTTCTGCATTGTGAGAATTTTTTGTCTTCTTATGTTTGACATGAACTTGTACGCCACTAAAGACTCAAAGCCCATTCCAATAGTCCTTTTTCTCCTTTATTTTTCTTTAATAATTCAGATTAATATTTAGACCTGATGGATTAGGATCTGGGAGGCTTTTTTTTTGCATCACTGTCCTCTGATGGGAGTAGGAGGCCCAACCTTGCTCCTGGAGAGCTCTGCTGGATTTGAACCGCCAGTCCAATGGGCTGCAGTCCCGCACACAACCACAATGCCACCAGGGCTCAGCCTGGGAGACTTTTCTAAGGTTGTGAACTTACACTCTTGTTTGTTTTAAATTTAATTTTTATTTATTTTTAAAATTTTGTTTTTAAAGAGGCATAGTCTATGTAGTTGCATAGCCCACAGCAACAAATGAAATGAGCAATAATCGTCCATTAAATCCCCCCACAAAACTGGTTCTCTCTCTGTTTTTGACCCTTCCATTCTTCCTCTCCCTTCATATAATTCTTATCCCTTTACTGTTCCTGCCTACAACCTCAACCCTGCCTTCCTTGCTGTCCTCAAAGTTTTATCTTTTTGTGTAAAGTCCACATTTCATTTTCTCTATTTTCTCTTATTGTAATGGCGTCATTATATATTTACTTCTATAAAATTGACTAGCTTTGTTGAGCATGATGTTCTCTAGGTTTGTCCAAGCCTTGCAGTGTTTAAAATGGTAATCATTGCTTTTTATTGCTGCATAGTATTTTGCTATATAAACGTACCAGAGTTTCTTTATCCATTTCTCTATAATCAGAGTTTGTGTTTCCCTATCTTTTTGCTGTGATGATAATTGCTGGAATAAATCTAAGTGTGCACACGTTTGTCATGTTTTTTTTTCTATAGGGTATATACATAGTAGAAAGATAGCTGGATCATAAGGTAGTTTTATTTGCACTCATTTGAGGAAGTGTCATACTGGTTTTCATCATGGCTGTACACTTCTTGAGCCCTATCGGCAATGGATGAGCATTCCAATCTGTACACATCCTCTCCAGCTTTGTCTGTTTAACAAAATGTGCCCAAAGTGCCAGTATGAAGTATTATATCATCGTCATTTCAATTTATATACCTCTCGTGAGGAATAGATGGGATAGTGCTTATGAGCACATGGCATGAAGCCTAGCACTCATTAACTGCTCACAATTTGTAGTCAATCTCATTGGTGGTATAGTGGGTATACGTTGGAGTGCTATCCACAGCACAACCCATTCAAAAGCACTCATCGCTCTGTGGGAGAAAGGTGAGGCTATCTACTCCCATAAAGTATTGCAGACTTAGAAACAAACAGGGGCAATCGTACTCTGTCCTGAAGGGTCCCATGAGTTGGAATCAACTGGAGAGCACTGAGTTTGGTTGTTGCCTTATTTTTATGGCCATTATTCTGTTTTCATTATGATTCCATAATTGATTCTGCCTCTTTATGTCGAGGACCCAGCTATCCAAACTGTTCATTTCCCTGGAAGTGAAAAGTCCTGGACTCTCAATGAAATTAGATAATGAACTTTTCAAAGTTCTCTATGCTACTCTTATCTCTCTTTTTTAAGCATATTATGATTTTGCTAATATTTGTACAATTTCATTTGATAATGTATTTTAGAAAATACATGAATTCAGGCTCCTATGCATATTTCACTTATGTTGTGAAGTTATTAGATTTTTCAAGGACATAATAGTCACCAAAACCTCACTTTCATTAATTGTATCTTAGAAGAATGATATAGCAATTTACATTTTTCAAAACAAGCTGATGAAACAATGGAAGGACTCACTCGTCTATGCCAGCAAAATTGGAAGAGATATACTTTGCCACCTGACAGGAAGAGATCCATATTTGTACTCATTCCAAAGAAAGTTGGATCAACAGAAAGCTCAAACTACAGAACAATATCATTAGTTTGACTTGCAAGTTAAAAATCCCTGAAGATTGGCAAACAATAATTGCAGCAATACGTTAACCTGGAGTTTCCAGAAATCCAGATCAGATTCATAAGACGACCTGGGACAATATATATCAATGCTGATGTCAGATGGATCTTGGCTCAAGGTGAACAACACAAGAATATTTTACTTGAGTTTTATTGACTATGCCAAACCATTAGAGTGTGTGGATCATACCAAACTGTGGATGACCTTGAGCAGAAGGCAAATTTCAGAGTAATTTCTTGTGTTCAAGGAGAACTTATACCTGAATCAAGAGGAAGTTGTGGAAACAGAAGATGGGGACACTGCATGGTTGCGCTAGCCTGAATAGACTAGGGAAATGAATCCAGGGATATTTCTATGTATATAAGGAAAAGGTTTATATACAAGAGCAAAGGAACATTTAGAAAACATCCCAACCCAGTCCAGATCAAACCCTTAAAGTCCAAAATTAGCCCATATGTCTGACATGAATTTATAAACTCCTCTTCAGACTCATGTAACTCATGTAATGACACCGAATGCAAGATGATCACAGGCCAGTGGGTAGAAAGTCTTTGGATCTAGTGGTGTTGAAAACATCTCAGCACTGGAAGGGGTCTCCATGTGACTTCTCCAGCATCCAGGGCTATATGAAGGTAGGTACAAGCGACTTCTCCTCAGGAATGTCTCACAGAGAGTCAGCTAAGTCAACAGAGTGGTCTCAGGAAGTGAGGAGAGAGAGTGTGTCTCCCTCCTCCAAGGAGGAAATTTGAGGAGTCCCTAGAATTCTCAGGGGACGGTGATTCCACTGTGTTACCCTGGGTATATCTGCCCTTCAATTGGTCCAACATGTATTTATTGACCAGGTTGGCACAATAAGCATCAACTATCTCACCCACACAGAGGCTTCACTGGCTATAACCCGATTGACAGAGTATATTCCACCCTTTTGTTCATAATACTCTCAAGTCCCAAATTGACACCAGGTTGTGTAACTACCACAATGGTTTAAAAATCAGGAAAGGTGTGCAGCATGGTTGTATCCTTTCACCGCATTTATTCAATCTGTGTTCTGGGCCAATTATCAGAGAAGGTGGCTTAAATGAAGAATAATGTAGCATCAGGATTGGCAGAAAGATTATTAACATTCTACACTATGTAGTTGACAGAAACTTGCTTGCTTAAATCAAGGAACTTGAAGCACCTGCTGGTGAAGATCAAAGCCTGCAATGTTCAGTAGGGATTACTATTCAATATGAAGAAGATCAACATCCTTACAACTGGACCACTAAATAACATGCCAATAAATGGAGAAACTGTTGAAGTTGTCAAGAATTTTGTCTTGCTTGGAACCACAATCAATGCTAATGGAAGCCATAGTCAAGAGATCAAATGAAGCATTGCATTAGGCAAATCTGCTGCATAAGATTTCTTTAGAGTATTATAAAGCAAGTATTAGAGAATTATAAAGTATTATAAAAGCCCTCTTTGAAGACTGAGGTGGGCCTGAGCCAAGCCATGGTATATTGAATGGCCTCTTATGTGTGTGAAAGTTGGCCATTGAATAAAGAAGACAGAAGAAGAATCAATGCATTTGCATTGTGGAGCCAGAGAAGAAGACTATGAGTACCAAAGATTGCGGAAATGACAAACCAATGGCAAGAACAGGAAAATTGACAATCATTTTAATACTTGTCGATTATATTACTGGCAATCATTAAAAAATATTATTAGGACAACATTTCATGGGCAATGCCTACTTCTGAGTATTATATATATATTTTTATTTAAATCTCACAGTGGCCTTATGAAATAGTTATTGCCATCACCATTTTACAGATGAGTAAGCAAAACTCAGAAAGGTTAAACAGTTTACCTAAAGTATTCATTTCTTACAGATAAATGGCTGTTGGTTTTGATCTTCCAACCATTTGATGAGCAGCTGAATACATTGTCAGGACTACTTATTGAATTACTGATCAATTCAACACATTGTTAAGAACTCAGTCTTTGCAGTCATTGTCACCTGGATTTATGTCTTAGATCTGTCCCTTGTGAGAAATGAATACTTTTGGTAAGCTTGGTACTTGGGCTTTTATTTGGTACATATGCGATTTTTTAAGTGAGCAAGATAGAACCACAGTCCTTCCTACATGATATTTATAAAAAAGCAGAGAAGACAGTGAAACTGACTGTAACAATGAATTGTGATGACCATTATGATATAACTAGAGAGGTTGGGAGAGATGACAGAGATAATAGAAATCCAACACTAAAAATCACTCCTAAAATTGGATAACTTGTCTGAATTTGGTGTAGACATCAGCTTCTGCAGAGGTTAACTTGATGGATAAACCTCGTCAAACATCGATGGGTGGATTTTCTTTTGATATAATTCATTGGACAATGAACATTTGCCTGCCCCTCAGGATTACAGGGGATACTATCTCCTTGCTACACTCCTCTTCTTGTGTGTAGGGGCCACTGAGTTGGTTCTGAACCATAGGAATCCTATGTACTGCAGATGGAAGCATTACCTGGTCCTGAGCCAGTCTCACAACTGTGCCTGTGTTTGAGTCCATTGTTGCAAAAAATATATCAATCCTTATCTTTGAGGGTCTTCCCTTCCTTCACTGTTCCTCTCCTTTACCAAACTTGGTGTCCTTACCCAGAAACTGATCTCCCCTGAAAGTAAGTAAGATGAAACCTTGTCATTTTCCCCTCTTGTTATTGCCATTAATTATAAATTGCTTGTGGAGGGAGGAAAGGGAAATTTTAATAAATAACTTTGACTATACAAAATTCTCAGACTATAGATTAAGTGAAGCATTTCACAGCAACAATTTAGAAGTATCGGCAGAGGCCTGGTGGTGCTACACATTGAGCTGCTAATCACAAGTCAGCAATTTGAACCTGCCAGTCACTGGAAGAAAGATGAGGTTATTTGCTGCTGTGAATATTTTAATAAAAGTTTCAAAGCTAGAATTGAATCAACAGCAACTGGTTTTATTACTTTGATTTTCAATGGAAATTTACTCTCGAAAACCATATGGAGTGGTTCAGGTCTGAAAGCATTACCTATGCGTTACAGGAAAGTACTTAAATTCGTTATAAGATAAACTGATTTAAAACCACATGGCAAAATGTCAAGCCTTTTGTTTGAGAGAAGATTCCTCTGCCTAATCCACTAAACCTTTGGGGCTGGAATCTCTTGTGTATGTGTGTGTTCCTTCATTCGATAGACAGAATTTGAGGCTCCAGAGACATTTATCTGCAAATACAGTACTTGAATTTCAATTTGCAACATGCTAATATATCTTCTCTTGTATTTCTTTCACAAGATATTTCTTGTTTTTTGTTTGCAAGTAGACATTTTGGCCATCAATCGGTTTGTCTTTGATTGTTTCTAAGTTCCTTCAAAGGTGCCTAGGTGTTGCTGTGGTTAAAGTGTTCTTCGATTCCAAGAAAACTGTCTGTGGTTTTAATGCACCTGTCCTCTAGAGGAGGAAGACGTGGGAGCCTGTTTACATTAATATTTATAACCTTGGGAAGCTTACTCTGTCCTTTAGGATCACTAAGAATCAGAAGTCATGCGGCAATAATGGATGTGTTCTTCTATGATGGTGTTGGAGAAATAGAAGGAAGAAGAAGAAGAAGAAGAAGAAGAAGAAGAAGAAGGAAGGAAGAAGAAGAAGAAGAAGAAGAAGAAGGAAGGAAGAAGAAGAAATCAAATTTGGCTTAATGTTACCATGGGTGAAAGATGGAGAGTTTTTGCTTAGCAATGTTGAGTTATTTATAATGGTAGTGGAACAATTTGGAGAGTGATAACAATAAAGGTTGTATAATATGAAGAGTATAATGAATGACACTGAATTATACATATAGAAGTTATTGAATTGGTGAATGTTTTGTTGTGTATATTTTTGCCAAAATTAAAAAAATATATATGGGGGTGGCCAATCAACTACTTTGGGTCTCCACTCTGCCCTCCCCCTCATTCCCATTGATATGACTTTTGTTTGTCGTTATGTTTTTTTTTGTGTGTCTTTGATGTTTGATAGTGACACCTCAGAAACACAGAGGCTGATGTGCTTTTTCCATATGAGCTTTGTTGTTTCTTAGCTACATGGCCTCTTATTTATCTTCAAGCCTTTACAAACCCAGATGCTATATCTTTTGATAGCCAGACCCTATGAGATTTCTTCACCATATTTGCTTATGCACCCATTTTGTCTTCAGGGATTGTGTCAGGGAAGGTGAACATCACAGAGTGCCGTAGACCACAACATGCATACTGGTACAGATATGAGCTTGCAATACAGGGAACCCAGAACAGATAAACCCCTCAGGACCAATAAAGGGATCAATGATACTAGGAAAGTAAGGGCAAGGTGGGGTAAGGGCAAACTGATCACAATGATTGACATATGGGTTTCCCCCTCCCAGGGGTTACGCACAGAAGAAAAATGAATGAAGGGAGAAAACAGGCAGTGTATGGCATGAAAAAAATTAAGAAGAAGAATAATCTATCAGTTTTCAAGGGGATCTGGGGGAGGGAGGGGGGAAAAGAGGAGCTGATGTCAGGAGCTCAAGTGGAAAGAAAATGTTTTTAAAAGGATGATGGCAATATATGTACAGATGTGCCTGACACATGGATATATTTATGGATTACGATAATGGTTATAAGAGCTTCCAATGAAATAAAAATATTACATAAAAATATGTGGAGAAAAATAAAATTGATTGTAGTGAAACCTGTACAACTCTTCTTGATATAGTTGAACTATTCAATTGTGAGATATAATAAGTGTCAATAAGACTGTTCAAAAAAAAGTTATTGAGTGCCCAGAAATGTTCATAATTTTTTAAAAAAATGGCACAGTCTTTGTCCTCATGACTCTCATGTAACCTAATAGCCAAGAGACACCAAAGGGTCTCTGGGTCAAATTATGCCATTTATAGCTTGGTAAAGTGAAGCCGAGGAAGCTCTGGTGGTACAATGTTTAAAATACTGACCTGTTCACTGCCAGGTTGGTGGTTTAAATTCATAAACCACTCTGTTGGAGTAATATCTTTATGGGCATCAGTTTCCATAAAGATTTACAATATTGGAAATTCTATGGGATGGGCAGTTCAATTGTCTTATAAGTTCACTTTGAGTTGGAACAGACTTTTTTAACTTCTCTTCTTTTCTTTACAGAGAAGAGCGCGGATGCAGTCCCCCACTAACACAAATGATGCAGTCGAGTTTCCCACATTTGGGCAAATCGCAGGGGTCAGCACATCTGGAGTGCAATGGATAAGACTTGCGCTGGGAAAACCACCTTCGTGATCATGGAGTCTCCCCTGCCAGGTAAGTATAGGAACAGAATTGACAGTACTGTGTTTAGGCTTATTTTGGAAATGGAAGCACACGGAAATAAAACTATTTGTCTCAGGTCAAAGTGCTATTTGGTGAAAAATGTAGGACTGGAGCCTAGGTCTTTTTCTGTCCTATCTGGTCACTTCAATTTCTGATATGGCTAGAATTTAAGAAATGTTCTGCTGGTTTCCATTATACTCATTGCCTTCGTTTCCAGACACTTATTTCAAGTAGGAAATGCTCCACAGTATGTACGGAATGAGGAAAAAAACTAGCCATAGGTCTTTAAGGCAATAGTGAATCATGTCAGTCCTAGCTAACCCCTGAGTGCAGGGTGAGCAGAAGCTGATGAATTTCAGCAGTAAAAATACATGAACAGAACTTCTAAAAACCTTGGTTGAATTATCTGATATTTCTTTTTTAAATTTCAATTGCACTTCTTCCCTAAATCACAACTTAAACAAGAAGCTTGAGCAGGGAAGATTGTGGAGACGAGGGTATAATTCATGTACATATGCATTATGAGAGTATTATGCAAACATAATGTTCTCAAATTAGCACCATGCCAAAGTTTGATGATATCAGGCTTTTTCATTGTATCTCGTCTTTCAGAGTAGACTGCACTCCATATGATGAGGTGTTGAACTACATTGAAATCAAAGTCAACAGTTCAAACCCACATTCAGGGCAGGAAGTTGAGGCTCTCTGCTCCAGTAAATATGAACAGTCTTAGAAACCTTCTATAGGGTCACTATGAGCTGGAATCAATACCATAACAGTTGGTCAACAAAAAATTAGAATCCTTGATTTCAGATTATGATAGAATCAATGTCATGGGTTGGCTTTTTATGAAGTACTGAAGACCTAAAGTGAATGATTTGTGTTTGTTTGTTTTTATACCTCTTGGAAACTCATGTTTTCTTCAGCAAGTCTTGCCAATAAATCAGGTATCTCTGATTTAATGGTAGAAAATTATGGAATCATTAGGGTAGCTTGTGATTGCTACTAAAAAGTTGCTAATGACTTGACTAGGGAGAGAGGATAATTAGACTTTTCACGAGTTTGTGAAGGATGCTTAGTGTTTCTGTGCTAGTTCTCTACACCACCACTTGCTTGTTTGGGCCTCTGAGGCTGTGATAATCTTTCATTAGGAAATCTTGCCTACTACTGGATATTCTACATGCTGACCTTTGCTAATAATGTCTGTTACTAAGATTCTGGAATGTTTTGCCATCTTATAATGGTTCTTTTCTACAATTACTGCTGCATTCTTCCCCAAGAGTTTGCTATATCAGAGACAGTCTCAGGAGCTAGGACATCTTACTTCTCAATGCTTTCTTCCAATCCCTCATGGCACCTCCAGCTGTGTTTCTGCTAGCAACCACATCAACGTCTGAATGGCTCAAAATATTTTACATTTTGTTCTGATCAGTTGGTTTTAGTGGCTGTATATTTTTAGTATAAACTAATCTAACCCTAAAGGAAGATAATTGCTTTGATTACAAATGGAAAAACAATTACTTTCTAGTATATACTATTGTTGTGTACCATTTAACTATTTCTGACTTAATAGCAACCCTACACGACAGAGTAGAACTTCCGTATTGGGTTTTCAAGAGTAATCTTTTTTCCCCAAATACTAATCTTTACAGGAGCATATCAATAGGTCTTTACTGCTGCTGTTGAATTTGAGCTACCAATTTTTCAGTTATTAGCCAAGTGCTTAAGCACAGTAGCACCAAAACTCCTTGTCAACTAGATTAGAAAAATATAAAAACAAAATGGAATATTCCTTACAACTCCAAAAGTCAGGGCTATCCACCTTTAGCATTTTGTATTAGTGTCAATTGGTGTATATATAAGTAATCCAATTAGTTCTATCTTCAAAACTACATATATCACTGCCTTCACCATGTCACCTTTGTCCAAATCACCATTTTCTCCTGGAGCTTAGCCATAACCTCCTAACTGGTGTATAGTCTCTACATTTCAGATAATATTCAGTGATTCTTTAATAATATTCACCAGACCACATACCTCATGACTAGAAGTTATTCAGTGACTTCACATAACACTTCAAATAAATCCCCTGTCCTTTACATTGCCTGTGAGCCCCACTTGAGTATTGCCTCATCTCCTACCACTCATCCTATCATTTACTCCATGTTAGCTACACTGACTTCTTTTCTGTTCCTCAAATAATTCAGACATGATTCTGCCTCTGGGATTTCAACTTGCTTACTCTGTTCTCATAGATAGTCACATGATATTTCTCTTACAATTCATTGAGCTGTTTGCATAAATGACATTGCTCTGCCCCAAATAGTACATCCTCCTGTTAGTATCCTTACCAATTTATTTTATTGTTCTTTCTATCATTATCACATACATTTGTTTAAACACTAGGCAGTGCTGTGCATGTATTAAGTGTTCAGTAAATATCCATTGAATGAAATTGGTGAAAGCATATATACATATGATATGGTGCATGTGATTTGGTCAGTGACTAGTTTTAGCAATAGAGGATTTCAGACTTCAATATCCACAGATACTTGTATATGTGAACAATCCTATGTTTTTATCTTTTAAATATTCTTAGTAGTGGCCAATCATTGTCTTTTGAGAATGGGGAATAGAAATGAGAAGTAAGCAGAATGTCCAGGTGAGAAAATAAGGAGGGACTAGAACACATTCAGATAGCTTTCCTAATATGCCCAAAGACTATTTTCATAAATGGAATTTTGAGAAAGTTTTAAGCCATGAAATAAGCATGATACATTGTAAAGTGACTCCTTTCAAGGGGAAGACATTCACTAGGGGGAAATGGTATAAAAATTGGATTAAAATATCCATATTTCTTTATAATCACACTTCTAACAAACAAGAAATGACATTAAAAGTTAGAGATAGCTACAAGAAAGGTATATACATGATAATATGCCAACAGAGAAAGCTTGAGTAATATATTGCTGCTCTTTCACCTAATAATTATAACTCAATATTTTTACACTTTAATGATTGCTTTCAGTATTTTATGATAAACAAGAGTTTTCAAAAAGTTTGAGAAAAATGAATAAGAGTAGCTGATACTAAGGGCTCAATGAAAAATAAATGTCTAGAAAAGGATGATGACCACATATGTACCGATATGTTTGTTACCATTGATGCATGGATTGTTTTAAGAACTGTAAGAATCCCTGATAGAATATTTAACAAAAAATTAAAAAATAGACATAAGCTGTTCTTTTTCCCTCTCTGCTCCCCACTCTGTTGAAAATTATAAATTATTATTATCATCATATCCTACACTGACTGGTATCTCTCTTTTCCCTTGGTTTCTGTTGTTTGTGCCCCTGGAGGGCATGTGTTGATCATTGTGATTGACCCGCCTCCTCCCTTCCTAACCTTCTGGTATTGCTACTCCCATTCTTGTTCCTGGCTTCCATGTGGTTTGAGCTCTTATGTCTTATCTGTACCTGTGCACATGCTCTGGTCCAGCTTGAAGTGAAAGGCAGTACTGGGGTCATGAGAGTGAAGGGTGAGGAAGCCTCAAGGAGCCAGAGGAGTTTCATTGGTGCTATACTGAGCCCTGGTTTACTCATCCCTAATTTGTGACTCCTTTGTGAGGGAATATCCCCTTTACAGGTGGGTTTTGTGTTTCCTCACTGATACTCCCCTACCCCTTCTCAACAATGTTTTTTGTTTCCTTGGTTGTTTTTGTTTTTGAGTCTTCTGATGCCTGTTAGTCAATCCCATCAATACCTCATGATTGCACAAGCTAATGTGCTTCTTCCATGTGGGTTTACTGGTTCCCTGCTAAATGGCCATTTGTTTTACTTCAAATACTTAAGACCCCAGATGCTGTAACTTTTGATGCTCTAACTTTTGACACTATAACTGGGCATCATCCGCTTTCTTCTCCACATTTGCTTATGCATACATTTTGTCCTCAGCGATCATACCGGAGAGTATAACATATTGCCAAGTTTTTAGAACAAAGTGTTCTTGCATTTAGGGAAGGTTTGAGTGGAGGCTCAAAGTCCATCCACTATTTCTGTGTGATGCCATGTAAATATATACACCAAGGCTGATATCTCTATTTTAATGAATTAATGTATTAACATATGGACACACCTATACTTATACTTCTATCCATAGCTTTACTTCCTAGATTGTGCCTCTGCTTTCTTATACTTTCCTCCTTCCCCACCATCATGCTCACGCTACTTTAGCCTCTTAGGTATTCCACTCAGCTAGATTGCTGCTATTCCAACATCTCCAGGATCTCCAAGTCCCCTTGTTGATGATTGTAAGTCTGTAGTTGTTCCCATCTGTGGCATTGCTTGCTCACCACTCCCTTCCCCTTCTTCCTTCTCCCCCAAGTCCCTCCAGGATCTATGTTTGATATAATTGATGTATGCATTGTTATAAGAGATGGAAGAGCCCCTGATAAAATAATCCTTTAATAAAAAAGATTATAAACCCCCAACATAGAGTTGGAAGAATCAAGGGCATACCAGTGTCGTTCTATAAAAAATTGTTTGGGAAAAGTAGAGTGATGGAGACGTGAAAAAGAAGGCTATATGGGGAAATTAATGCATACAGCTTAATGTAAACAAAAATGTGCAAAAAAATATTCTAATCAAAATAAACCTGGTTAACAATAAGAATAAGTAAGTAAGTAAACAAGTACATAAATAAATAAAAGCCATTTAATTTCACATTTTGTAAAGCTCCACCACGTGCTCTCCTATTTCCAGGGGGTCAGCTACACTGACTGCATTATTTCATTTGCTTTTTCTGCCTGTAAAGAGCAGAAATTTAGATGTCCAAGAGGTTCTGAGTCAACCCACATTCTTGCTTCTCTGAATGAGTCAATGGGGGACCCTGAATGAAGAATTCTGTGCCACAATGAAGGATGTGGAACTCGTCCTCCTGAATGAAATCTATCTAAAAGGCAGTGTGTTCAGAGAAGAGCTTTGCCTTAAAAGCTTGCGCATCCCTTTAGAAGCTATGTTGTCTTTGAGGTGTCCCATAATTTAATAGTCTTACAAACAGGCTTTTCAGCAAATCCAAAATACATAGTGTGTTTCCAGAAAGTTCATATATACACTTTCAAAACCAATATTTATTTGTAAGGACACTCATGCTGTTCACATGCTTCAGCATGCAGCTTAAGGGATCAAATATTTACAATCAACTTCTCCAATTCTTTGAGCATGACCTATATTTGCACATGTTTTATATCTTGTTTACCACTGAAATCGTAATATAAATAATTTCTACTTTCAGTTTGTTTCCTGAAAATCCTTATATGCAGAAATTCAGTTTCAAATTCAAATCTGCATACAGTTAATACCTAATATTTTCTAGCATAGTTTCCTTTTTCTTGTTTTTAGTTTATTATAAAAGTACCCCTTGTTCATTATAGATATAGTGAAGAAGAATCCCCCAAAAGAAGCAATAGATAGAATATTAAGCCTAAAATGTGTCTGAATCTGAATATTTTTCATGAAAAGTCTTTGAAATCTATGAGGTCATTTTTTGTTGTTGTTGTGAAGTGTTTTTTTAATCATTTTGTTGGGGTCTCATTCAACTCCTATGACAATCCATACACCCACCCATTGTGTCAAGTACATTTATGTATATGTTGCCATCATTGTTTTCAAAGCAATTTCTTTCTACTTGGGCCCTTGGTATTAACACCTCATCCCTCCCCTACCTTCTCCTTCCTCCCTCCTTCATCAACCTTTGATAATTTATAAATTAGTATCATGTCATGTCTTGCACTGTCTGATGTCTCCCTTTAAACCCTTGTCTGTTGTCCATCCCCTGGAGGGGGATTATAGATAGGTCATTGTAATAGATTCCCGTCCCGCCCACCTTCCTCTCCTTGTAGGGTTACTTTCAATATTGGTCCCAAGGTGTTTATCTGTCCTGTATTCCCTGTGTTTCAGGCTCTTATCAGTACATGTACATGTACTGGTCTAGCCAGATTTTTAAGGTAGGATTAGGGTCATGATAGTTGGGAGGGTGGGGCGGGGGGTGGGAGTGTCCAGAGCCATGAGGCCCAGCCATAACCTTGCCTGTCTGGAGACATGAGGCCCGGCCATTGTCTTGATCTTTAGTGTCTGAGCTCTGTAATTTTCCACTCTGCAGCCACAGGTGCAGTTTGTTCCACTATGGGCAGTGTTGACATTCCGAGCTGGCCCAAAATACCAGGGGCTTTCCACACACAGCAATATGTTGTTTTTGCAATTAGGCTTCTCAGGAAACACCTGCAGCTTGTTCCCCCTTTGCTGGCCTATATAAGTTGGAACCTTCCACTCAATAAAAGAGAGACTTGATCAGAATCCTGTCTTGTCTCCATTTCTCGCCTCTCCTGCCCCCAAGTTCCCGCTCCTCCTTCCAGGACTTGTGAATTACGGACCCACAGGTTGGGACACGTGGCACCCTTCCGCGAGGCCTGGACACGGAGGATCCAGTGAGGAAAAATGCTTGAGGAAGCTAGCTAGCGACTTTGGAAATCCGATAACAGAGCCACTGCGGGAGCCTGCTGCAGCTTCGGCATTAAGGTAAGTGGGTAGAGCACTCAATAATGGGGCAGGAATCAAGTTCACATGAGGAAAACGTGGTACAGGAATTAAGTTTACATGAGGAATATGTGGTACAGTTAACTGAAGCTTTAAATACGTGAGGAGTAAACGTTAAGAGTGATAACTTATTTAAATTTTTTGATCACTTTTTAAACTCCACTTGTCTTTTTTCCCCATCTTTTAATGAGGCTAATGAACTTGATGTAGGTTTGACTGATTTTACGCATTGCAGTGAAGTATCCAATGTTTCAGAGCCTTTGCATGCTAGTAATGGTTCATTTTTTGTTTGTGACAGCAATAGGGCTTATACCTTTTTGCCCACAAACTGGACAGGACTGTGTGTTTTAGCTTCCCTTCTTCCAGACATAGAAAAGAGAAGAAAGGAGTTACTCACCAATCCACTGTGGACCGGGCTCAATGGCCTTACCTCTTGCCACTTTTTGGCCCCCTAGTTAGTTCATTGCTTTTGCTTTAATTAGGACTGGTGATTTTCAACAGGCTCATGGCATTCATCAAACAACAGATTGAGGCACTACAGGCTAAGCCTATGTAGGTCCACTATCACTTCCTTGAGATGGGTTATCTAGGTGGCACTTATATATCGCTAAATGATGTGCGCTGACCACCTCCCCTGTGTTCTGAACTGGGCAGCCAATGATGGGTAGGATTGAGTCCAGGTCATACTAACCTAAGACAAGTCTTAGTCGCTTAGAGGATTATCGACCAATGACAGGTATAGATGATCTCGAGACTCAACAACCTAAAACAGGTACAGTTCCCAAGGGGTTTCTCTTGGCTTTGAAAAAATAAAAAAGGAGGACCTGTCTGGAGCCATGAGGCCTGGCCATAACCTTGCCTGTCTGGAGACATGAGGCCCGACCATTGTCTTGATCTTTATTGCCTGAGCTGTGTAATTCTCCACTCTGCAGCCATAGGTGCAGTTTGTTCTGCTATGGGCAGTATTGACATTCCGAGCTGGCCCAAAATACCAGGGGCTTTCCACACATAGCATATGTTTTTTTTGCAATTAGGCTTCTCAGGAAACACCTGCAGCTTGTTCCCCTTTTGCTGGCCTATATAAGTTGGAACCATCCACTCAATAAAAGAGACTTGATCAGAATCCTGTCTTGTCTCCATTTCTCGCGTCTCCTGTCCCCCAAATTCCTGCTCCTCCTTCCAAGACTTGCGAATTACGGACCTGCAGGCCGGGGCAGGGGAGCAAGCATTAAAGAACTGTTTCATCAGTGCTATACTGCATCCTGACTGGCCTGTTTATCCCCAAGCTCCTTCTGTAGGGAAATGTTCAATTGCTTACAGACTGGCTTTGGGCCTCCACTCCACACACACCCTTCATTCACATTATGATTTTTTGCTCTGGCTCTTTGATGCCTGATACCTGATCCCAGTGATACTTCATGATCACACAGGTTGGTATGCTGCTTCTACCTTAAGTGGTGTCCCATCAGACTGGACAAAAAAGACAGAAAATAGACCTTGAACTACTTATAGGCTTTTCTTTTTGTCATTTTGTTGTTGTTGTAGCTATTGTTTTATTTTCTATTGTTGCTTGCTTTTCTCTGCCTTGTGTTTGTGCATATTATTGTCTCTGCACATCTATCAGAATGGGATAGGTGGGATAAACAAACTGGAAAAGAGGACAATGGGACAACAGTTGCAGAGGGACATGGGGGAAGGTTAGGCAGAGGAAAGAGAGTGGGTGTTAACAAACCCAGGGACAAAGGAACAACAAATGACCAAAATTCAATGGCTAGTGGGGGACAAGAGGAAAGTAAAAGGAAATCAAGGAATGTACTGGGACACAAAGGACATTTATAGAGATCTGAAAGCAGGTGTGCCACATATGCAAATATATTTATATGATGATGGGAAAATCGATCTTTGAACATATATTTATAGGTCAAATATTGAGGAAGCAAATGGACATTGGTCCTCTACTTAAGTACTCCCTCAATCCAAGAACACTTTTTCTCATAATCTGGCATTCTGAGATGCTCGTCTACCCAACATGATTGCTGAAGACAAAGACAAAGTGGGAGAATAAGCAAACGTGGTGAAGAAAACTGATGGCTTTTGGCTATCAAATGAGGTCAATTTTTATACAGTTCTCAATCTGTGGAACATGACTCCTTTGGGGTCACCTGCATATCAGATATTTACATTATGATTCATAACAGAAGCAAAATTACAGCTATGGAGTAGCAATGAAAGTAATTGTATGGTTGGGGGTCACTACAGCATGAGAAACTATTAAAAGGTCACAGCATTGGGTAGGTTGAAAATCACTGGTTTAGCTGGCTAGGCACAGTAAATTACATATTTTTTGGGGGGGGGCATCACTGCCCTCTGGTGATTGTGGGAGCTACCCAGCCTTGCTGCTGCTGGATTTGAACCACCAAGCCAGTGGGCCGCCGCCCCGCACTCAACCACTGCACCACTGGGGCTCAGCCCCGACTTACATATTTTTAATTAGCATGCTATGTGTGCAATAAAGCACACATCTATTCTGACACATGAGAATGATTTGATGGCAAGGAGTTCTAATGTGATCATTAGTGTAGCGTGCAGAAATGTGTAGAATAAGAGTCCACTGCAACTGAGTCAATTCGGACTCACAGTGACCCTAACATGAGAGAATACACCTTCCCTTGTGAGACTCCAAGTCTTCCAATCTTTAAAGGAGCCAAGAGTCTTGGTTGTGTCCCATGGAGCTGCTGATGGCTTCCAATAATTTTCTTTCAGATTAGCAGCCCAACTCAGGAAATACTACGCCAACCGGACTCCTTCATGTGTTCATTGAGACCCATGTCCAAATGGTAATTTCTCAGAATGATTGAGAGTCCAATATATAATTTGATACCTAGCACTGTTACTCAATGTTATATCACAAGACTTTTAATTGAGCTATACTTAAGCATATACAATTCAATGATTGAGTCATATCAGGAAAGGCTGTGTAACCATCGTCACAATCGACTTTGGAGCTTCTTTTCCCTACTTTACACATCTATGTTGATTCCACAATTCCTCCTCCCTCTCCTGCCGTGTTTCCAGGTAATCATCAATCCCATTACTATCTTTGTATTATATCCTTTGTCTATGCTTACAGAGAAGTCACTAGAGGCTTCAAAATTGACTATAAAGAGGTGTAATGTATTAGCTTGTAAAAGTGACATAATTAACACTTCCTCAATGGACAGTTTAGTAAATTTATCATTTTTAATTGACTTTGCAAGAATTGTTTCTTTGTACACAAAATAAATTATTTTGAAAAACAGCAAAGTACAAATAACAGAAATTAAAGCCATCTGTAATATTCATATTCTAATGTATTCTTCTAGTGTCATTTATATATATTTTACTTTTTAGCCAACTTGGCATAGCCATTATGTACACACAATACATTGTACATGTGTGTAAGCACGTGCATTATATGCATAGAATATATACTTATATGTATTGTAGACACACAGAATATTGATTTTTCTTTTAACTTTTATTATAAATGAACATTTCTTATATCATTCATTATCTTTGGAAGCCTATTTACTGGCTGAATAATATTCCATCTGAATCAGGCTAAATTTATCAACATAATATGATTGTGAGGATACTAGGTTTTTGAATGTTGCTCAGAAATCAGATAGCACTCATGCTTTGAAGTTCCATATTCTTTATTCAATCTTCATATGACATATTATGTACTTGAGAAATGGTTCTGTCTCATTTTTTTTCTTTTTGAAGGCATGCTTCTTATTGTAGTAAATATATGTAAAAATGGTAGACATTTCCACAGTGTTCACATATGCACTTCAGTGACATTGTTTTCATCATGCTATTCCAATATTACCTGTACCCGATCCCAAATACACACCCCACAAATAAATGGGTACATGCCTTGTGTTTGCCTTGTACTAAAATGCTCTTATAATGCAAAGCTCACTTTTCAAGTTCTTCTGAAGTGTTAGAGGTGGTGTGGTAATACCTCTGAAGTGGAAATCCCTCACCCCCTGTTCTCCAGGCTTTGATGAAGCAGAAGAGGCAATCTCAGTCTTTTTAGTGTAAGTAATCAAAGACACATGGGCTTCGGGACTTCAAGCTTTCTAAAGGGCAGAAGCTTTCTCAGATGCAGCACTTGAGCTTTAATCAAACAGCAGCGAATGTATGTGTTGTTTCTTATTCTCCAGGGTTGAGTGGGTTTCTGGTGTTGAAATTACTTTGGCACCGTGAGCAGCTGGGGAATTGGTATGCAGGGCTTTTGTCTGTTGACTCATGGAGAGGAACAAGAAGGATCACAAAGACTGTCTTTGGTGGGTGAGTTTTGTTCTGGGTCACCTCAAGTCCCAAAGGTATCCCAACTGCTTGAAGCTGTGAATGACAGGTCCTCCCTGGTGTTCACACTCCTGCTCCTCTTGGACAGGCAGTAGTGAAAGAGGAGTTCTCAGGTTTGATGCCCCTCTGTGTTTTAAAATTATGTTTTTAACAAATAATCTGTGAGAGATAATGAGAAACCCTCAGTAATGTAAAGGTGTTAGAGAAAGACAACGTTTTCTTTTTTTATTCTCTCCATCACCCCTCAAATGAGAAATGAAGGCAGGGTAATTGTAAGCTTCCATTAAAAATGAGCTCCTGATTTGAGGCATCTACTTTGTATTACCCTTACTTTGGAGCCATGAAAAGTATGTGGACAAACTAAGTATTTAACAGGTGGATGCACTTTTACTTTATAATGTAGGGCAGGAAAAAGAAATGTTATAAAGTTTCTAAATCAAGGATTCAGGCAGGATGGGCACAAGAGTCAGCTTAATTTCGGTTCAGCTCACGGTCATGGAGTCCATTCTCCTAGCGACCTCCTAGGACAGGGTAGACCTGCCGCTGCCGCATTCTGAGATTGTCACTCTATAGGAGTAAAAAGTCTGAGATTTCACCCTTGGAGCAGCTGATTGCTCGAACTACTAACCTTGTGCCTAGCAGCGTCTATGACATCACTATGACGCCTCAATTTGGAAAGCATATGATATGGCATCATAGGTCATAGGTCATTTTGGCTTGGAGGTATTTGTAGTAACCTATCTCTCTGATAATATGATTTTATTTAACCAATGACTTTCTGGACAATATATTTACATTCTTTCTTCTCTTTTATAAATCATTTTATTGGGGTCTCATACAACACCCCTTACTTTTCTTTCTTTATTTCATTCCTATTTCTCCATTCTTGAATGAAGGAGATGACTTTGATGCTAAGATTTTAGATCAGTGGTCCCCAAACTTCCCAGTGCTGGGACCACCCCCCCACCAACCATAAAATTATTTTTGTTGCTACTTCATAACTTTCATTTTGCTACTGTTATGAATCAGGTGACCCCTGTGAAAGGGTCATTGGACCTGCAAAAGAGTCGTGACCCACATGGTTAAGAACTGCTGTTCTAGATAATTAACCCCTTGGTATATGCAGTTTGAGATGGGTTTCTAATTTAAAGGTTGCTAGTTCAAACTAATCCAGTAGTGCTGCTGAGGACTGTCCTTAAAGATTGCAACCCAGATAAACTTATGGAAGATTTTTCCCTCTAACACATTATGTTTCCCAAAGGCCTGGTTTGGGGGCCTTATTTTTAGGTCACTATCATGACAGCTCTCTACAGGAGAGATTTTGATAGCACTAGGGTCTTCAGAGTAAAACTGTGGCTTTTACATTACCAAGGTTTTCTCATTGTGCAACAATGTCTTTTGAGATGCTGTCTCTGAGTCCTAAGCCTGGGGAAGATACATTTTAAAAGCACTTCTCACTTAGGGGAAATTGGTCGTCATCAGGTTTGGTTCTTAGAGGAAAATAGTGAATAATTTGCACAGAAAAGCAGAATCTGAATGGTGCCAAGCTGTGGAAAAGTTGTTGGATATCTTTATTTACAATGTTATCTGAAAAGCAGGGCACACATGCAATGTTATACTCAGTCAATAGAAAAGAACCAACATATCAATACATTCTACAATATAAGATTTACAGACACTATGCTGAGTGAAATAAGTAAATCACAAAAGGGAAAATGTCCTATGACCTCATCTACAAAAAAGACAAGAAAAGACAAATACATAAAGAACAAAACTTATTAAGGGCTTCCAGGGTTGATAGGGATGAGAATTAATCATGGTGGAAATACTGATTTAGAGTAGAGTTGTACAGCGGATTATTGTAATTGATATCAGTAAGTTGCATGCCCGAAAAGTTGAATTGGTAAATTTTGCAATCGATTTGCAACAATGACAAAAAAGTAGCTGCTGAGAATGCTATGTACAATAAAAAAAATCCCAAGGGTTTTAATACATTAGATTGAAGGTTTAGGGTCGTGGTTTCATGGGACACCCCAGTTACGTGAACCTAATAATACATTTAATGATTCTTTTCTACTTCTAGTTCAATGCATAGTGCCTGGATTCTTAAAAGCTTGAAAAATGACAAACATGATAGGTTTGCAAGTGTTACAATTGGTTTCTACTAACCTGTAATAACTGAGGAAGGTAAGTCATGAATATAAGGTGGATATGCAATGTCTAGCTACTTGTCTCCATGAACGATGGCTTTGTTCATGATAAGACAACTGGATTGTGCCCAACTACCGTTACTGAATATGTTGTTCCATAAAAATTAAACTTTCATGAATTTCAAATTTCATGGCTCTATGAAATTTGAATGAATCCTTGAAACCATTGCCTTGAGATAATCTTTGAACCTTAGGCCTAACATGTTCCCTGAAGTCTTAAAATAAAACAAGAATTAAATTTAAATAGTAAAAAATGTTTGACGTGAACAGTCTGCTCTTTTAAGACCTAGCTATCCTTAGAAATGGGATGAACCCTGGGGGCAGTGCAGTTATGTTAATGGGGGATGAGCAACTCAGAAACGGAGGGTGAAGATGGTTGAACAACCCCAAGAATGTCACCATTGTCACTAAATAATGTCTATAGAAACTTATGAATTGCTGTCTGTTTTGCTGTGTGTATTCTAAAACATTACAACATAAAATTACTTTTAAAATAATTTCAAAAGAAGTTTTTTTGGGTGGGCATCACTGCCCTCCGGTGGGAGTGGGAGGCCCAGCCTTGCTCCTGGAGGGCTGCTGCTGGATTTGAACCACCAACCCTGTGGGTCGCAGTCCCGCACACAACCACTACGCCACTGGGGCTCAGCTAAAACTGTAACTCTTCATGGGAGGAGAAAGTCCTGTCTTTTGCCTACAAAGGGTGTGGTGGATTCTAACTGCTGACTCTGCAGTCAGCAGTCCAATGTGTAACCACTACATCATCAGGGGTCCCCATAGGTACTTACCAATATAAAATTCCAGGATATTATCTAAAAGTTCTTCCAATGTATCTAAAAATACTTTTATTGGGGGCTCTTACATTTCTTATCACAATCATCACATTTCATCCAGTGTGTCAAGCACATTTGCACTTTTGTTGCCATCATTTTGAGCATTATCTTCCCACTTGAGCCCCTGATATCAGCTCCCATTTCTTCCCCCACCCTCCCTCCCTCTTGATAAGCTATAGCTTATTATTTTCATATCTTACATTGTCCTCCATTGCTCATCCACACTTCTGTTGAACCCCTAAAGGTTGCTCCTTGAGGCTGATCCTTGTGATTGATTCCCTTTTCTCCCCCACATCCACTAATCCTCCTAGTATCTGTACTCTCATTGTTGGCCCTGAGGGGTTTATCTCTCCTGAATCCCCTGTGTTGCAGGTTCTTATCTGTAGCAGTGTGCGTTTTCAGGTCTAATTTGATTTGTAAGTTAGAATTCAGGTCATGGTAGTGGGGAGAAGGAGCATTAAAGAACTAGAAGAAAGTTGTGTGCTTCATCAGTGCTAGACTTCACCCTGACTGGCTCATCTCTTCCCTGTGGCCCTTCTCTGAGTATATGTAAAATTGTCTACTGAAGGGATTTGGGTCTCCACTCTGGATTCCCCACCCTCTGCCCATTCACATTGGATATCATTTTCTTCTGGGTCTTAGACACCTCACACCTGATCCCCTGGATACCTCATGATCACAGCGACTGGTGTGCTTCTTCCATGTGGGCTTTGTTGCTTCTAAACTAAATGGATCCCTGTTTATCATCAAGCCTTTAAGACCCCAGATACTACATCTTTTTTGATAGGCAGGCACTATTAGCTTTCTTTACCACATTTGCTTGTGCACCCATTTTGTCTTCAGCGATCATGTCAGGAGGGTGAACATCACAGAATCCTGGATTGTTAGAAGTATGTATTCTTGTGTTGAGGGAGTATTTGAGTGAAGGTCCAATGTCTATCTGCTACATTAATACTAAATCTATAAATACATGCATGTAGATCTATTTCTCTACTATCATATAAATATATTTACATACACATGCCTATATTTAGAGCTCTATAAATTTTCTTTGCTTCTTGGTTCGTTCCTCTATTTCCTTTAACTTTCTTCTTGTCCCACTATCATGTTTGTCCTTCATTTGGGTTTGGTAATTTCTCACTGGTACATTGCCCTTGATTAAGTCCCACTAGGCACCCTATGCCCCCTCTCTCCATTGACATCAGTTCACTTGTTTCCTTGTCCCTGGGTTGGTTTCCCCACCCCCTTCCTTTCTCCCCATCTCCTGCATCCCCTTAGAAAAATTGGTTCCATTTTTAATCTCTGAATTCTTTATCCCACCTCTTATCTTGATAGACCTGCAAATATATTTGGAAGCGTAAAAACCAGGGAAAGCTGAATAAAACAACAAAAAGTCAAGATCAACAAAAAAATAAAACAATATCAGCAAAAACAGCAAGCAACAAAAAGAAAAAATGACAAAGATGGAAAAGTTTATGAATAGGTCAAGGTCATTTGTTGGTCTTTATGAGTGCTTTCCAGTCGATGCTAATGGATTGACACACTCTGTCTCCACCTTCTCTTTTGGTATTCCTAGGGCTTCCAATGTTTTCAGATGTTGAATGCTTTAGATGAAAGTGAGATTTAATCATTCAAATGATTTTTTCTTCTCTCTATTCACAGTTGCATTAGGCTTACTTCTCTTGAATAGCAAATCCAGGTATGCTTCTAGTTGTATGTTTATAGAAAGAGATTTATATTATAAAATAGCTCACACCGTTGCAAAAGTGGACAAGTCCAGTTGGGTTCAAGTCCATGGGTCAGATAATATACTATAGACCTCTCCCTACTCATCTAGCTATAGGGGTCTGCTGAACTAGAAAGCAAGACCATGTAGTAGGACGATCAAAGGCTGGTGGATGCAGAGCTGAATGAATCCAAGGTCAAGCAAATGAATTCATATGACAAGAGGTTGACAGATCAGATACAGATTAAGGGAAAGAAATGAACTAGTTCCTACACAATTTATTATATGTTGTGTTAGGCTTGATTGACTAAAGAAACAAATTCAGTTATACTCATATATATGTAAAAAAGGATTTTCTATCAAGAAGTGATTATGTATCAGGCAAACATCTTATCCCAGTCCAGATCAAGTCTATAAATCCTATACTAGTCCACAAGGCCTTCTTCAGACTCATACAGATAGCCACATACAATGATCAAGGATGCAGGAAGATTATAAGCTGGTAGGTGCATACTGCAGTTCTCATCCATTGGGGTGTGACCCCTTTGGGAGTCAAATGACCCTTTTAGAGCGGTCACCTAAGACCATCAGAAAACACATAATTCTGATGGTCTTAGGAACTGAGACATCAATCCTCTATCCATCTCCAGTTGAGTCTGCCCACATAAAACTACCTGATGTAAAGACAGTTAGCCATGCTACACCAAGCTTCAAGACAAAAGTTCATTTATTTGAAATTACAAATAAATATTTCCCAATATATAATTACATGCTGTTTTTGTGATTTATCTCTATACTTTAACAGTGTTCAATTTGTAATAATGAAAACACATCCTGCATATCAGATATATACATGCTGATTCATAAGAATAGTAAAATTGCAATTATGAAGCAACAACAAAAATAATATTTGTTGGGGGTCACCACAACATCAGGAACTGTATCAAAAGGTCATGGCATTAGGAAACTTGAGAACCACTGCTGTAGATCCAATTGGCTGTGGAAGCATCTCAAGACATTTGTAGGTCCCAAAACACCTCACCAGTAGGATGGCGAAGGCCAAGGGCAATGGGAGGTTCCCAAGACCCTCCATATGAGAAGACCATGGTCACAAGGAGATACCTTCAGGCTGATTGATAGGGTGAATACTACTCCTGAACTTTTATATATCTTCAAGTTGACATGAAAATATGTAACATATGCCAAGAGCAGGCTGCTCCCCAATAAAACTGCCCCTTAATTTTTATCAAGGTTGTGACCACTTTGTTGTTTTTAGATGATGTGTTAGACATGGTTCTTTAGAGAAACAAAACCAGGACAATTATGATTAGATAGATAAATACAATATGAAGAAGCAAACAGCTAATTAGCTCACAGAGCAAAACACAGGGCTCAGTTCATCTCACTTCTGTGAGTCAGCTAATATACTAACAGTCTTTCTACTCATGAAGAGTTCTGGAAGTCAAAGAAGCAGATAGATGAATATTTTATAGAGAAATAGAGACAACATGGCTACAGGCAGCAAACAGCAGGGTGGGTCACCATCTGTCAGCTAGATGACAGGGTCCAAGAGTCCCCAGGTCAATTGATATACACATAGGTAGTATGGCAAAGCAGGTCTCGAAGGAACTTCAAACTATAATGACATGGTCCACAGGTTGAGTGTCCCACAGGTAGTGTAGCTTGAAAGATGAGACAGAGAATTAGCTAAGGCAGCCACGCACTGGTCCGATCATCAAAGAGCAAGAGACTGAAAGGTAAGGCTCACTGAGCCATTTCTCTCTTTGCCCTTCAATTAAGCTGCGTTTAGGGCAAGGCTGAAACAATAATCCTACCTATCACAGAGGCCCTGGAGTTGGTTCCAACTCATCGAGACCTCATGCGCAACAGAATGAAACACTGCGCGGTCCTGTGCTGTCCGCGTCAGCATCATTTCTATGCAGGACACCATTGTTTCAGCCATGGTGTCAATCCATCTCTTTGAAATGCTTGACCTTTGTTGCTTGCCCTTCTACTTGACCAAACATGATGTTATCCTCTGGGGTCTGGTTTTTTCTGACAGCATGTCCAAGGGATGTACAATGAATTTGCACCTTTCTTGCCTCTGAGGATAACGCTGGCCACACATAAGACAGATTAGTTTTTCCTTTTAGCAGAGCATGGTTCTTTCATTATTACTCTCCAGCACTGCAATTAAAATGCATTTGATTTTCTTTTTTTGGTTTTCCTTATTCAATGTCAAACTTTCATTTGAATACAAGGCAATTGAAAATATCACGGCTTGGATGAAACACACCTTAGTGAACCAAATAATATCCATGTTTTTCAATGGTCGAAAGAGGTCTTGTACAGCATACTTACCTAATGCAATGCTTCTTTTGATCTTTTGACTACTGCCTCCATTAGCATTGATTAAGAATATAAACAAGACAAAGCCCTTGAAAATTTCTATCTTTCCCCCACTTATCATGATGTTACCTATTGTTCCAGTTGTGAGGACTTGGGTCTTCTTTACATTGATTTGAAGTTCATACTGAAGACAGCAGTTCTTAATCTTCATCTGCAAGTGCTTCAAGTCCTCCTTGCTTATAACAATAAAAGATACAATATCTGCACAGTACAGGTTATTAATAAGCCTTCTGCTAATTCTTTTGCCACAATATTTTTATAACACCTGTCAGTTTGTTGTACTCTGGTGGCTTGTATGTTGTTGTGATGCTGGAAATTATATCACTTATATTTCAAATGTCACCAGTGTCACCCAAAGTGAACAGGTTTCAGTGGTACAGTGCTTCCAGACTGAGAATAATCAATGTAAAAGGACTCAGTTCCCCACTTTGAAATAGAGGGTGCCAAAAACCTTATGCCTACCTTTAAAACATTGTCAGGTACTGGAGGCCTCAAAGAATATAGGGATATTGTTGGAGATAATAAAGGAGGATGGTCCCATCAGGTCTGAGGGCACTCAACACAAGAACACTTTGTTCTAACAATCCAGCATTTTGAGATGCTAACCTTCCTGACAGGATCACTGAAGACAAAATGGGTGCATAAGCAAATGTGGTGAAGAAAGTTGATGGTGCCCTATCTAAGACCCAGAACCAAAATCATACTAGTGTGAAGGTGGGGGGAGCAAAGTGAAGACCGAGAGCCTATGTGTAGACAATTGGGCATCCCCTTACAGAAGGGTCGCAAGAAAGAGACAAGCCAGACAAGTTGTAGTATAACACTAATAAAATAAATATTCCTCTAGTTCTTTATTTCCCCGCCCCCTGCAACTATAATGACCTGAATCCTACCTTACAAATCTGAGTAGACCAGAGCATGTGAAAGGCCACAGAGAAGAGTCCACAGCACAGGGAATTCAGGACAGATAAACCCCTCAGGACCAATAATGGGAATAGAGATACCAGGAGGGCAAGGGGAAGATGGTGGGGAGAAAAAGGGAATCAATCACAAGGATCAACATATAATCCCCTCTCTGTGAGATGAACAACCAAAAAGTGGGTGAAGGGAGAGAGCCAAAGATATAAGATATGTAAAAATGAGTTATAACAAAAGTTTCATAAAGGAGGGAGAGGAAACAAGGAGCTGAGATTAAGGGGTCAAGTAGAAAGAAAACGTTTTGAAAATTATGATGACACCATTTGTACAAATGTGCTTGACACAGTTGGATGTATGTATGGATTGTGATAAGAGATTTAAGAGTCCCCAATAAAAGTTTAAAATAAAGGAGTATTAGAATGAAATGTTCTAAAACTGATTGTGGTGATGATTGTACAACATTTCTTGATGTTGCTGAGCTATTGAGTTGCATGATATGTGAATTATAGGGCAATAAAATTGTTGGAAAACATTAAAAACAATGTGGACAAATAAAAATAAAGGTCAAGAAAGAAAGAAAATATCAAAGTGGATATCAGAAAAGATTCTGAATCCTGTTCTTAATCATAGAGTAGCTAAAGCAATTGGAAGAAATGATGAAGTCCAAAGCTCAATAGGAAATTTCAAAGGGCGTTTGCATTAAGATAAAACCAAATATTATAATGAAATTTGCAAAGACCTGGAATTAGAAAATTAAGAATGAAGGACATGTTCCTCATTTATGAAACTGAAAGAACTCAAGAAATAAGTCAGCCCTCAAATACCAATATTGAAAGATTCTGTGAGCAAAAAAGAAAGTGGTGAAACAAAAAGTATGGGAACAATACTCAGAATCACTGTACCAAGAAGAGCAAGTCAACAGTCTACCATTTCAAGAGGTTGCGTATGAAAAAGAACCAATGATGCTGAAGGAAAGGTTTCAACCTGCACTGAAAGCACTAGCCAAAAACAAGGTTTCAGGAATTGATGGAATATAAATTTAAATGGTTCAAAAACCTGATGAAATATTGGAAGCACTCACAAAATTTGAAGACAATTACTTGACCACTGTCTAGAGGAAATCCATACTTGTGCTCATTCCAAAGAGAAAAGATACAACAGAGTGCTCAAATTATACCACAGTATCATTTATGTTACATTCAAGTGAAATTTTACTGAAGAGCATCTTATAATGGTTGCAACAGTACCTTGACAGGAAACTGCCAGAGGATCAGGCTGGATTCAGAAGAGGACATGCAGCAAGGGATATAATTGGTGATGTTATATGAATCTTGCCTGAGACAGATAGTACCAGGAGAAGTGTTTACTTGTGTTTTATTGAGTAGCCTAAAGACTTTGACTGTATGGATCCTTGCAAACTATGGATAAACTTGTAAAAATAGTAATTTCAGAACACTTGATTGTATTCATGAAGAACTTATACATAAATTGAAAAGCAGTTTTGCAAAACAAACAAGGACACACAACATGTTTAAAATTAGAAAAGCTGTGATACAGGGTTATATTCTCTTACCATACTTATTAAATGTGTATGCTGTGCACATAATCAGAAGAATATGAAGAAAGATATGAACAAGGAGGAGGTACCATGCCCCATCCTCGCCACAACTGTTTGCTTCACAGAAGATCTCATCATGGAGTTGAACACACAGTATTAGGTAATATCATGGGAGAATTTTGACCTAGCCAAATTGATATGCAACCTATCACAAAAGCTCATAAAAACAATAACAATTCAAGGTTCATATGGAGATAGAGTTGTCTATTTGGAATGTAGAACTTTTTAAAAAATCCTTGGTCTCCTCAGAGATTGATAAATAATTTGCAACACTGGAAAACATTTAGAAGATGGGAAAGGTATAGATTGCACCTCCCGCAGTTAGAAAAAAAGGGAACTACACTAATCGTGTTATAAACACTTACAGTGTAATTTTCTTCTCTGCCAAGGATTGTGCTGAAATTTTCTCTCATTTCTAAGCTTGTGTCCTTTCAGCCTCTTTCCAGCTAATTCTAATTCCACAAATCCAATGCTGTCTCTGATCCTTTGGGCTTGGTATTTGAATTTGCATACAATGTTTGAGTTCCTTCCCACCTACTGGTATATTTTGGATTGACTTAGGTGCTGGTATTTCCTATCACAGATGCCTTGAGTAGGTGCTATGTCTCCGGCTCTAACTTCTCAGTAACAAACTCATAGCTGGCCAGTGGCTAAATAACTTTGGGTTCTGTTTAGGTTTTTCCTTGATAATTTCAAAAATCTCTTACCACTAGTGTCTTCAATAAAACAGGTGTATGGTTCTTATGAAGATCCTGTTAGGGGCACAGGACGTACCAATGTTTTAACAATTATGGATAATAGAGCCAGGATTCAAATACAATTTTTCTGTTTGGCACAATCATTTTATATGTATAGAGTGGTTTTTGTTAAACATTATTGTTGTTGTTTTTTCTGGAAACTTCCACAATTTGATTTTTTCTTATTCTTGACATCATATTTCCCAACAGAAAATCAGTAATATTGTAAAATCCTCATACCTGAGCATCTTATTTTTACTTGTATTTGGTCAGATAGTTTCTGATACACCACATCTATGGCCCTACTTACTCCAGCATATATAAAATGTAGCTAGTATCCTAGTATAAACAGGACATCACTGTGTCATTGAGAAGTTTGCTTTTAGAATGTCTTATTCAAGCATCACTACTAATTCACTTGCCAGAGAACTGCACAATCAGCTCCCTGCTGAGATCTAAACTACACATTTTTAACATGTAGTAACTCATTTAATCCTTCATACTAACTCTCTGGGATATCATTATGTACTTCATTTGACACATAGGGAACCTAAGCCATGAAGTTCAGGGGACTTGAGTGAGGTTATAACGAACAGAAAAAAACAGCAAAGGATTATGACAGAGTCAATGGTTATTTATCAGATTTGTGTTCTCCATTTTTCTTCGACCTTTCGAAATTAGACAACCATTAGTCATGGTCAATGAGATAAGAATAGAAATCATGCCTATCATTACTAAAGTTGATCAGAACTATTATATTCTCTTTCTCTGTTCTCTTCCCTTGCCTGTATGCCATAGAAGGATACTGTGGAGTCTCTGCTAGCCTGGATTTCTGAGTGTGTAGACTAGAGATCTGGATTTGTAGTTGTCAGGAGAAATAAACATACTTTGTGTGATACTATTAAGATGTGGTGCTTAATTTGTTTTCATGATGTAGCCTACACTACTTGACAAATGCCATACAAGGGTAAGGATTTAGGCATATCTGCCTCAACAACCTGTACTTTGTCACGTTCTCCATAGAAAGGTTAAATAAACCTCCATGCTATATAAACTTGGGGCTTTAGAACTAGGTTAAGCTTGTCCCCTCATGAGTAGTTAAGTCCTGAACTAAGATGACTATTAAGGCTGTAGATTTTCCTAAGGATAGTCCCATTCATTTTCATTATGGGAAGTTATAGCAGAGATCTTCAGCAAACTTTCATTTTGTATGTGTCAGCAATTCTATTGTTCTCTGATTCGGACATTGTGTTTTGCAGCTTTTTCTTCTGATTTTGGAAGTCCTGAACCCTTTACTTTATCCACGTCATCTTCCTCATTGATATTTTGAGTGTTTTCGTACATGAGGGGTTCATCTTCTGAGGCTGTTTCTGACAATGTTCAGTTGCTGCTCATTAGGTTTTTTGGTCTGTATTGTTGTAAGTGAGTGGAGATGCAGAGGCATGAAAAACACATGAAATGAGCCTGTAGGAAAGCAGAGGACCACAGCTTGCTCAGGCATTCAGCCCCAAACTGAGTAGTGTTGTTTCTTTTTATTCATACTCAAATGTGGGAATATGTTACTGGTTGCATTTACTCAGATTGTTTTTTTTAAATCTGATAAATAGCATTCTTGGGATAATATTATCTTAAAATCTGGTGCTATAAAAATATAAACTACAAAGCAAAGAACAGAGACCAAGTCAAAACAACTGTTTGCAGATTACTTTTACTTCAAATGTATAGCTTTGAAGTTGTGATTTATATCCAAGTTCCAGCGCTGCTTCAGCTACAGTTTATGATGATGTCTCACTGCTATCGTTTATGTTTTCAGTGGCTCATTCCTCTGAAGTGGACAGCTTCTTCCTTCTTTGTAGTCTCTTCTAATTCTGGAAGATCTCCCGAAACGTGTTCACTTTCAGTGACACTGCTGACATTTGAAATATCATTGAAATATCTTCCAGTACCACAAGCCACAAACATAACCAACTAGCAACGGCAGCAGCACATTGACAAGGGACTGCCAGAATGTAAGGCTGCATTCAGAAGAGGATGTGTACCAATATCCCTGCTGTCATCAGATCAGCTGGATGTTGGCTGAAAGCATCAGATACAATAAAGATGTTAACTGTGTTTCATTGACTCCTCTAAGGCACTGGACTGTGAGGGTCATAAATGATGGATAGCCTTAAAAAGAAAGGGAACTTGGGGTGGATGAACCTCTCGGGGTGAGTGGTGGGAGTGGAGTTGCTGGATGGGTGAAGGGAAGGTGGGGTGGAGAGAGGAAGTCAGCTATGGGGCTCTGCAGAATGTCTCCTATCTGGAGGACGGATGTAGGGAGGAGTGGGCAGGGGGAGATGTCAGGCAGTGTAAGATATGACAAAACGATAATGATCGCAGAGTAATGAGGGCTGGGGGGAAGAGGGGTAAAGGGTGGAGGGGGAAGGAAGAGAAGCTCATATCAAGGGCCTAAATGGATAGGCAGATGTTGGGAGAATGTTGACTAGGGCAGGCAAGTGGGGGTGCTTGGCTCAGTATAGGTAACTATGTATTGAACTATGTATGATGAAAAGCTATGTATGAGCCCCCAATAAAATGATTAAATAATTAAAAAAAGAGAATGGGAATCCCAAAATATGTCATTGTGCTTATGTGAAACATGTACATTTATCAAGAGGAAGTTTTGTGAATAGAACAAAGGAATATTTCGTGGTTTAAAATTAGGCAAGGGGTGTGTCAGGGTTGTATCATATCATACTTATTAAGTCTGCATGCTGAGCAAATATAGAAACTGTATTACCAGCATATGAGAAATCAGGATTGGAGAAAGGCTTATTAACAATCTTTGCTATGTAGATGATGCCATCATGCTTTCTGAAAGTGAGGGCTTGAGGCATTTGCTAATGTAGATCACAGGCCCTCAACAAGGTGGATTGATGCTGCAGTGGCTGCAGCAGTGCGCTCAAACATGAGGACAACTGTGAAGACGAAGGCCTCTGAGGTGTTAAGTTCTATTGTCCAGGGTTATGACTTAGATCTGATTCAATCTAACAACAGCAGCAACCTAACAACAACAATAAGCAGTAACAACATAAGGATGAGGGTCTGGTCATTTTTAACGTACATAAAAATAATTGTTCTCATCATAGGCATTTGCATATAATGGAAAATCTTTTGGAACTTCTCAATATTTTCATCTACCTTTTTAAAAAATGGCTGTATTAGGGATATCATTACATTTAACAGCTTTAGGAAGCCTCTCCATTTTGAATGTTGTTTTCTCCTTTCCAGTAGGTTTGAATTAATTATTAGCCATGTTGCTGCCTATCAAAAGGGAATAAACATATGTAGTAGCACACTTCAAAACTGGTTATTACTGGGTATTACTGGGTATTACTGGGGTTCTGTTGTGTTCTGTTGTGTTCCTTGGGAGGACCATTTCATAGTCTGGGTTCATTTGCAGAAAGCTGTATTCCAAATGAAAGTAAAATAAGCAATTGCATAACTTCTGCATCAGTGTTTGTTATTCACTTGAATATATTTCGGTTTAATAACAAAATTGTGAAGCTATTTTAAGAAAGCATTTGAAAGTTGATCTTCATAATGTGTACTTCAATATGATTTTGAAGAAATTCAGTTAATCTGACCATTAATACACAATATAATCAAAAAGGTGAACTTTTCCTTAGTCAGTTGGCAAAAATAATATTTTTATTCATTGGTGAATTGATGATTTGCAAGTCAACTACCTGAATACTCAAGAGTTAATCCTTTGTTGAGATAATGGTGAGATATGAGACCTTTCTCTGGAAGAATATTCAATTTCAAGGAAAACTTAGAATTAAAAAATAATAACATTAGGCTAATGTTAGATATTCTGCTCTTAGATTTGAAAGATTATAGTCATTTGTAAGTGAGAAATTGATTTGGTAATAGAGCAATCATTTTGCTTTTCACAGAACAGATCATTGCATAGTTTTCTGTGGCAGTCATGTACTCATATCAATTTTATGATTGGGAGTGTAGGGGTCTAGCCTGTCAATTTGTAGCTAGCCAATGACTTCTGTGTGGGTTTGACTTTCTCTGAGAATTCTGGGAAATCTAATGATTTTTCCCCTGTGGAAGTGAGAGGCTATGGAGACACTTTACTGACAAGACACAAGGCTGATTCCCTGTGAGAAGTCACCAGGGCTTACCCCGACAGAACCACACCTCTGGGGTTGCAGAAGTCACATGTTTTTGAGGCCACAGAGAGACCCCTGTCAGTGCTGAGATGTTTCTCCCACCACTGGATACACAAGACTCTGCTCCAACTGGCCTGTGATTTTCCTGGTGTCATTGCATGTCCTTCATGAGTCTAAAGAGAACTTATAGACTGTTATCAGACATATGGGCTAATATTGAACTTATGATCTTGGACTGGAATGGATTGGCATGCTTTTTCAATGTTCATTCCTCTTGTATATAAGCCTCTCCCTTATGTCCTTATGCATGTTTATGAATTTGTTTTACTAGTCTACCCAGACTAACACACTTCCTATATGAAGATTACCTCCTGGATCTCCAATGACAATTTGTTATTTTTGTTAGGTGCCAATGAGTTAGTTCTGACTCATAGTGACCCCATGCTTAACAGATTGAACTCTGTCCTGTCTTACGCTATTCTCACATTCGCTCCTATCCTTGGGCACATTACTGGAACCACAGTGCTCATCCATTTCCTTGAAGTTCTTCTCCTTTTTCTTTGCCCTTTTATTTTACCAAGCATGATGTCCTACCCCAGGGACTGGTCTCTCCTAACAACATGTCCAAAATACGTAACACAAAGTCTTTCCACCCTTGTTTCTAAGGAGCCCTCTGGCCATACTTCTGCCAAAGCAGATTTGTTGGTCTTTTGGGAACTTGTGGCACTGTCGATTTTCTTCCCCAGCAACACAGTTCAAATGCTTCAATGCTTCTTTGACCTTCATTGTCCAATGTCCAATTTTCACGAGTATATGAGGTGACTGAAAGAACCATGGTTTGGGGCAGACTCACCTGAGTACCCCAACTAACCTCCATGCTTTTTGATTCTTTCAAGAGGTTTTGTACAGCAGATTTACCCAATGCAACATGTCCTTTGGTCTCTTGACTGCTCCTTCCATGAGTATTGATTGCGGATCCAAGAAAGACAAAATCCTTGACAATGTCAATCTTTCTTCTATGTATCATGGCATCACTTATTGATCCAATTGTGAGTAAATATGATCCTCTTTAAATTGAATTGAATTGTATTCCACACTGTGATCCCTGGTCTTCATATGCAAGTGCCTCAAGTCCTCACTTTCAGCAAGCAAGGTTTTTTTTTATCATTTTATTGGGGGTTCATCCAACTCTTATCATGATCAATACATGCATCATCAATTGTATGCAGTCCACATTTGCACATTTATTGCCATCATCGTTCTTGAAATATCCTTCTTCCACCTAGGCCTCCAGCATCAGCTCCCTGTATTTCCCCTCCCTTTCCCTTCCCCCATGAACCCTTAATATTTGACAAAGTATCATTATTTTGTCATATTGTGTACTGTTCAATGTATCCCTTTACCCACTTCCCTGTTTTCCGTAGCCCAGGAAGAAGGTTATATGCAGATCCCTACAATTGGTTACCCCTTTCTACTCCACCTTCCCTCCACCCTCCAGGTATCACCATTCTCATCGCTTGTCCTGAAGGAATCATCTGTCCCAGCAAGCAAGTCTTTATGTACACATTGCATTTTGTAAATAATACTTCCTCCAATCCTGATGCCATATTCTTCATCAGATAATTCAGTGTCTATGATTATTTGATTAATTTTTAGATTTAGTAAATATGCTAAGATGATACAACCCTAACACACACCTTCCCTGATATTGAAGCACCTGGCATTCCTTTGTTCACTTCACACAACTGCTTTTTGTTCAATGTACAAATTTGGCATGAACACAATGAAATGTTATAGAATTCCCATTCTTCTCAAGGCTATCCATAGTTTGTTATGATCCACACAGTAAAATGTCTTAGCCTAGTCAGAAAAACACAGATTATCATTTTTCTGGTGTTCTCTGCTTTCAGCTAAGATCCTTGTGGCATCAGTAATGATGTCCCTTTTCTCCTATCTTCTGAATCTGATGTGAACTCCTGGCGGTTTTCATTCTGCTTGCATGTGACATCAATGATATTTTCCTCTAAGTTGAGAATTCTATTGGTTTATCTTTATTTGGAATGGGTAGAGATGTGGATCTCCTCAATCTAGTCATTTGGGTAAACATCTGTCTTCCATATTTCTTAGCAAAGGTGAATGAGTGCTTCCAGTGCTTCATAACTATATTGTATAATGAAGGCTGGAGGTGGGAAAAAGCACTAGATCTGACCATAATGGCACAACTATTTTAAAGGGAAATATAATCATGGAGATGCCTAAGATAGATGCTGTCATTGTACAAATACTTTGGATATGATTGAATGTTTGAACTATTCAATTGTATGACATGTAAATTATGTGCCAAAAAAACTTTCTGGGCTAAGCTGTTGATGAGTGCTAACTTGGATGAAATGGAAGAAAGCAGTCAATAAATGGGAGAAGAGTAATCGGGGGTGGGTGAGGGCTGCATTATTAGGAGGTTTGATTACTGATTTAATTATGGAATACAAAGTTTATGATCTGAAATGTAAATTCCTATTTAGTTTATAATAGTCATTTTTTGTATATATATATTAAAAGTCCAGCTAAAATGTCTTTTCTTAAAGTTCACACACTCACCTGCAGTAAGAATAAAAAATCCTTCTGTCTAGCATTTTTCATTCTTCTACTGTGTCATAAGTACAGATATATTCATGAAAAATCTTATTGCACTTTACCCTAACACAGATTCATAGTTGATATACCATTTATTACCCTTTTAAGATATGTTAAAAGAAGGATAAATTGAAGTACAGCTTTAAAACTTTTCATGTTTCTTTGCACAGTAGTATGTTTCTGAACCTACAAGTTTTAGTGTCAGTCAAGTTAACTGATGAAATCAATGAAACTTGAATCATTATAAGAGGTAGCTACAGATTTTGTCAGTCACTAATGAGCTGAATGACTCAGAAAAACCCTTCTGGGTTTCAGGTTTCTCATTTGAAACACCAGAAGACTGGAAGAGATGCCTTCTAGGCACCCTTAGAGTTCTACCATGCTATGATCATCAGAAACACCAGTATATAACCTTTTGTTGTCAGTTAACTGTGGTTTAGGGGTTAACATGTTATTGAACAAGTTGGTGGTTCAAATCCACCAGTAGCTCACCAGAAAAAGATGATATTCTTTGCTCCCATAAAGATTTTCAGCTTCAGAAACAAAACTGCATAGGCTCATTAGGAAGGAGAACTGACTTGATAACTTTCAATAGGTACACAGATATAAAACTTTTATCTGTACTCATTATTTAGATCAACTGGATCACTGGGAACTGGTTACTGGTTATTTAAATTCACTCTTCTGACTTTTTAATTAGTTTCATATCTACTGTCGATATTTGTTAAAATTTTGTTTTTCTAGAGACCATTTCTTCTCTGAAAATTATCTGACTAGTGATGTCTAATAAATTCAGATTCATGGCATGAACTTCACACACTTTTTAAAGTAAGAGATGAAGGAACAAAGGTGAGAAGTTTAATAGAACTGCATTCAAACAAACCCTATTACTACTTTTGATTTCTGTTGGGTCCATTCTTAGAGCTGTTCAAAGTTCAGAGTCCACCTGTGAAAGTTGACCCTTCCGGTGGTCAATACAAGAAGTAGGAAGAGAAAATTAAGTAAGGGTAGAAGATTGTGTGACATAATAGATAAGGATTCTAAATAAACATAAAAGGAGTGAGAAGTCCATTTCTGGCCTCTGGTGAGATATGCACCATTAGTTCAATTACATCTACCACTGCCCAGGTGCTAAACTAAGCAATTTAGTTCTGTTTTCAGCCTGCCTAAGGTCACAAAAGAACCTTGGATATTTTGTCAGACAGGGAACAACTATCAAATGGAATATATTTGTTTTCTTTTTCATTGGGCTTAAAAAATTAAAACCTGGCACTTTATATGGGAACTATTGGGATCTCTCAAATTCTTTCACATATTGATATGTTGTCACATGCAATTTGCAAAATCATATTATGATTTACGGAGGAGAAAGTGGGGTCTCCTATGACTTTCAGTGCCTGCCACCCCCACTAGAAAAATAGGGCTCTGTGTTCATGCCAGTAAGTCATTCATCAGTCTTTTAATTGCCATAGTTGTTCTTTCACATTTTGAATCCAATTATGCTTAATAGGAAAGCTTAAGACTGCCAAAATGCCCCCATGTCTCTTGTGCCACATCAATAATTCCCCACAGCACTTGTAAAGGAAATAATTCAGAAAAGCAATGTGACTTATAAGACACCATCACCACAATAATAAGTTGTTCTTTGTAAACTCGTACCTAGAGATGACCTTACAAGTTTATTTATCTTTCAAACATTGAACTAATTGTTCATAATATGCTAGATGTTGTGTTAATTGCTTCCATTTCAAAATGTCTAATGCTCAAAAATAGTCAAATACTTTTACGCTAAATGAGTTTCTTTCATAATTTTAGCAAGACAGTTTTTCTTTATCTATTGCACTCCAGGATATGCTTCTTACACCACCTTCATCCCCTCAAATCTTAGCCACAAAGGATTTTAAATATAGACCTCTGTTCCAGATTTTAGCCAAGACTTCCTTCATTAGCACTGAGTGGACTTGAAATATTGTTGCACAGACCTTATTGTTGTTAGTTATTGTTGCCTGTCATTGAGTCAGATCCATCTCATAGCGACCCCATGAGCAGCAGAATGAAAGACTGTACATTCCTGCGCCATAACCACAATGGTTATGGTTGAGTCTATTGCTGGAGACACTGTGTCAGTCCATCTCAAGCATATTCCCCTTTTCCATGACCCTCTATTTTTTCAAGAATGAGTCCCTTCTGAGGCAATGTTAAAAAATTACATACTCTAGAGCTATGACATATGTGATTTCCTATAGGAATGTACTGGGCATGGGGTGATTTTAATACCTATTAATTAGTACCTACTAATGCAACTTTATTCTACAGGCTATCGGACAATACATATTGTAATAGACATCCCTCCATCCTAAAGTAGAGACAAATGGACTTGTATTTGAAGAAGACGGGCAATAGAAAGAGTGGTAGGAAGGATCCTGAATATCCTGAAACTTAGAATCAGATACCCTCAATTAGCTGACTTGAAATGGGTGGGCAGTTTGGAAAAATCCATATGCCAAAGCTACAGATACAGAACCCTAAATTCATAAGATGTGACAGAAGCCAAAGTTAAATAGGATAATCTGCAAAGTGCTAACGGAGGAGGATGGAAGTTGGGTGAGACTAGCAAAGAGAGTAAGTGTCTAGGGTGTAGTATGGTCATATTTGGGGAGAGTGTTCACCAAATCTAGGAAGTCAGGAACAAGGGCTTGAAATCACTGAGACCTTGAGCTTGTTTTGATAGTCAACATTTTCAGATCAATAATATAGGTTATTCACAATTATTCATGGTTTTTGCTACTGAATTTGCACAGTAATTTTTCACTGATTGCCTTTCTGGCTACTTTTTTTTTTATAATCCTACGATAGGGTATTATCTGTTACACTTTATGGACAAACAAACAAACAGAGGTTAATGACTGTGTCTGGATTAAATACTAGGGCAGATGTGATGTCACTTAAGTGTAGGCACTTGGTGTTCAATTTTTACAATTTTTAAAATACTCCTGTGAGGTTGATAGGTTTTTCCCTCCGATTTATGATCAAAGGCATGGGAGTTCTGGGAATGGGATAACTTGCCCAAGTTCATATTGGTAGGGACAGAGTTGGCTGTTGATCTCAGTCTATTTGACTCCAGAATTTGTATTCTTAATCTCTACATTGCATTAATTTCTGTTTCAGTTACTACCATATTCCCTTTAATAACTGACTTCCAGTATAGTCTGTGGTTCACTTTATTAAAATTCATAGACTTGCAAAGCTCTTTAAATTTAATAGTCACTGGCAACTACTGGCAAAGTTAGTGACACCAACTCAACAATGTTGCTTTGCTCTTATAGCCTAACACTTATTCTCTACACAAATGATGATCTTCTCTACCAATTGTCACAATCTGTATTTTTTTCCCTTTGGGATGGTTTTTAGTAGCTGCATATGGAGCTAGTGCTTCCTAAGGAGGAGGCATCCTAGAGGAGCATGCTGTGATTTGACCTTTTTCTATTGTAGTCTTGGGAACTACAATCCCATCAATCACAAATCATTATTTCAGGTTTTAAACATGGTATGAGGCAATAGGGGTCCAGGTGAAGGGCAATAAAGAGAAGTAAACATTTACCTCCCTTGACAAGTTTGCTTGGAGACAGTCCTTCACAGCACTCATCTGGTTGTCATTTTCTTGTGGGAGATATGAAGGAGTGAAGCAAACAAACGTCTATGACATTGATGTGACTCATAAAACACATGGCTCTAAATAATGAGACCCTTTATCATGGAGAATTATCAAAAGGGCATAGAAGAAATCTAATAAAATTCACTTTTTAAAAAAGCTGTATAATTTCCTTTCAGAGGTCATAAACTTTTGATCTTTTTCAGATGATGTGTCTAGAAATAAAAGTGGAAGGCGTTGGTAGAAATAACATCAATTTATCAGTGAGCTGTTTAATGGTGTAAGCACTTGTCATTAGCCTTCTCTTTGTTTTGCTGCTAGGGGACCAAGAACATTCAAATACATTAAATTGATAGAGTTGATTTATTAAAACTCCCTTCATTCAAATGCCACTACTTTTTTGGAAATGATATAATATTAGCTGATATATTATGGAATAAATGAATAAACTATATGCGGTGACATGTGGGGGGAGCAAAAGTCAGAGTAAAGGGCTTTGGAAATTGTTGTTAGCTTCCCAATATGAGGTCTGCTTTACAGTGGACTCTTTTCCTAATGATCTAAATTATAGGCTCTCAAATATTTGGTCTACCACCTCTTTTTCAGAAAAAAAGACTCAGACCCTCTCTGGAAATTAAAAAATACTGTACTGTAGCTCACAATGCCGGATAAAGTGTAGGTATCTGTTTTTGCAGTCTCCCTGGATCATTCACGTGTCCCCCATGGGGCAACTCACTTTGGTAAATATAGACGTAATCATCTTACTCAGAACTTAGCTGTCTACATGGACGGTTACTTCTTTGAGGGGTCCCAACTTTATATAATTAGGAATCAATCTTTTAAATCACAAGTAATTAAACATAGGAAAACTGATATAGTGGCATTGTGTTGGGGTGGTGGAGCAATGGTGGTAACAATGATGGTGTGGGTGTGTTTTTGCCTTTTTTTCTTAATTATTTTATTGGGGACTCTTAAGGATCTAATAATAATCCAAACATCAATTGTATCAATAACAAGGGTGCCTATGTTACCATCATCATTTTCAAAGCATTTTCTTTCTACTTGAGCTCTTGGTATCAGTTCCTCTTTATTCCCTCCCTCCCTCCCCCACCCTCCATTCTCATGAATTATTCATAAATTATAAATTATTATTACTTTAATATCTGCCTCCATTCACCAGTGGTTCAGTTGCTCATACCCCTGTGGGTGGGGTTGTTTATATGTCGATCATTGCAATTGTTTTCCCCTTCCTCCCCCTTCACTCCCCACCTTGTCTCTACCCTCATGGTATTGTTACTCCCATTACTGCGCCTGGGAGGTTTTTCTGTCCTGTATTCCATGTGTCCAGAGTTCTTATCTGTACCAATATGCATGCTTCAGTATAGCTGTATTTGTAAGGCAGAAATGGGCTCTTGATAGTTGGCGGGGGGCGGGGGGGAGCTTTAAAGGACTAGAGGAATGTTGTGTGTTTCATCAGTGCTATAGTCCACCCTGGCTGAGATGTCCCTTCTTTGTGACCCTTCTCTGAGGGGATTTCCAATTGTGTACAAATGAATTTTGGGTCTCCACTCTACAATCCCCTTCATTTTCATTGATATGATTGCTTGGGATCTTCTCATCCATGATATCTGATCCCATTTGCACCTCATGATCACACAGGCTGGTGTGCTTCTTCCATGTGGACTTTGTTGCTTCCCTACTAGATGGCTGCTTGTTTAATTTCAAGCCTTTAGGATCCAGCCAGGCACCATCAGCTTTCTTCACTACATTTAATTGTGCACACATTTTGTCTTTAGCAATTATAGCTGGGCATCACGAATGCCAGGCTATTAAAACAATGTGTTCTTGCTTTGAGAGCGGACTTGAGGAAAGACTCACTGTCCATCTGACACCTTTAATGCTTAACCTATAAATATATGTACATCGACCTATATCCCTATTGCTATATATTAATGTATTTATATCTATACATTCCTATTTTATGTCTCTATCTATGTCTTTTGCCTTACTTTTTCCCCTCTTTTTTTCTTTACTTTCCTCCTGTCCCTCTAACATGTTCAGCCTTCATTCAGCTCTCAGTCTTACCCTTGGCTACATTGTATTTGATCACATCCCACCAGGCCTTCTATTACTTTCATGCCATCAATATTAGATCTCTTGCTGCTCCCTTGTCCCTGAGTTTGTTGGCTCCTGCTCTCTTTTCCCTGTCTCGTCTTCTCACATGCCCCACCACCCCCACCATGGAACTGTCATATCCATTGTTTTCTCCCCGGAATTGTTTATCCTGCCTGTCTTATTTAGATAGATATAAATAGAAAAGAAAAGGTGTGGGAGTTTTAGATTTGATTTTCTGGAATGTTTTCACACGTTAAGAGAAAGTATGTGTCTTCATACGCAGATAAAACTAATAAGGATGGTGAGAATTTTGGAAGCAAACATAATGATAAGGGATTGTGAATAAATGACTACCAAAGGATTTGAGACTTGGACTAAAGTATAATCCAGATTGTGACAGCCCAAGAAGAAAGAAACAGTATTTGAGAGTGGGTTGCTCAATCTTGAGCGTGGGGATTATGTGTCCTTTGAACAACTTTTGAGTTCTGCTCATAACAATCCATGCAATTCATAGCTGTTGACAAAAACTTAGGGGATGATTTTTTTTCATGTGCTGTATGTCCTGAAGGTAGTCACATGACCTTCATGATTGTTTAAGTTTTTAATTTCTCAGGATCAGATCTTAGCTTCACACTACTTCCAAATTCCATATTCTAGGGTTTTTCTTTATTCTGTTTAGTGGTATGGACATGAATCTGTATGGTCTTGTGTTAGTCAGGGTTGACTAGAAAATCAGATTCATAGACACTCATGTGTATAAGACAGAGCTTTATATATGAGACAGTTGAATATTGAGAAAGCAATATCAGCCCCAGTACAAGTCCATAAGTCTGATATTAGCCCATATGTCTGATACTGATCTATAAAGTCCTCTTCAGACCCATGCAACACATGCAATGATGCCGCATGCTGAATAATCACAGGCCAGTGGGTGGATAATCTTGTGGCTCCAAAGGCAGTTGAAGATTCTCATTGTTGGCAGGGATCTCCTTGTGGCTCCTCTGGTTCCTGAGCTCTGGTGACATCAGCGTGGCTCTGTCAGTCCCACCATCTGGAATGTCTCCCAAGGAGTGTATGAGTGTCCCGCCTTCAGCGAGCTATTTATCTCTTTAGCATCTATAAATAAGGTCATCAAGTTGTGACCTGATTGACAGGCTAAACTCCAGCCCTTCACTATTGCCTCAAATTGACAATAAATTATGCAACTGTCACAGGTCTAAAATACTCAAAGTCACCTATTGAATTTTGAGAATAGAAGTTGAATTTGCAATATACAATCCTTCAGCATAGTGGTTATATGTAATAAACTCTGGTGCACTTTCCTTAAGAGTTTACAAGTTTTTTTTCAAATTTTTTTTCAAATTCTTTGGAAATATAATATAGTTTTAACAATTTGTCTAATTTATTTTTATCATTGCTTTTTTATTATCACTAACTATAAACCCAGTAAATTATAAAATGGCACATGTTATACTGAACATCTGAGAATGATAGTATCAGAAAATTACATGATAATATTAATAATAATAAGGTGGATAAAAAGATACACTTGAACAAAAAGTGGATGGTGACAAGTGCAGTTTGTTATAACTCAAACACTGTATAAGTCAGGAAAAATCTGTATATTCTAATTTTAGCTTAGAAAAATTGCTAACTAATGCTACTGGCTTCTGAATTTTAGAGATGACAGGAAATAGAAATCACTTTATGTGTTCATCTTTCCTTAGAACAATGCAAGGATTTTTTTGAAATTTGCTACTCACTTCAATAGGGCATAATCAGGAAGTTAATATGCTTACTATTTCTTTAGTTTTGCTTTCCATTTAGATAATTTTAAAAACTTATATTTTGATTTGTTACGTCTGAGAAAATTTCTTAATGGTTTTTATTGGGCCTTATATTTTATTTATATTTCGTCTGCAATATTTAACAGGGTATGTGTACCTTTTCAGTAGGATTTACTCTTTGAAATATTCTTTTTCAAAATAATTTGGACCAACACTTTATTGGCACTGAGACCAGCCATATGATAAAGATTGAGATTTAAGGTAAGGCCAAGAAGGTACATTTGAAAAGACCTAGGAGAAAACTATGCATAATCACAATAGGACAGAGTATCAGAAAAGAATGACAACTAGCCATGACCTTTAAAGAGAAATACCTTGCCTCCCACTATTAGGACCACTAATTAAAAGCAAGATGGGATCCATGATTAAAATGAATGCATCAGTACTAGACTTGTACAAATAAAAGATAGGTACATGATTTGGATGGGGAATAAGGCAGGAAGGGTTTGGTCACTTAAGTTGGGTCATGAGGTCTTAGTTTGACCAACACTCAATATTCCTCAATGTGAAGCTGCCAATGTAATGGTGTAGGACTCTTGAATTTTCCATGACTAGAGAAGGAGATGGAATGGATCATATAAAAAGCTGTACCTGAAGCATCATTGAGCTGGAACTCACTGGTATTGGCTATTTTGAATCAGACAATCATGCAGTCTACTATGCTATAAATTACAAATGAAAAGGGAAAGGAGTCAAATTCATAATTTAAAAATTAAAAATCTATCTTAATTTATAATATTGCCAGTGTTATGATAATATATACAGCATGAGTCCACTGAGGTAAGCTTAAAAAATGCAAAAGGGGCATTGGGAAAAACTAGTGTATAGAGAAATTCTTGGGGGGCGGCCCATATAGTATGGCAAGGGCCAGAAAAAATCCAGAGCTCCACATGGTAGCCAACTGGCGTAGCGGGTGGGGGGCACAGATAGCAATGTATAGAGAGGGAATGGGTTACTAACCCACCCGGGGGGGGGCATATCATTTATATATCTACAAGGAAAGAGGGACCAAACTTAAATCCGGTGTTCCAGGATGTGATTGCAGAATGGCGGCATGGAGGGGTCTGAGCACCCAATTCCAGTCCCAATCCCAACTATGGGCGAAGCATACTCTCCCCCCAGGAGAGTTTGCTTTGGAGGACAGCACTGAAGCTGCAGTTTGAGGAGTGAGATATGCCTGACCAAAGCACGTGAGAACAAATGAAGGGGGAGAAAGAGAATGGAGTGAACCTGGTCCACCTAACCTTCAGGACGATATTCCCACTCAGAACAACAGAGAGGATCATATAGCCGGCCCCACTTTGAAATATAGCTTCCCTCGCTGATCCAAGGCCATTAGGGTTCAAAAATGGAGAAACAGAGTCAGGATTATATCTTGTCTGACTCAACCACACGATGGCAAAACACTAAGGGTATGCAAAACAGTATTGCAAGTGCTCTGGGCTACCAGAAGAACAAACACTTCTGTCATGGAAGAAGAGCATCAAGAATTCTCCTTATAAGCAAAGATGGCTACCCTTTGACTTATGCCCTTTGGATGCATTATCAGAAGATTCTAGTTCCTGGGAAAGGACAGTGTCTCAGACTAGGTTCTCTAAGGAAGCAAAGCTAGTGAAGCTCCTATATGTATATATACAAATAAATGTACAACAAGAAAATGACTCTCTTAGTTGTAGAAGCAGCAAAGTCCAAACCTGGGCAATTTCTGTTGGTCAGATGCCTATATGCTTTTCTGACTCATGTAGTTGTGGGGAAGTGATGAACCAAAGGTGAGCAGTATCAGGACCAGTTTCTGAGGGCAATGGTGAATGACTTTAGAATGAATTTTGGTCAGCCGATCACATGCCATGTCAGATGGAAGACCACGGAAGACAGCCAAGACAAGGAGACTTGCAGATTTTGGTTCAAATTCCAAGAACTAGAGGTTGATGAGGAGAATTCCAATCAAGCAAAAAACAAACACTCTTTCCCATAGCACCCACTTATATTAGAAACATGCCATATCTTTGAGGTACTAATTGCTTTAAGACTTTGACCTGAGTAAGAATGTTAGATTCACCCTAGATTGTATTCAAGTATGGAAGCTTATTTACAACTGCTTGACTGTGATTACCTTGTGCTAAGTCAGGTCACAGAGGGTAACTAGTTGTTAACTACAAAATCCCTGAGAATTCTGGTCCAGCTATGTTGAAGTAAAACCTTACTATCACAGGCAACAGCCTTGGTAAAATAGACGATCAGCAAAAAAGAAGAAAAGGGTCAGTGAAATGGATAAATAGCATGCCTGCAATAGTGGGTTCAATATGAACCACATTGTGAGGATGGCGCAGGGCAGAGCGGTGTTTCATTCTGTTGAATATGTGGTCACTATGACTTGGAACTGACCTGACGACAGCTTACAGCAATAGCAACAATCATATCCAGATAGCCGCACTTCATCAGTCTCATCTTGAGCTCTGCAGTGAAGCCGACAAAACAAACGATCTATGCTTAGAAATTTTGCATAGGACTTAGAGGTAGCACTTTTGTTAATGCTTCTTTATAATCTAAAACTTTGGCTAAAAAAGAGCATACAAGCAAAAGCAACAATAAAGCACACCTTCCCCACAAGGAGCTTCTAGAAAAATGTTTGTCTTTAATTCTTTCTTAAATTTGTCATAGTTTTGTTTTAGTTGATGTTAAAATATCAATCTTTCTTGAAGTAGATGCTTGGTTTGTGTGCATGTGGCATTTCTAGCTATTAAATGCTTTAGTCTCTCTTGTAATAGTGGTGCTTCCTCACTTCACCCTATCTGTCCTCCTTGTAGGAACTGCATCTCCACTAAGTCTCTGACACATGACTTAGCACACCATCTGCTAGCATGTACTGCACTTGACCTTTTTCCTCTTTGGGCATTCTAGCTACTGGCTGGCATCACCTAGTAATCTCTTGCCATGATTAAGTGATGCCCTATTTAATTAGCCAGGTCTTTTCTTTTTTCTATTCATTTCTAAGTGGACTTTGCTGAATATCACGTTCCAACTCTTCTACCCTCCTATTGCTTCCATGACATTCTTTATAAACTCAGATTGGAGCAATTATATTAATGGGATCTCTACATTATAATCATTGCTAAAAATGTCCTCTTTCCTTCATTGGTATTGAGCCTCCTGCATATAAGTAACATATAATATCCATTCACTTTTTTTTACATATCCTGTAGCAGCTTAAAGCATATATATGAAGGGAATGAAAATAAACCAGGGAATGTTCTTTATTTGGGGATAACACAGGCATCATTTGTGGAAATTTGACTCACTTGTCGGTCTGTAAGAAAAGAGATAATCGAGAGAGCAGTAGCTAATTTGCAATAAGAAGGGATTCTTTCTTAATAGAAATTCAAGTGTTGCAATAATTTTTAGGTGTTGGTGAACCAATTTCCCAGCTGCATTTTATGATTAGAGGTAGTAAGCTCATGGGTTGATTCAAGCCCTAGAGAAAGTGAAATATTTAAATCATTTAAAGTTTTCCATCCTCCTGTTGCTTCTGTTTGCTTGTTGCCAGTTTTTTTTTTCTTTTTTCCCCAGAAGGCTCTCAGCATGCTGGTTCTTTTAATTAGATATTTTCAACTTCAGATTTGACCTACAAATGAGACTGCTGAGGAATAACTATGTGAATTTTATTGACCATAAATATCCAGAGAGAGCCGTGACTCTGACTTGATGGGATAACATTATCTATGCCTGACAATGGCACAGTGGGACCAGATTTTAACCTGAGGGTAGAGATCTATACTGGTGCCTAAGTAAATGAGTTTACCTTAGGAAAATATATAGAATACATGGTTGATACCTAATTTGTAAGCTATTGAGATTATTAAATTTACCATGAGCCCTGAGCATTCTCATATGGCTTTATTGAGTGTGTCAAGCTGCCGAACTATTCTCTGAGCCTAACAATTTCTGTAGCTGGACGTGTCGGCAATTAAATAGGTCAAAATCACCACAGCATGTGGCAATTCTAACTCCCTGCAAAAAAAGTGTTGGTGGTAGTGGCTTGTTTATTATTTGTTCTAAAACGGGTTGGACAATTGGTCCTGAGTTTCTACAATGTAGAACCCCTGCACCTGTAGATTCCAGCTGCTCCATCACATCCCCCTAGGGAAGTCAAGAAGCTCTTACTGAGCGAATGCTTCTCCCATTTATTGTGTTGATTCATCAACTGTCTCTGTGGCATCTCAGATTCATTGAGTCTTATAGTCTACTTCTGCCATCTATAGAATTGTGGAAAGCAACTTATTATTATTATTACTTTTTTGATTTGACATCTCCATCAGAGTCTTGATATTTCTTGCTAATCTCTGTTAGACTGGAATTTTACCCTGATAATAATGAGTGTCTTTCTATTTGAGACACTTAATCTAAGAAGTTTATTGGTGTCAGTGTGTGTGTGTTTCTGCATATTTTGTTTTTAACAGATCAGAGACCAATGTTATGGAACTACTAGATCCCCTAATAATTCTTTAGAACTAGATTTGCAGTTCTTTGCACAATTGAATTTTGGGGTACATAGATCTGGAAGTGACAGAGTAGTAAGAGACCACAATCCCTTGTGATCAGAGAGAACTCCACTATTATCGGGGAGGGAGAATTTTGCTGAGTTTTCACATGTTGAAGAAGAAATCTAGACTCTAACTGAGGCGAAAGAAAGCGTGAGGGACGAAGTAGGTGCAACAAAATATTAAATGATCTATTTGAAGGTAATAGGTAAATGGAAGCAGAACTGGGACTCATACCTTGGAATGTGTGGCCCCAAAGCATGTGCTCATAAGTACTGTGCTGTGCTTCCCCTCCATCATGATAACTTAACTTATGACATAGAATAGAGTAAAATTTATCTATTTTATATAGTGCAGCTTTATGTAAGATTTCCTCTGGGAAAGTAAAAGAGAGCATTATGCTGTTAAAATTTCTTTTGAAACAACTGACTGGCACTGGCCTTAGACTACACCAGTTAAAGTAATGCCCTGATTCATTTCAGTTTTTCCTTGAAGCGACAGTTAAGAGACAATCATTATACAGGTACTGAGGTTGCAACTGAATACCTAATTCTAATTGGTCCCAAGAGGAAGAAATTGGAATACTTGTTCCGTGAAGAATGTGGTTGCACTTCCTTAAACATCACTGATCACCAAAAAAATGACTTTACAACATAGCCTCAATGACCTCAGGATTATTTATTTGTTTGCTTGTTTGTTTGAAGTCAGGCTTATTGAGACATAATTTACATACATATAGAGCCATGTAACCTCCAGCATTAAGATACAGAACAGTACATATTATCTCAAAATATTTCCCCATGTATCTTTGTAATCAACTATCACACACACAGACACACAGGCAAGTACTGCACTACTTTCTGTACTAGTAGTTTTACCCATTCTAGAATGCCATATGAATATGATACATCAACCCTTAAGAGTGTGACTTCTTTAATTCTACATGTGGTTCCAACTCATAGCAAACCTATTTATGTACAATAGAACAGAATACTGCCCAGTCCTGTACCATGCCCATGCATTTTAATTTCAATCATACTGCAACTTCTATCAGTTCACTCATGTTTTAAATAATAAGTTCAATGCATATTTATCTATCAATCCATCTATATCTATCTTAGAGCTATCTATATCTATCATCTATCCATCTAGCAATTGGGTTTTTAACCATCTTAAGTGTACAGTTGACTGACATTAATTATATTCACCGTATTGTTTACCTTCCCTACTATTTATGTAAAATCAGTGGAATTTAAGCAAAAGAGACGAAAGAACAAAATGTAAATGATAACTTAACACCTGATAAATATACTTTTGAGAGTGGGGCATAGACGTGGTTAGACAAATTAGAGCTGTCTGAAATACTTCAGACAGTATTTCAGGAAGTAGAATGATGATGAAGGTAGAGGTGAAGAGACATGGAAGTGATATGAAAGAGTTTAATTTGAAATAATTTAGTTTGGTATAGATGGTGAGGAGGGAGCAATATCAAGGATGATGTCTAGATGTTTTCTTGCATATCTGTGTGGTTAATGGTTCTATTTACAAAAAGACGAAATAGATCCTACAGGGGCAGAGGGGCTGGCACTTTACACTCAATTCAGTTGATCATTGAGTCTAAACCATTTAAGAGATGTCATATAGGCATTGGTTTTACAAGAATGGGATAAAAATCTTAATATTTTACCTAAATATTTGAATGGATTTTGAGTCCTTACTTAATCATAGCCCTAAGCTAAGAACAATTGATTCTTTTGACATGGCCCTACCTGACAATTTCCTTCATGAAAAAGTCATTGAAGATGTAGGTATTATAGCAAAGTGAGGTGAAAAAAGAATATGGCTCCTGGATACTAGAAAGAATAGCATCTGGGGTCTTAATGGCTTATCTTACAACAAGAATCCATTTAAGTGAGGCATCAGGAATGTCCACACAGAGGAAACCATCAACCTGGGTGATCTTAGAAGTGTAAAATAATAAAATCCAAATCCAGAGATGGGAACACTATAAGAGCTTACATTCTGAATATCTGATATTACATTTAATATCATTAAAAGCCCCAATGTATTCACAGGTTCTGCCATGTGGATTAAACCTAAAGTGAATCCCCGTTGACTCTGAGCCAGGAATCACAATTGCCTTTATATTAACGAGAGTTGGTTGTAGACTGGATTACTGTAGAGGCAGTTAGGTTTACATGTGAAATCTTGTCATTTAATCTCACTCTCAATCTAATGCACAGCTGCTCAAGTTTTAAAAAAAATTCCGCTTCCTTTTTAATTGATTTTTTTCTTTTTTATTCTGACATGGTTGAGGTATTATTTACATGCTTTAACTTTTTATGTTCTTCTGTATATGAAATCCAGTATAGGTAAATCCACAGAGAAACAACTGGCTCAATCATTTGCTAGGAGCACTGTAAGGGCAGTTGGTGGGAAATGGGGAGCTAACAACAGTGGGTATAAGGAAGACGAAATGCCTTAACACTGATTGTGATGATTTCACAACTCCTAATAGGATTCAATAATTGAAATGTATGATATGTGAATTATATGTCAATAAAACTGCTAAAAATGGCAAGAGTTGGGCTGAGCCCAACTCTTAGCGTAGAGTAGTGCTTGAGTGTGGGTCTGCAGCCCACGGCTTGGCGGTCCAAATCCAGCAGCAGCTCTCCAGGAGCAAGGCTGGGCCTTCTACTCCCACCAGAGGGCAGTGATGCTCCCCCCCCAAATTTCAAGAGTTTGAAACAAGAGTTGGAGTTGGAGAAAAGTGAACATGAGAAGTGGATTGGATTCAAAAGGAATATGGTGAAGAAATCAGATGGGACCCAGCTATCAGATGACATAGCATCTTGGGTCTAAAAGGCTTGTCTCCAAACAATAAACCATCGAAATGAGCTGTCAACTAAGTCCACACGGAAGAAGTATTGAAGAAGCATCATCAGTCATGGAAGGAGCACAAACCATATAATTGGAAATAAAAAGAGGGAATAATATCAGTCCAGATTGTGAGAATCCAATTTACAGAAGATAATGGGAACCCAAGATCTATTTGTGGGAGCTACATAGGAAAGAAACCTCCAGTGATCTCCCTCTATCCACATTTGAGGGAAGAGAGGAAAGCAGTTTCTAAACAGAGATCATTGGAGAGAGGCATAAGATCAAAGGTACAGAGATCAAAGTCATAAACCTGACTTGAACATTTAAAACCTTGTCAGTTGATCTGCCCTCTGATGAATGCTGGATCTGATTTAGTTTTCAATATTTTCAGTCTTTCTTATGTGTGTTCTTATTAGGATCTATCTCAGATGTGTTATGTCAAGGAGGGACACCCTTTTGAATTTGCATTACATGTTTTCTATTTTTTGGTATATAAGACCCAGGATTGTTGAATCTACTGGGAAAGCAAATGGAATAAGGGTGTCAGGGTGACGTGGGGTTTGTAGTGGGGGGAGTAAAAAGGAGAAAATGTTAAAGATTCCAGGAAGATAAGAATGTTTACAAACTGACTGTGGTGGTCATTGTACTCACTGCTTGATGTGATTGAACTTAGGAATTAGATATGCATTGACTCCCAATTAGAAAAAAAAGGAAGGTAAAAATGAACACGAATTAGAAATGGAGTGCATATTGTGAGGGAGAGAGAAGGGTCGAGGCTAAACCTTCAGTTTATGGCTTATGCCGCTATATGAAATCGGGATGAATGAGCTCTTCTTGGATTTTGACAATGTACTTATTGGACTGCAGCTTTCTTTATATTATACACATATCTCTAAGAACACTTGTAGAAGAAGGGGTACATGTGAGGGAAGAGGTGCAAAATATGCATATGTAGTAGAAATATGCATACGTTCCTGCTTGTTTTCCAGCATTTATGAGGCCACAAAGACTTCTCAATTGCTCATTACTGGTCCCCTTCCATTTGATTGAATAAGCAATCATTTCTCAACAAGTACTTAGAAAGTGAGCATCTTTACTTTACTTGGAGGTGTTTGTATACACCCTTTCATCACCAGATACATATACTTCAAGGGCAATTGTGTGATCTGAATGCATTTTGGTGGGTAATATTCTCTTTTGCATCTCCATGCCTGTGGTTCTGCTTTCTGAAAAGAAAAGGGAAGATCAATGCTGAAGTTTGGAAATTACTTTGAATAAACACCTGTTACAGCTTTTTTGTTCTTCTAGTCTACCATAAGATTTGAGTTACCCTCATTAATTTTGCATCACTGGCAATTAAATAATGATTCCTTCTTCATAATGTAAACCCACTTGGGTTTTCCATGTAGACCATGGAGATAATTAAAATAGATTAATCAAAGGCCCCCATGATTAACAGTTTTTGACATACCTGCAAATCTATTGTAGGCGTCAGATGATAACTGCTGACAGATACTCTGTCTCCAGGACCATTACCTTTTGAATATTGATGAAAGCAGGTTAAAATTATTCTTAGTGAAGGAGAATTTTAAAAACCTGTTTACTAAGTAGAATTGTTTTAATGGACTAGTGTCATCCCTTTAACCCCTCATGTCTTCATAACATTTCAAGTACCGGGTTTTCTCCAGTGTCCCTTTTTAAAATGTGGACAGCATTCTCTGGCAAGATCTTTTAAAACTTTTCAAAAATTATATTTTGAATTTGAGGGAAAGTGGAAGCAAGACAAATTTCAAGATAGGAATTACTTGAAAAAAGGCACATGGGGTAAATGACTTAGGTGGCTTTGTTTTTGCCTAAGTACTGACAGTTCTTTTACCTGGCAGTTTTCCAACCTTACACTTTCTGTGTGAGTCCATTCTCTTAAGTTAGCGATTCTTTTATAACAAAAGTTTGAGAAATTAATATTACCTGGGGAGGCTTGACTATAGAAGAGATTGTCCAGAGAGGTGTCTGTTGTCAGAAAGTTGTTGTTTTAATGTGAATTTGGGGTTTGGTTTTGGTGACCTTCTGAAAATATGCCAGTAGAATTAGCATAAGGTATCCAAGGGCTTGATTTGAAAACATGGGTTGGCTCTCTGCTTAGAAACACACCATTTTGGTATGAGGATAGGCCATTCCCTTTGCAGTTTTAGAGTGAATTTATTGTGGTGTGCAAGACAGACACAGTGGCTTCAACAATGAACTCAAACATCGTGATGATTTTGAGGATGATGCCTGGAGGTTCATGCTTCTTTCTGCTGTATAGAGTCACTGGGAGGTGGAGCGCACTTGAGGGAACCTACGTACAACAAGAATATTCACAATAAACAGGTGACTTGATTGTTGTGGGAGCTATATCTCACTAAATGTGTTTTGGGACAAAATGACCCTAAATAATCACCATTTAGTGATTTTTTTGTACAAGTATTGATGTTAGAATCCATGTGAGCTTGAACTCGGTACATAAACAGTTTCCTCTTTTGATTTTATAAGCATTTATATCCAGATATCTGGCTATGCATATGTGTATGTATGTGTTTATGTGAAATGGAAGAGAAGACAGGATGTTTATGCTCCTAACAAAGAAGTTTGTTTCTAAGTATGAAAAATCCTCTCACCAAAAAGGAGATACCCTAAATTTATCTCTGACCTCCATCTCATCATGGAAGCACATCCCATTGCATTTCTTTTCCTTCTATATTTCCCATCCCATCTCTTCTGTACTTCCAAAACTGTCCTTATTAAAATTCCTTGGGTTATCCTCTGCTTATAACTGTGACTTATATTCCCAAGTACTCTTTCTGGGAAAATGTACTGTCAGACTTTACGCCCATGTCTTCTCCTCCATTATCCTTGCTTGTCCAGTCAATGGGATTATTTTTTCACACAGCGTTCAGCCAGGAAGCACTTCAACATACTTTTCTTGAATAGGTAAAAGCATATATTCTCATATAGGATTCAAATAATAGAAAATTACATACACAATTAAAAATGTACACTATTTCATCATCCCCAAATAATCACAGTTATCATTTAATAGGGTGAATTTCTACATCCTAATATTAGATACAAAGATATTTTCATTTACATGAGATTACACTAGCATATCTTATTATAACCTATAACCTTGTTTTCCTTTTTCCTGTAAAGAGGTTGTGTATATCTCTATAATGCTTTCAATAGTCAGAGAGTTATATAATTTAATGGTTATATGATGCTGTATTATAAATATTATCAACTTTTAATCAGACTGTCAAAAACTTGAACAGAGCCAAAATTCCAATTAGGTAAAGCATGCTTTAATACCTTCCTCCCATTTCATCCCCCATTGAATCTGCCCCTTCTCTTGCTTTCTTCATATTTTCCAGCAGAGTCAAGGTCTCTGTAGGCTAATGAAGATTTAAGAGCTTACTCTACTGGGATTGGCTGCATATCATTGTGAAGCCTGAAAAGGTAACAAGGCACAAATATAGGCTTTCCAAGTAATGTACTTCAGATGGAAAGGATGACATGTTGTTTACATTTGATTTTCTTTTACTCCTTCCTTTCATTGCCAACTTCACAGAATGATGGATTTTTCTGTTGTGCCATTGTTTTGCTTTAGAAAGAATATCACTTCATACCACCCCAGTTCACCATGTGGAGACTGCATTCTCAAAGGTTACCAGTGATTCTCTGAACCCTGGTCCTCAAATCTGCCTTTTCTCCTTACCTACTTGCCATGCGACAGGGATGAGGTTCTCTTTAGAACTGTCTCCTTGCAACTTTGTCTTTCTCAATGTCTGATTGTGGATCCACTGTTTCCTTTAATAGCTTTTATTTCTGCTTTCCCTACTAAGGGTAGTCTGGAGACTCAGACTTTGACTGTTTGTTCTTTTATCTTTGCTCTCTTTTATTGTTTTCCCCTTAAACCAGGATCACTTCAAACTTCTCTGTTTCTTTCAAAGGTGACACTATTCTTTAAATCACTCAGACCCAAGAATTTGAAGTTCTCTTTGACTCCGATTTCCTTTTCTAATCTAGGCAGTCTTCATGTCCTGTCCATTATTTCTTTAAAACAGCTCTCCCCACTGATACTCTCATAAGTTGCAAATTGGTACAGCTTCCCTGGAAAGCATTAAAGACAATGTGGCAGTCTGGGTGGACTAAAGAAACAAATGCATGGACACTCATATGTTTATAAGAAAGAGCTTTACTATATAAGAGCATTTGAATATTGAGAAAGCATCTCAGCCTTGTCCAATTCAAGTCCATAAATCTGATATTAGCCCATATGTCTGATACAGTTTAGGAACCTCTTCAGTATCAGGAAGCAAATGCAATGATGCTGAAGGCAGGACAACCACATGCTAGTGTGTACAGAATCTTGTGGATCCAGTGGCAATACAATCATCTCAGCCCTGGCTCGTCCAGTTCCCAGGGCACAGATCTATCGGTAGAGTCTTAGTAGAATGTCTCTCAGGGAGTGAGGAAAGAGAGAGAGAGAGAGAGAAAGAGAGAGAGTGAGAGAGAGACTACTTCCAATGATAAAGATACAGAAGTTCCCAGAATTCTTTGGAGAAGGCCATGCCCACACATAGAGGTCACATTGACTATAATCCAATTGACTGATTAGACTCCGCTGACAAGTCCCAAACTAACAGTAGATTTTGTAACTACCATAAATATCAGATTATGTAACTACCACAGACAAGATCCACTAATGTTTTAAATGCATATATACTTTGATCTAGCCATAGCAACTCGACAATTTGAACTTATGGGATCCCTGAAGTGTATCAACTTATGTGAAGAAGAATGTTTATTGTATCAATGTGCATGAGCAAAACATTCAGAGAATTTGCTATAAGGAAATATGGGACTGATTCTTGGTACCATATTATTAGCAAAGAGGTAGTGACATAGAAAGATGCCCATCCATATTGCTAAGATAAAAATTTCAACTGTAGACCAACAAATATTGCATATATAGCATGATCCTCTTGTTGTATACACAGATAGACACATATACATACATAAAAATGAAGATAGATTTTTATTGCCATTAGATATGATTGAGTCAGTTCCAACTCTTAACAACACTAGCACTTCTGGGAGCTTCTGTATCTTTATCATTGGAAGTAGCAGACCACACCGTGTTCAGCTGTACTTCATCCTCATCCTCATTGTTATCGCTATGCTTGAGTCCATGGTTGCAAGATATGGCATGAACCAGGGCAGCCATTGTGTTGAGGGTCCTCCTTTTCATGAATCCTAAACTTTGCCTAAGCATGATGTCCCCCTTTGGATAACTGCCCTCTCCTAGTAACATGCCCAAAGTGGTTGAGGTGAAATCTCACCATCTTTGATTCTGATTGTACTTCTTCCAAGACATATTGGTTGCAATTGTGGTAGTTTATGGTATATTCAATATTTGTCACCAATACAAACACAATGATTTTTTTTCAGACTTCCATCTTAATTTTCCAGACTTTGCATGCAAATCAGGTATTTAAAAATATCAAGTTTTGAGTGAGTGCATCTTAGTATTCATGGTGCTGTCTTCACTCTTTAAAATTTTAAAGTGTATTGTGTGGCCGATGTGCATAGAGCAATATAGCTTATGATTTCTTGACCACTGCTTCCATGGGGTATAATTGAAAAGCCAGGTAAAATGAAATCCTTGACAACTTCTACTTACTTTCTCTTTATTGTCATGCTGATTCTTGATACAACTTGTGAGTTTTTTTCTTACATTTTGAGGTTCCTCACCAAATGCCTCCATCCTTTTCACTTTCAGCAAGCAATGTTGTGTCATCTGCATATCGCAGGTTGTTAATGAGTCTTCCTCCATTCCCGATGCCATGTTTCTCCACATATATGTCAGCCTTTCGGTCTACTTGCTCCATCTGCAGATGTCAGGGAAAGGATACAATCCACACACAAACCTGTTCCAATTTTAAGCCACACAGCATCACCTATGGATGGCCTCTTTGCTTATGCACAGGCTCTGAATGAGCACAAGTCAGTAGTCTATAATTCCATTTCTTTCTAAAATTCTACATAATTTATGATCCACTCAGTCAGATGTCATTGCATCATCAGTAAAACACAGATAAATACCTTTATGCTACTATTTGCTTATAGTGAAACATTCATCTCGCATCAGCAGTGATTGCTCCTATCGCCATTCAATATTTTCTGAATCTGGCTTGAATTATTATCTTCAGAACAATTTTGTTATTATCAATGATATTCTTTTAATAATCATTTTATTAGGGGCTATACAACTCATCACAAACAATATGTGCATCCATTTTATGTTAAACACATTTGTACATTTGTTGACCTCATCTTTCTCAAAACACTTGCTTTCTACTTAATCCCTTGGTATTAACTTCTCATTTTTCCCCTCCCGCCTATCTCCGCCCTCCCTCATGAACCCGTGACAATTTATAAATTATTATTTTGTCACATCTTTCACTGTCCAATGTCTTACTTCACTCACTTCCCTGTTGTCCGTACCTCAGGAGGAAGTTTTACGTAGAGTCTTATAATTGGGTTCCCCTTTCTACTCTTACTTCCATCCACCCTCCTGGTATCTCCATTCTCACCACTGGTCCTGAAAGGATCATCTGTCCTGGATTCCCTATGTTTCTGGTTCCTATGTTTTCCCATGTACATCCTGTGATTTAGCCAGATTTGTAAGGTAGAGTTGGGATCATAAGAGTGAAGGGAGGAAGCATTGAAGAACTAGAGGAATGTTTCATCATGGCTACACTGCATCCTGACTGACCTGTCTCCTCCTGGTGACCCTTATTTTATACTTCCTGTATTCCTTTCTCACAGTGCTTTGTTGCTATCCACAAAGTTTCCCTGGCCAATATATTTTTAAGAAATAGATCAATGGGTCCAATTTATTAGGCATATTTGGAGCTTACACTAATACTTATTCACCAAGATAGACCCTCTTAATGTTTGAAATTCTAGTGTGATAGCTTCCTGCATCATGGTAACATGCCAGCTAGCATAATACAATAAACAGACAGGCAAGACATGAACACATATGAGTATTGCAAGTGTTGAAAAAAAGGGTGAACAGATATGTACTGGATTGTTTAAAATGGTTACCCTAGAGAAGAAATATGGTATCAAGTGCCAATGAAACTGTTAAAAAAAGAAAAGAAAACCAATGACAATAATGAGAATAGAGATACCAGGAGGATAAGGGGAAGGTGGGAGAATAATGAGGGAATCAATCATATAAAATGACATATAACCCCTGCCCAGGGGTTGAAGGTTAACAGAGGATTTTTAAGATATGGAAAAAATTACGGTACCTATAATTTATCAAGGGTTCATGAGGGTGGGAGGGAGTGTGAGGGAGGGAGGGGGAAAAAGAGAAGCTGATACCAAGGGCTCAAGTAGAAAGAAAATGTTTTGAAAATTATGATGGCAACATATATACAAATATACTTGGCACAATGGATAAATGCTGAGCTATGTAATAGCCCCTAATAAAATTATTTAATAAAAAATGAAAGAGGAAAAAGGTTTGATAAATGAGCAGGTATTCTTTTACATTTTATGTATTTTGTGATTTGGTTGCATAACTTTAAAATATGCATGGTATTGTTTAATGATGACTAAAAATCTTATGTGCTTATCTCTCCCATCCCTCTTTAGGAGCACATTAGTCTAAATTTGCATCACTTATTTTGTTCCCAGAAACAGCCTCCAAGAGCCACCTCATCAGTTTCAATTACTTTACTAGCCCTCTGACCTTGGACTTGGGAAAACTCTATAAAATGAGAACACCTCTCCTACCTAATTCCCAGAGTCTGAAGATTCAAAAGAAATAATGCATATGGATGAGCTTTGAAAATTGTTAAGCACAATGTTAACATAAGCCATCACCTTTAACTGTGGCTTGCAGCATAGCCTTGGGCCTGAGGACTGGGCAAGGTCTTAGGGATAGCACAATTGGCACCAGACAGCAGGACTACAGCCACAGGGCAAAACATTGGAACGGCCAAGTTATCCAACAATGTTCTTCAACTTTAATGTATGAGCCATCCCAATATAACTTTAACATTCACATCACCTTTGATTTTAACTCAAGTGGCTCAGAGAGCAGACTCCTCAAGCAATTCACCTTTGCAATGATAAACAACCAAACAGCTTTCTAGAGTCCAGCCATTAGACTTAAACTTATTGGCAAGCCTCATTGGCACCGTTAACACTCTGAGAACAGGGCAGCCTATATATTCACATGGGTGCAGAGCTCAAAATGTATTATAAATATTTAGATGTGCATTAATTTCCCTTTAAAAGAGCTACTTTAATAAAAGTATTTGGTCTGCCTAATAAGAGATCTCATTATTTGCACTGAGCTGTAGAAAATGAATTGCATCCAGTATGCACATGATGCAGGTACAAAATATGTTTATTGAGGTTTTCATCTCTTATTGTGTCTATGAAGCCATCAAAACAAAATATTCATTTTATTTTTCAACCTCCTATGAAGACAAACTGAAGAAAGAACTTGAAGATTTGTTGCATTGAAGTGGTTCTCTGTTTTTATTATTTTTCTGAGTCCTTGGATTACATTCCCACAACCGTTACCATGTGGCACCGCCAAGTTGTTGAATAGTGTAGTTTGCTGTGTTGGATGACACAATTATGGACATTAGGTAAAACAATGAATGCAATAGAATCTCAAATTCTGTCACACTTCCCTATTCTATTTGGGCCAAGAGTTATTGTTGCAGCTGTTGCTAGGTTCCACAGGGTCAATTCTGACTCATAGCAATCCTATGTACAGCAGAAAGAAGCACTCTCTGGTCCTGTGCCATTTTCACAATTGTTATGATGTGAAAGTCTGTTATTGGAGCCACTGTGTGAATATGTCTCCCAGAGGGTCCTCTGTTGGTTTGCTGATCCTCTATGAAGCCAGATGTCCTTTACCAGGCATGGGCCTTTCCTGCTAGCATGCCCACAGCACATTAAGCAAAGTCTTGCCATCCTTGCTTCTAAAGAGCATTCTAGTTGTACTTTTAAGACAGATGTGTTTATTTCCTGAATGTCCATGATACTGTCAACATTTTCTGTCTACCCTGTAATTCAAATTTATCAACTCTTTTAGAGTCTTTCTTCTTCCTTGTCCAGTTTTCACTTGCATATGTGAAGATTGAAAATGTCTTGGCGAGGGTTAGGCACCCCTTAGCTCCCAAAGTGAGATCTTAACTTTGATATCTCAAAGTGCTCCTTATCACTACAAAGAGGTCTTCAATAGATTTTTCCCAATGCACTCTGCCATTTCACTTTTTGGTTATTGCTTGCATGAGGACAAATTTTGAATCTAAGCAAAAAGAAACCCTTGACAATTTCTATTGTTTCTCTATCAGGATGCTGTCTACGTGAGAGTTTTTTATCTCTTGACAGCCCACACTGATGACTATTCCCTTCGATCTTCATCAGTAAGAACCTCAGATCCTCCTTGCATATCATAAATAAGCCTCTCCAAACCTGATGCCATGTTCTTCATCATATTTGTTGGATTACTTGCTCAGCATACAGATTAAGTGGATATTTTCCTATTTTAAATTATGTGCTATCCTCTTGCTATGGTCAAACAATTGTCTCATGGTCTATGTAGAGATTCCACAAAGACACAATCAAGCGTCCTTTTAATGTTATCAATAGTTAGTTATAATCCATGCTGTGGATTGCCTATGTATAGTCATCTCTGTGATATACTCAGCATTAAGCTATGAGTCATATAACAGCAATGATTTTCTGTGCTCCATATCCTTTTCTGAATCCATTCTGCATTTCTGGTAGCTCACTCTGGATGTACTACTGTAATCATTTTAAAAATGATCTTCAGCGATAATTTACTTTTATGCACTATTAATGATACTGTCCTATAATGTCTGCATTCTGCTATGTCATTTTTCTTTTGAAAAGACAAAAATAATCAGCTGATTAATGTCTTCTTTGTTGTTGTTTTGTGTGTTCAAATAGGTACCAGCTCATAGTGACCCTATGACCACGGAAATAAAACAGACCAGGCTTGTGACAGTCTCAGAACTGCTGCTATGCTTGAGGCCATTGCTGCCGCCACTGTGTCAGTCCATCCTGTCGAGGACCCTCCTCTTTTTTGTTTATCCTATACTTTACCAACATGATGACCTCTTTCTTGGATTAGTTCTTCCTTTTGATCTGTCCAAAGTATATGATTCAAAACTTCCTCTTCCTTGCTTTTCAGGAGCATTTCAGTTGTCCTGCTTGCAGGAAATGCTTGTTTGTTCTTCTGGTAGTCCATGGTATATTCAATAGTCTCCACCAAAACTATAATTGAAATGTATTTTTCTCTCCATTCTTCCTTATTAGATCAAGAAGTAGTGAAAAGTACATTCAACAAATAGTTTTTTGGCTACCATATATATGTATATATTTGTGAAGAGGTAAGTTTGTATATATATTTATATATATATGTACACACACGATAGGGTCACTGTGAGCTGTAATGAACTCAGCAGCAGTGGGTTATAACATCATAAGCTATAATCTTTGTAGATATAGGTGTGCACATAGCTCTTAAGATCTTAGTTTATCAAAGTCGTTTTATTTATTGGATATTGGGTAAAACACTGTCCAAAAAAGATGGTAGATTTAATAGACGTTGTCAACTATATTTAGATAACTAAAAAAGCCCACAGTAGTTTTCCTTAGGAAGACAAATTCCAGATGATGATTGTGGCAGTCATTTGCTTATATTAATTTCATGATTGAGATGTAGGGGTGGAGTCTAGCCTGTTAATCTCGAGATAGCCATTGAGTAGCCAATGAGGCCTACATGTGGGCATGCCTTTCTTCTGAGACATCTGGAAAATCTCGCGATATTTCCCTCATGGAGATGAGACTCAATGTCCCCAGTTATTGAATGACTTTGGACAGGAAGTTGCTGGTGGAGTGGTACGCCGTTTGGCACTTAACCAGGGAAGGTAGCTTTACTGATCCATGAGCTAGAGCTGAGTGATTTAGGACTGAGGCGTACCACAAAGTGGTATGCTGTTTAACATTTATTGGCAACCCTTCAAAAGCTTTGTTACAATAGCTGAGTATGGCAGAGGCCAAAGGGCCTTGTAACTGAGTGAACAAAGACAGGGGAGAGGGATGTCTGTGGGCACAGCAAAGAAGAAGTTCTCCTATTTGAATAATTGTATCCAAGCATTTGTAGCCTGTTAATGTCCCCAATAGACCCTTTAATCATATTTAATGTGCTTTCTGTGGGCCACTGCAAACTGATGTGGAGAGTGCCATGAGAGGGACAGGCGGTGTCATAATTGGTTGGAAGGCTGGAGAACGGAGGCAAGTGTGACCTAAACCTCACAAGTATCAGCTTTGGGTGGCTGGTATTGATCTCTTCCCACACACCTTTAGTCGAGGAGGTCACACATCCATCACTTCCACTACATTCTTTTGATACAGATTTACAAACCTACCCTAATCGTTCACAACTCACATTTCTGATAAAGAGTTTTAAGTACCATGAAAGCACAGTAAGCAAAGAATGGCAAGCAGTAGAAGTGTACATAAGGCATTTTCTCAACAATATAGAGATTTGAGAAACAAAAACATTTCATGGTGTCAGTGTTGACTCACAGCGTCCCTGTAGGACAAGGGAGGAATGCCAGCTGTGAGTTTCTCTGGCAGTACAACCTGTTCTTTCTCCTAAAGAGAGCTTGGTGGTTTCAGACCACTGACCTTGTGGTTTGCCTTATGTGCAACAACTAGAGACAGAAAGGGATATCATTTTATCATGGAAAGGACTAGGCAAAAATGCTTATAATGGTTTCTTGTAGGAAGGAAGGTGGTAGGATTAGGAGTGGCTTTTATTCTTTTTCTGTTTCATGTGGCTCACATGTAATGTGAATACATGTCATTGGTTAAGAGTTGGGTAATAAATCTGCTCTTAGCCATGCTGTAATGAAGCAAATATAGGTAATATTTTGTATATGCTCTAATCTTTCAATAATTGTAACCTGTATTAATTCAAATATTGATATAATATTGAAATATTATAGTGGTATTAAAATTATATTGTATTAATGTACCTCTTATCAGGTTCTGAATAAACCTAGCTTTGCCAAATACTAACAGTTTTGTCTATTACCTCAGATTATTTGGGGTTTATTAAAAATTAAGTATAAAATTACAAGTAACAGTTGAAATGTCACATATTTTCTTTTCCCTGAAATCTATTTATTTTCTCTCCTCCTCTTTCTCCACCAGAGCAATCATTATCTTGATTTTGGCAGTTTTTCATGCCATACATATATTATACCTATAATTTATATTGAAAATTTTTCAAGTTACACACACATATATACATATACAGATATACATACACACATATAGTGGGATTTTTCATGAACTTTTTTGTAGTTTTCTGATGTAAATACACATAGGCACACCCATTTGACTTTTCCACATAATTTAACTTGTCAATATTTTATTATATTATTAAATATCATTCAGACATGTTCATTTCACTTGCTGTACAGTAATTTATTTTATGAATTTAGAACAGTTTTAGTTTTTCATATTCTCTTACGAAAGGACATTTATACTATTTTCAATCTTCCTCTGTTTCTAATTGCTGCCATAGTAAATATTCTCAACCCTGTCTCTCATCTCCTTCCTTCTCATGTGCAAGTGTCAAGAAACAATATATTGTGGGTGAGATCAGGCCCATTGTTTGTCTTTATAAATAAGATTTTATTGGAACAGCAGGCTGACCACTTATATTTTTTCTATAGCAGCTTTCATGCTGCAGTAGCACAAGAAACTTGAAGCCAATGTCATCTGGCTTGAAATACTGAAATTATTTCCTATCTAAGCCTTTGGAGGATAAAGTTCTCTAATTGAGAGTATTGTCTTAACATGGGACTACCCGATATAGTGTGTACATACCTCTTCAATTTGTGGTGTAATGTCCAAATCATTCTGTACAAAAGGATACTCTTAGCAGTGTGTATAATTTCCTGCTGCTCCATGTATTTGTTGGAACTTAATAATGTCAGACATTTTACCAAGCTTTTGTTGATACTGGTATCTCATTGTGATTCTTAGTTTTCATTTTCATTGTCACCAGAGAAGCTGAGCATCTTTTCAAATGTTTATTGACATTTTAATATTGAATGACACAGGAATCATGAAGAGAAAATGGAAGGAATACAAAGACTCGTTGTACCCAAAAAAGATTTGAAACTCAACCATTATAAGAAGTATCATATGATCATTACCCCCAAAATAAAATAAGCCTCCAGTAATGGACAGAATACCAATTTGAATTTATTGACAAGTTGATGAGGCTCACTCACTTATGCCAAGAAAACTGAAAAGCATGGCATTCAAAGAAAGGTGATCCAACAGAATGCAGAAATTATTGAATAATATCATTCATACCAAATGCAAGTACAATTTTTTTAAAGATCATTCAATGATAGTTGCAGCAGTGCATTGACAGGGAGCTGTCAAAAATCAAATCGACATTCAGAAGAGGATTTGGACAAGGCATGTCATTGTTGGTGTCAGATGGCTCAAAGCAGAGAATATCAGAAATCTGTTTACTTGTGTTTCATTGCCTATGTAAAGATATTAGAAAGTGTGGATCATAAAAATCTATGGCTAGCATTACAGAACAAGTCACTGTGCTTGTAAGGAACCTGTATATGGCCAAAAATGAAACTTTTCAACTAGAATTAGGGAATGTTGCATGGTTTAAAATCAGAAATGGTATGCATCAGAGTTGTATTTCTCATCAATCTTGATGGTGAGAAAATCATCAGAAAGTCTGCATGCTATGAAGAAGAATGTGGCATCAGGACTGGAAGAAGGCTTGTTAGCAGCCTTTGATATGCAGATGACACAACTTTGCTTGCTGAAAGTGAGGAAGACTTGCTAATGAAGATCAAAGATTGCAGCCTCCAATATGGATTACAATTTAGTGCAAAGAAAACAAAGTTCTCACAACTGGGCCTGTAGGCAACATCATGATAAATGGAGAAAATAATGAAATTGTCAAAGATATTACCTTTCTTGGAGCCACAATCAATGCTCATGAAACACTGAAGATCAAACAGCACATCTTATTGGGTGGATCTGCTACATAAGACCTTTCTTAAGTGTTGAAGAGCAAGATGTCACTTTTTTTCTTTTTTATCTAACTAGATAACCAATGCATTGTTTGTTTTTTCCAGCATTCTTATTGGCACATACTTTACATTTCACACAATTCAATAGCTCAGTCATTTCATCACATCAAAGAGAATGGTGCAATCATCACCACATCAATTTTAGAGCCACAAAGATGCCACTTTGAGGACTAAAATCCATGGCATTTTCATTCATCTCACACAAAAGTTGAGCACTGAATGAGGAAGACTGATAAAGGATCAATGCATTTAAATTCAGGTGCTGATGGCAAAGAATATTGAAAATACCATGGATTTCCAACAGAACAAGCACAGCTGTCTTAAAATCAGTACAGCGTCAATGCTCCTCACAAGTGAGGATGACAACTTTGTCACGTGTACTTTGGCTATGGCATCAGGAGAGACCAGACCTTGGGGATGAATATTATTCATCGTAGGGTCGACTGGCAGCAAAAAGTGAAAACCCATGATTAAGTGGCTTGACACGGTGACAGCAACAATGAGCTCCAGCAAAATGATAATGTGGATGGGATGAAGCAGGGCAGTGTTCCACTGCATCGTGCACAAGGTCACCACGAGTCTGAACCCACCTGTTGTCACCTAACAATAGCAAAAACAACATTGGCCTTGTAAAAAGAACATTTTAATTATTTGTTAATGTTTCCCCATTTTTGCTACTGGACTGCTTAATTTTCTGATGATGAGTTATGTGTCCTCTATACTAATCTTTCATTGCTTTGAGTGGCTCATTCAGCTCATTTCTTGTGTAGAAAGTTCCTATTTGAATGGAGGCACACTGGGTTTTCATATCTTGAGGTTATTCTATTTTCGAAGTTATTTTCCCCCCTCTATTTTGGAAGTTTTAAAGATTTGCTTCTCAAATTCATAGATTTAATTCAATTGGAATTGGTGGGGATTGAGATGTATTTGCTTATAAATTGCTTCCATGTGTACCCTGAGTGTCCTTTCATATCAATAAAGATCTACATGATCATTTTAATAATTGCATAATATGCTATCAATTCACTTGATGAATTATATCCAGGTTTTATAAATTTAGGTTAGTCTAGGCTTTTCATTTAGTAAACAATGTTATTGTAAGCACTCATCTAAAATGAACAGTTTCTGAAATTTGTTTAAAAGAAACTAGGAAACAAGGTCAGCTTGAAATACAGTCTTAAAAGTAGTGACACATCCAGAATTGACAAATTCAATAAGTATTATAGAACCATACTGATAGCAACCTTATGGCAGTGAGTTTGAGTTATATGTCCACAGTAACCAACCTGTTTGCCATCGTTCTGTTAGGTCGTTTATTACTATGAGTGTTTTGCTCTATTTTGCATGAGGTCACTCTGGGTCAGAACTGACTCAATGGCACCAAAAAGCAACAGAAGTTACCATATCAGTTTCTGCATATCAGCAGGGTCACACATGATGGACAGCTTCCACTGGAACTTCCAGATCCAGACTGGGAAGAAAGGACTGATGACCTACTTCCAACATGTAGCCAAGGACAACTGTACAGCAACAAAATAGCGCCTGAAATCATGTTGGCAGATGAGATTGCTTTCTCTTCGGATTGGAAGGCAGTCAAAGAAAATTGACCCAGGACTGTGAAGTGTGGCATTTTGTTTTACACACATTCTCTGTCAACTCCAGACACCTCAGTGGCACCTAACCAACAACCACATGGATATAAGGACAATAAGAGCAGATCTCTGAGGGGCTTGTTTAATTTGAGAACTGTTAGAGGTGTGCAAGAGAAAGACTTCAGGAGGCAATGGTATATGCAGGCCCAGAGTGTGAGAAATGGAGGGACCACATCTGTGGTTTGGGGAGTCAGGGAGGTGTAGGTGGTATCTGAATCTATGGAGGAGAGGAGATGATATGGAGAGTTCAAAGGCAGAAGGTCTAGACCCTATCTATAGCTATGAGTGGAGCCGAAACACTGAACTAAAAAGAAATAGGCATAAAGACCAGAAAACATTAGACAGGAGTACCAGCACAGAACTAAGGGAGTACATGATATAGCACCACACTGGACCAATTTGCACAGCAGGTGTGTTATGACATAATTATTCCTTCTTTAACAGAAATTTAGGATAGGCATTGCGACTTGGGCAGAGTGAGTGAATGAGAAAATGTTAGGACAATGATAAGAGAGAATATCAGGGAGGTGTACCTATCAAAACCGGTCTTGTGATTTTATGTATGTTGTTAGCCAGGGCAGATCCAAGGCTAGGCTAGTAATCTGAGCTGTGAAAGCCACTTCTTTTCACCTTTTTCATAGTGCTGCCTCCTTTGGAAGAGACTCTTAAAGACTTCTTTTCTCTGTCCTTCCTCCCCTCCTCTTGTGTCAGCCTTTCTTTTCTTTCTTTTCCCCTTTCACCTGTCAACAAAGTTCCTTTATAAAAAAAGTGGAAGCTCATTACTGGGTCCATGTTTTCTCATGTGTCCCTATGACATCTAACTCAATGCCTTGCCTGTGATATTGCTTAGTAAATATTGGTTGAGTGTTTGATGTCTATTTGATTGTACCTTTAATAGTAGTCAACAAAAGTAAGGACATATATAATATGAAATATTAAAAAGAAATGAAAATTTCTGCAATCTGGAAAAAGAGCTAAACCTTTCCATCAGGTTAACACACACATTTAATTTGGTTTGCCATCAGTTTTGAGAAAAAGTCTCTTTTTCCCCTTTCTTCCTGACTTGAGCCTGATAGACATTAGCATTTATCCCTGACAGGTAACATAGTCTTTTCCTCTCCTTAGAGCTTTTTGCTAAAACTTTAATTTAGGCAATAGTCTAGCTGGCCCTTGTATTGAATAGGATGTCTCTAATGATACTAATTATAACATTATTAATCTTAATACTGTAAAAATAAAAAAAGATACAAGAACACATCAGGGTCTCTGTACTTCAGAGTCTTTATGAGCCCTGCATTGAAGTTCTAAAGTCTGAGCTGTGATTTTTTTTGAGTGTGTTAAAACTTCTTTTAACATTTTTCAAGGAGTAGATAAAAACAAGCCCTTTTGTTCATTTTTCTTATTAAATATGAAGTGACATGATAGCTAATTAGAATCCTTGCTATACTTCAGAGATGCCTTGGGTCACAACCAGAAAGACCTTTCAAAAAGATGCAACTAAAATATAGAACACATTCATAACGGATGATTAAACAAAAGAATTAACAGCTTTCTCACACAGTGCTATTGGAGAACAAAAGGAGGAGACATCAATGGTTAGGAGAAGTTAGTGGTAAACTCAGTTCAGCACTTATTGAGCTGCACTTTGAAGGAGAAGTAGAATTTAGGTAGGAAAAGAAGAACTACCCAGTTAGGGTAGTAGTACAGAGAAAATTGTGTAGGTGGGGATGTGCACATATATTTCAAGAAGAGATATTAGATTGCCAACTGATCGCAATTACTGTGAGAAGAAAGGGCTAGGGAGGTTGACAGGGAAATAATTTTTCAATCTCACTTTTGAAAAAGCCTGATTATTGCTTGGGGTATGCCAGAATAGCAGGCAAAATGGAGGCCATTGCCCAGGAGTTTCCCATCATTCAAACTTGAATTTGTCTTTTCAGTTGTAGAAATGCTGTAATGCCGGAGCTGGCAGCTTCTTAGAGGTCTTTAGTCAAATGCCTCACTTTATAGAACTAGAAGCTGGAGTTCAGAGATAAATGACTTAGTCAAGCTCACAAAGTGAGTCAAGCAATTTAAATCAAATATACCATTAGAACTTAAAGTGAAATTAGCCTGCCACATTAGAAAAAAGAGATGAGGTGTAAACTGGTTCCGTATCGTACTGTTCTTACTTTCTTGTAAAAATAAGCTGCCTCTGGAAAGATATTCTATTCCTTTTGTTGGATTAAAGATGCTCCTTAGACCCTCTTTGTGATTCTGAGGGATACGGTGAGCATCTTAGCTGGCTGAGCTAGCCTTTCCCTCTTGGTCATTCATGTAGATTATGTACTTCATTTCTTGGTCAAGTGGGGGGGAAAGAAATGGAATCTTTAAATGGATGAAAATAACCTTTATTTTGGAGAAGCAGCGGTTAGATTTTGAGCTACCGTTTATGCAGAGTAAGGTGGCCATTTTGTTTTCTATCCTTCAACTGGAGGAGAAAGGGAGCAGCTTTAAAGTTTAACATTTCTTTAAGAATTTTTCCCAAGTCGACTGTCCCTTACTCTTGAAAACACTAGAATAAGACAACCTACATTAAATAGGTAAGACCAGGTAAACTAAACATTGAACTTTCTAGTGAGTATTGAGAAAGATTATTTTCAACAGTCTATTGTGGATAAGGTGCTGAAATATCCCTGGAAGATGTCATCCAAGACATCACTGATCCAGTGACCACTCATAAGAGGAATAAAAAATATGATACATAATCTTAGGGAGAAATGGACAATGAAAAAGTAATCATTGAAATATTCATGCACAGAGTTAAACAATAAGAACAGTTATTCATAACTCAACTCAGTTATTATAGAAATATATGTGTAATACATATTAAGGTAATGTTTAAAGTTGAAAATGTTTATAGTTGAAAAGGTTACGTTGAAAAGACTGGAAGGTGATGTCCACTCAATGAATATACAAAGTGTGGCTAGAGTACTGAGAGAAACAGTACAGAGCAAAATACAAATGGCATCAATATCATCGTCTTGGATTTGGTAAATAGAAAAGCCTGGAGCCACATGTGCTATGTTGATAGCTGCCATTCAGTTGGCTCCTTATGCCAAACAGAACCAAATACTTCAAAGTCCTATATCATGTCACAATTATTCCTATCCCTCAACACACAGATGAAGCCACTGTATCAATCTACCTCATTGAGGACTTTCCTTTTCTTCACTGCCCTTCCACTTTACCAAATATGATATCTTCTCCAGGGACTCATCTTCCCTGACAATATGGCCAAAATCTTGCCATCCTTGTCTCTAAAGAGCAAACTGCCTTTACTTCTTCAAATACAGATAAGTGTCCATTTTATAGTTCACTGTACTCTCAATATTCTTCTCCACCAACACAATTTAAGTACACCAATTTATCTATGGCCTTCCATGTTTATTTTCCCACTTTAAACTGCATATGATGCTATGGAGAATCCCATGTCTTGGGTCAAGCACACCTAAATCTTCAAAGTAACATCCTTGCTTTTCAATAGTCTAAAGAGATCTAGTACACAAGATTTAGCTAATGCAATAGTCCTTTGACCTCTTGACTGCTGCTTCCATTAGCATGTATTGTGGATCCAAGCAAGACAATAACCTTGACATATTCAACCTTTTCTCATTTATTATGATGTTACCCATTAGTCCAATTGTGAGACTATGGGTCTTTCTTACATTGAGGAGTAACCTACACTGAAGGCCGCAATATTTGATCTTCATCAGCAAGGCTTCAATTCCTCCTCGCTTTCAGAAAACAAAGTTGTGTCATGTGTATCTCACAGATTGATAATAAGCCCACCTCTAAATCTGATGTCACATTTTTCTTCATATAATCTGACTTTCCTCCATGATTTTCTAAGCATACAGATTGAAAAAGTATAGTGAGAAGTTCTAACCCTGATGCACACCTTTCCTGATTTTAAACCACTCCATATTCCCTTGTTCCGTTAGCACATGTGCCTCTTGATCCAACTACAAATTCCGAATGAGCACAATGAAATATTCTAAAGCTCTCATTGCATGCAAGGCTATCCACAGTTTATTATAGTCCACACGGTCTAATGAAAAACAAGTAAACATCATTCTGGGATTCTCTGCTTTGAGGCAAGATTCATTTGACATCTCCAATTTTATTCTTTGTTCCGTGTCCTCTTCTCAAATGCCTGAGCATCTGGAAGTTCCCTGTCAATATACTGCTGCAAATGTTGCCATTGTTCTACAGTGTAAGTATTCTATTTGGGTCTCCTTTTGTGATAGGTAGGTTTGTTATGCTAACATAGCCAATGAACATGTGAACTTAATGGAAGGGTGGAGAGAAAAATGGCTCAGCAAGTCTCACCCCCCTCTCTCTCTCTCTCTCTCTCTCTCTTGTTCTTAGGTTTTTGGACCAGTGTGCATGTGGCTGCCTTGCTTGTTCTGTGCCTCCATTTGCAAGCCACACTACCCATGATACACCTAATTCATGGGGTGTGTCACTGTAAGTTGTGGTTCCTTCAAGCCTTGTTTCACCATGCTACTGGAATATATATCTCTTGAGCTGGTGATTGTCAGACCCTGTCATCTGCCTGACTGCTGGTGACCGGCCTTACTGTTTGCTGCCTGTGGCTGGATAGCTTGCATTGCTCTATAGAAGACGATCTAGTGGCCCTCAACACTTGAAGGACTATCAGTGTATAGCTGTCTCACAGAAGTGAATTGTACCAAGCCATTAATGCTGCTTTATAAATTAATTAGCTTTCTTATGCTAGCTATCTCTATCATCTATATAAATATATATAAATTATTAGTGTTCCGGTTTTGTTTCTCTATATAACCCTGTCTAATATACCTTTCTTTGGAATAGGCACAAATATGGATCTCTTCTAGTCAGGTGGTCTAGTCACTGTCTTCCATATGTTGTGCTTCAACTTGCTCAAACATTTCACTGTAGCCTTCCTGTTGGCTAATGCATTCAGTGTAACTTGGATTTCTTCTTTCAACACCATTGGTTCTTTCTCTTATGCTGCCTCCTGAAAGAATGAAAAGTTGAATAGAGTTTTCTTTTTGGTACAGTGTATCTGTGAATTCCTTCCATCTTCTCTTGATGCATCACACATCATTCAATATTCTTTTTTATTTTTTCATTCATTCAATATTTTTCCCATTGAATCTTTCAAGATTGCAGCTAGAGCCTTGCATTTTTTTCTTGAGTTCTTTCAGTTTCAGATAAGCTGCCTGTGTTCTTTTATTCTGTTTATCTATTTCTAGGTCTTTTCGCAATTTACCATAATCCTTGACTTCATCTTTTCTTTCATTTACTTTAGCTACTCTGTGATTAAAAGCAAGTTTCATTCTCTTTTGACATCCACTTTTATCTTTTTTATTCTTATATTTTAATATATTTTGATTTCTTTCATGAATGATTATATTGATGTCTACCTACAGCTCCTCAGATCTTCTGTTATCGTGTTCAATACATCAAGTCTGTTCTTGAAATGTTCTCAAAATTCAGGTAAGATAGACTCAAGACTCTATTTTGGCTCTTATGGACTTATTTAAATTTTCCTCTGCTTTATCCTAAACTTACCTATGAGCTTACCCATTCCATAGTCAGCCCCTCATCTTGCTTTTGCTGCATTCTTGCCCCAGATGTAGTCAATTTGATTTCTGCATATTCCAGTTGGGGCAATTAATGTGTTTGGTTGTTCTTTGTGTTGTTGAAAAAAAGGCATTTGTTATGAACAAGTCATTCTATCATATCTCTAGTTTCATTTCTGCCACCAAGTCCATATTTTCCATCTATTGTTCCTTCCTCTTTAGTTCCAAATTTTGCATTCCAATCACCAATAATTGTCCATGCATCTTGAATGCATGATTTTCCAATTTCTGACTAAAGTCTTTGGTAGAATTCTTCAACTTCTTCATCTCTACCTGTTGTTGGTACATAAATTTTCTATAATAATTGTATTTACTGGATTTCCCTGAAGGAGAATAGATATAATCCTGTCATAAACAGCACTGTACTTGGTGATAGATTTAGTGAGATTCTGATCATTCCTTGTGATTGTGTTATTCCCAAGATAGTGAATCATCTGGTTTTCTGATTCAGAATGGTCAGTCTTTTTCAGCTCACTAATGCCCAGACTATGAATCGTCAAGATTTCCATTTTTGAACAATTTAATTTTTCCTACTTTACACATTCCAAGTTCTGATCACTAGAAGATATTTGCAGCTATTTCTTTTTACTCTTCGTCATGCTCCATCTGGAGAAGATCTTGAAGGTTCCACTTTGACAGGCTTGACATAACTCAAATTGACCATGGTCAACTTGCCTCCAAGAAATCAGCCTCTCTTCATTTACAATTAGAGTACCATCAGACCTCTAAGTATCTCAGATAATGTTCTGCTTCCATTGTTTAGGCTTTTCGCATTTGACAGTGCTTCCAAACTATGCATCAGATTTTCAGGGGCTTACTCTAAAACGAGTAGCTGAGTCCTTCATTATTCCTCATCTGGAAGGTCTGCTAAAACCTATTTAATTTGGGGGACACTGCTGGCATTTAAAATATAAGCCACATAACTTCCAGCATCACTGCAACACAGAAGCCACCACAATATGACAAACTGACAAGTGATGGAAACCTCATAACCAAAACAAAAATTCTTCAGTGGGTTTGGCATAAGCAGTGGTTGATATTCTAGACTTATCTTGATATCAGGCTTCCAGCAGAATCTCTGCTACTTCATATATATATATATATATATATATATATATATATATATATATATATATATGGCTTATATACAAGAGGAATGGAACATTGGAACATTGAGAAAGCATCTGAACCCAGTCCAGTCCAAGCCTACAAGTCCGATATTAACCCATACCAGTCTATAAAGTCTTCTTCATATTCACAAGGCACATGCAATGACCTCAAAAGCAGAACAAACATAGGCCAGTAGGTAGGAAAATCTTAGAATCCAGTGGCAATGTAAGCATCTCAGTGCTGCCAGGGGCCTCTCTGTGGCTTCTCAAGCATCTCCACACTAGCAGGAGTCTCTATGTTGTTTGTTTGTTTTTCTGGCTTCATAGGGTTGGTTTTATCAGGGTAGGTCCATGTGGCTTCTCCTGCAGGATGTCTCACAGGTAGTCAGTCTTGTGTCTTGTCAGTAGACCTCTCCAAAGGACTTAGTAGTGACTCTCACCACCAAGGGTGAAATACGGCCAGATTTCCCAGAATTATCAGGAGAAAACCCTGCCTACACAGAGGTCTCATTGGCTATCTCCAGATTGATAGGCTAAACTTTACCCCTACATCTTAATCTTCAAATCAACGCCAGAATAGGTGACTGCCACACTACCTGAGCCCTTGGTATCAGCTCTTCTTTATTCCTCACCCTCATGAATTCTTGAACAATTATATATTACTATTGTTATTTCATATCTTACACCATTCACAGTCTCCCTTCCCTCACATTTCTATTATCTGTTCCTTTTGGGGAGAAGGTGGTGATATATCCAATGAGTTCCCAATTTCTCCCACTCACCCCCTCCTGACAGTGCTACTCCCACTATGGTTCCTAAGGGGTTTATCTATCCTGGAGGCCACATGTCAAGAGCTGTTATCTGTTATCTGTTCTGCTTATTTTACTCTAGCCAGAACTGGGTCATAAAAGTTGGGGGATAGGGGGTGCATTCAGGAACTAAAGGAATGTTGTGTGTTTTGTCTGTGCTGTATTGCACCTTGGTTGAATCATCCCTTCCTTGTAACCCTCTGTAGGGGAATATCCAATTGTCTACAGATGGGTTTTTGGTTTCCAATCCAACCCCCCTTTGTTAGTCTGGGTAGACTAGTGGAACAAATTCAAGGACACGCATATCGATATAAGGAAAGTGTTTATATACAAAATGAATGGGACATGGAGAAAGCATCCCAGCCCAGTCCAGTTCAAAGTCATAAGTCCAATATTAACCCATATGCCTGAAATCAGTCTATAAAATCTTCTTCCGACTCACGAAGTCACAGGTCACTGGGTGCAGAATACCGGTGCTGACAGGGCACCTCGCCTCCAGGGCTCAGGGTCCATCGACAGCAGAAGTAACTCATCGCTGGCAGAGCTCTCCATTTGGCCGCCCCAGCTTCAGAGGTCTGGCTCCATCAGGGCAAAGCTGTGTGGTCTCTCTACTGGCTCCTCCAGCTTCTTGAATGCTGCCAGCTGCAGTCCATGATTAATCGTCTCTGAAACTAACTCCCAACAACTGGGGAAGATAGCTTCTCATCTTCACGAGGGAAATATTGCGAGATTTCCCAGAAGTCTCAGGAGGAAGCCATGCCCACATGGAGGCCTCATTGGCAACTCAATGGCTATTTCCAGATTAACATGCTAGACTCCAGCCCTACATTTCAATCATAAAATTAACATAAGCACATGACTGCCACAATTGCATTCATATAATTGTTCCTTTGGTCTCTTTTGTTACCTGATACCTGATTCAGTCAACACCTCATAATTGCACATCATGTTTCTTCCATGTGGTTGCTTCCCTGATAGATGGCCGCTTGTCTAACTCTAAGCTTTTAGAACCCCAGTCATTATATCTCTTGAGAGCTGGGCACCATCAGTTTTCTTCACCACATTGGCTTATGCTCCCATTTTGTCTTCATTGATCATGTCAGAAAAGTGGCTTAGAGGTCCAAAGTCTGTCTGCTCTCTTACTACTTAACATATAAGTATATGTACATTAAGTCCTGTACATATGATTATAAATTTATATATATACACACACATGTCTATACCTATATCTGTATATACAGTTTTTGCTTCCTAGCTCTTTCCTCTCTTTTCCGTTCACCTTCTTCCTCTCCCACTATCATGCACAGCTTCCAATCAGCGCTCAGTAATTCCTCTTGGGTGCGTTGTACCTGATGAAACCCACCAGGCATTCTCTGCCCTCCTCACTCTCAATTTTAGATCTCTTACTATTTCCTTCTATCAGAATTTGTTGGCTCCCCACTCCTCTTCCCCGCCCTTTCCACTTCCACTCCTGGACCCATTGTGTGGCAGTCATGTGCTTACGTTAATTTTATGATTGCGATGTAGGGGTGGAGTCTAGTCTTTTAATTTGGAGATAGCCATTGAGTAGCCAATGGGGCCTCTATGTGGGCATAACTTTCTCCTGAGACTTCTGGGAAATCTCGAGATATTTCCCTCGGCAAGATGAGAAGCTATCTTCCCTAGTTGTTGGGAGTTAGTCAGAGAGACGATGAATCACAGACAAGACAAGATGGCAGCATCCAAGAAGCTGGAGGAACTGGCAGAGAGACCACACAGCTTTGCCCTGATGGAGCCAGACTTCTGAAGCTGGGGAGGCCACATGGAGACCTCTGCCAGTGATAAGTTGCTTCTGCTGTTGATGGACCCTGAGCCCTGCAAGCGAGGAGCCATGTGGAGACCCCTGCCAGCGCTGGGATTCTGCATCCACTGACCTGTGACTTCATGAGTTGCAAGGAGACTTTATAGACTGATTTCGGGCATATGGGTTAATATCGGACTTATGACTTTGAACTGGACTGGGCTCAATGTCCTGTTCCTCTTGTATATAAACATTTTCCTTATATCTATATGCATGTCTATGAAATTTGTTCCTCTAGTCCACCTGGACTAACATACATTGTTTCCTCCTTGGGATTGTCTGTCATATCTATTTTATATATGGATAGCTATAAAATGAAGAAGGAAAAGAGGGGGTGAAATGATGATAAATATTCCAGATCTTCTTCTTGTCCCATAGGAATTTTTTAAATCATTTTATTGAGGGCTAGCTACTTCTAAATTATGTCACCTCAGACAAGTTATTTCATCTCTCTGATTCTCAGTTTCCTTATCAGTAAAATATTGGAAGTGATAGAATATAAAATTAGGATTGTTGCGAAGATTAATGGGATTATGCATACAAAATGTTAGCACAGTGTTGAGTGAATAGAAAACATTAAAAAGTATTAAGCTGTTGTTCTTTCTTTTCCTGCTTATCTAAGCTTTTGTTGATCTTCTTCAGTGGACTTTTTACTTTGAAATAAATTTAGTATTAAAGAAAAGGTACAAAGGTGAAATAAGAGTTTCTCTATACTCTTTGGCAAGCTTCCCCTATCATTCTCTGATATTATGGTGGCACATTTGTTAAAAATGGAAACGTTTTCATTAGTAAAAGACATACTTTTTTTGCACTTTCAAAGTTTTCCCACTAATTTCCTCTTTCTGTTCCAGAATCCAGTCGAGGATATCATGTTTCATTGAGTCATCCTGTTGTTTTAATCTCTTCTGATCTGTGACAGTTAATCAGACGCTACATGTTGTTCATGATTTTTTGAAGCATATTATCATGGATGTCATAAATTGTTCCTGGGGTTTATCTGAAAATTGAAACTAAAATTTTTCTTTTAATCACTCATGGTTAAAATATATTATCCATCTCTTTGTGAAAAGAAACACGTAATAAATGAAAACTGCATTTATGTTGGTACCTTTATTCATTTCTGTGGTTATGCTGTTCTCCCTTTTAATTAAAAGAAGCCTCAAATTAAGATCCTATTCATGATTTGAAAACAAGAAACACGTTATTCAAACAAGTTATTGAACAGCAATAACTCAACTCTGCCTTGATTCACACATAACTAGACCTTTCTGCTTTCTGTATTGGTCACTGCACTTTTATTTGTATGAGAATTTAGCTTTTGAAAGCTGCATAAACTGAATAGGAACTGGGGTTGCAAAACCAGTGTAAGGATCATAGGAAAGTTGGAAAACAGAATGTGCATGATTATGCAGGGAGAGCACGTGTGAATGTGTGGGTGCATACCCTTTGTGTCTCTGGGTATATGTATGTTCATGCAAATAGACTGGTATAACACAAACATATTTTTTTCTTGTTGCTTTTCCCCTTTTAAAAAACATTTTATTGGAGGATCATACAACTCTCACCACAATCCATCCACCCATCCATCCATCCATCAATTGTGACTAGCACATTTGTACATTTGTTGTCATCATTATTCTCAAAACATTTGCTTTCTACTTGAGCCCTTGCTATCCCTCGTTCCCCCCTTTCCCAACTCCCTCCATCATCAACCTTTAATAATTTATAAATTATTTTGTCATGTCTTGTACTGCCTGATACCTCCCTTCACCAACTTTTCTGCTGCCCATCCCCCCAAGGGAGAGGATTATATGTAAAACCTTGTGATTGGTTCTCTCTTTCTACACCATCTTCCTCTTCCTTCTCCCCCCCACCCCCGTCTCACTCCTCTCATTATTGGTCCAGAGGGTTTTATCTGTTCTGGATTCCCTGTGTTTCCAGTTCTTATCTGTACCAGCGTATATCCTCTGGTCTAGTTGGATTTGTAAGGTAGAATTAGGATCATGACAATGGAGGAAGCATTAAAGTACTAGAGGAAAGTTGTATGTTTCATCATTGCTATACTGCACCCTGACTGGCTCATGTCCTCCCCATGGTCCTTTTGTAAGGGGAAATCCAGATACCTACAGATGAGCTCTAGGTCCCCACTCCACACTTCACTTCGTTTACAATTATATGATTTTTTTTTGTTCTCTGATGATTGATACCTGATTCCTTCGATACCTAGTGATCACACAGGCGGATGTGCTTCCTCCATGTGGAGTTTGTTGCTTCTGAGCTAGATGGCTTCTTGTTTACCTTCAAGTCTTTAATGTCCCAGATGCTATATCTTTTGGGAGCTGGGCACTATAAGCTTTCTTCACCACATTTGTTTATGCACCTGCTTTGTCTTCAGTGTTCATGTTGGGAAAGTGAGCATCGTGGAATGACAGTTTAATAGAACAAAATGTTCTTGCATTGAGAGAGTTCTTGAGTAGAGGCCCAAAGCCCATCTGCTAATTTAATACTAAATCTATAAATATATGCACATAGATCTATTTCCCCATCATATATATAAATATATTTACATACATAAATGTAAATACCTGTATTTAGACCTCTATAAATGCCCTTAGCATCCTAGTTCTTTCCTTTATTTCCTTTTACTTTCCTCTTGCTCCCCTATTATGTTTAGCCTTAATTTGGCTCTCGGTAATTCCACTGCCCTTAACAAAACCCTACCAGGCCTCCTACACCCTCCTTGCCACTGACTTTGGATCACTTGTTTTCCCCATATCTCTGGGTTTGTTAACATCATACCACCCCAGAACTGTTGGTTCCATTCTTTTTTCCTCCAGATAGTTTATTTCACCTATCTTATCTAGAAAGACCTGCAGAGATAATAATATGCACAGAAAGACAGAGCAAAAGAAAGCAACAAAAGACAAGAAAACAACAATAAAAACAATGACAAAATAAAACCTGTAAATAGTCCAAGGTCTGTTTGTTGACCTTTAGGTGTGACAAATCTAATTGTTAATGCTGTTGTCTTTCTTCGTGGGGATGAAATTGGGGAAAGGTGTGAATGAAATAGCTGTGCTACTTTTGCTTTTCAGTAGTCTCTGGGAAATCATGGCATGGGAGAGAGCAGAGCACTAACATGCCAAAGGAAAAACCATTATTTATGCTTCCACAGAATTAGGAGGGTGCATGTAGACCCCACCATGACTGTACCAACATTGAGGGCAACGTAACCATCAGGAGAAATGCATAAAACAAATGGGCCAATCAGAGCCAAATTGACCCCCTTCATAGGTGTATGTGCTACAGAGGACAACACTAAATCTACAGTTTGGGGAGAAGAGCTGGCATGTCACACCCACATAGAAACAAATCAAGAAGAATAAAGAGCAATGGACAGTTCATCTAGACCTCATATCGGTACACCAAGCTTGGAGGACAACATCCCTGCAAGGAGTTGCTAAGACACAGAGAGGACTATAGTACTGGCAACAACTCAAGACCCATTGTCCCCTCACTGGAGCATACCATGACAGAGGACATACTAGGGACACATGGTGCGGAGTTCATCCGGAGCAGGGCAAACTGGGAAGGAAACATAACAGCACAGCAACAGGAGCAAAGAAAAGACCCAACACCCCTGAAGAATCCCCATAATAGACTTCAGGCTAGGAGAGGCAGCTCCTGAAAGTCCCTCAGGATTAGTAAGGAGACAGTCATAAAGGTCATTGGAAAGACTTAGAATTATGTATGTTTTTTCTTTTTTTCAATATTTTGTTTTGTCTCTGTTACTGTTGGGTTGCCTACTTATATAAGATAGGAAGCAAGCTCAAGGAAAAAGCAATGAGACTGATGTTTCTAGAGGTCTGGAGGCATATAGAGTTGGGGGAAAGGAGAAGTAAGCAAGCAATGCCATAAACAGGGAACAACTAGGGAATTAAAATCAACAACAGCAAAGAATTAGAGATCCTGGCGGTTTGGGAGCAATGGCAATCTACCTGAGAGAAATTACTAAGGGGTGAAAGTAGGGCAAGCATGATGGTGGGGCAAACGGAAGGTGAAATGAAGCAGAGGAACCATCTAGGAAGCAAGGATGGACAGTGGTACAAGGGTATTTGTGTACACATGGTAATACATTAATTCACAAAAATAGAAGTATTGGCCCATGTAGATGTATTTATATGATAATATACTGATTTTCTGGATGGACTCTGAACCTCTGCTCCTGCCCTCCATCAATGTAAGAATACTTTGTTGTAGCAACCTGACATTCTCAGCCGCCGAGCACAATCACTGAAGACAAAATGGGTGCATAAGTTAGTGTAGTGAAGAAAGCAAATGGTGCTCAGCTATCAAAAACTGTAGTGTCTGGAGTCTTAAAGGCTTGAGATTAAGTAAGCAGCCATCTAGTAGAGATGTAACATGCACACATGGAGGAAGCACAACAACCTGTGCGATAATGAAGTGTCACTGGGACTTGGTAATAGGCATCAGAAGACCCCAAACAAACAGACAAATGCATCATATTGTTGAGAATGAGGGGGGTTGGGAAAGAGACCCAAAGCCCATCTGTAGACAATGGGGCATCTCCTCACAGAAGGGGTCACAGGAAAGGGAAGAGTCAATCAAGGTGCAGTAAGGAACTGATAAAAAACACAATAATCCCTCACTCCCATTATCATGACCCTAGTACTGCCTTTCACTGTAGGCTCGTCTGAAGCATATGCACATGTACAAGTAAGACATAACAGCTCATGGCACATGGAATCCAGGAACAGGAATGGGAGTACTGATACAAGGAGAGCAGGGAGAAGAGGAGAGGAGGGGAAGAAGGGGAAACTGATTGCAATAATGGACACATAACCACTACCATCACCAGTGCCGCCAACCCCCCCGCCCCCCACACACACGAGGGCTAACAATATAAGTCATGGGAAGTGGAGACAGAGATTGGTGTAAGATATGAAAATAATAATAATTTATAATATACCAAGGGGGCTATGAGTGTTGGAGGAGGGAACTGGCACCAAGGGCTCAAAAGAACTTAGAATATATCACTGTCAACATATGTACAAATGTGCTTGATACAATTGAGGTATGGATTGCTACAAGAGCTGTAAGAGCCCTCAATGAAATATTTTTATAAAATAACAACAGTTACAATAAATAGAAAATCGAGGCTTTTGAGATCTTAGGAAGTAACTTAAGTTACAACGAGTCATGTGTAGACATTTGTTGGAGGACTTTGACCATTGTTGTTAGGTGCCTCTAAGTCTGTTCTGACTCACAGTGCTCAATGTGCAAGAGAAAGTTCCACTCTTCAGTCCTGTGCATCATCACCGTGGTAATGTTTGACCCCATTGTTGCAACTACTCTGTCAATCCATCTGTTCAGCTCTTCCTCTTTTTACCTGGCTCTATACCAAGTATGGTATCTTCTCTAGGGACAGATCTCTCCTGGTAACACGTACATTTTACCTCCATGAAATGTTGTCTGCATTTCTAAGGAGTACTCTCGCTGTATGTCCTACAAGGTAAATCTGCCTATTCCTCTGCAAATCCATAATGCTTTCACTGTTCTTTGCTAACACCACAATTTAAATGCGTCAATTCTGTGTCAAGAATTTTATCCGTTGTCACACTTTTGATGCAAAGGAGGCAATTGAAAATACCGTGACTTCAGCCACACTCTCTGTCATCTCCAAAGTGGCCTCTTTGCCTTTTAACATTTTCATCAGGTATTTTTAGCAGATTTTCATAATACAGTCTGTCACTTGATTTCTTGAGCACTGTGTTCCTTATTGTGGATCCAAGTAAAAGTAAATCCTTGTCAACTTTAATAGTTTGTCCATTTATCATGCTATTGCTATTGATCCAGCTGTGAAATATTTGGTTTACTTTGTATTGAACTGTAATTAATAATGAAGGTTATAGTCTTTGAACTTCATCAGTCCTCTTTGTTTTGAATAAGCAAGGTTGTGTCATCTTTCACCTTTCCACTACTCCTGATACCCTGTTCTCTTTCATAGAGTCCAGTGTGACAGTCAATAATCTGGTGTTGATTTCAAGATTGGGAGTGTAGGAGTGGAGGTTAGCCTGTCAATCTGGAAATAGTCCATGAGACCTCTGTAAGTGTCTGGTTTTCTTCTGAGAATTCTGGGAAATCTGGCCATATTTCCCCCTTGATTGTGAGACTTAGGATTCAGTCCCTTGGAGACGCTCTACTGATAAGATACAAGATGGTCTCCCTGTGAGACATTCCAGAGGAGAAGCCACATGAGCTACCCTGATGGAACCAGACCTCTGAAGCTGGAAAAGTCACGCAGAGACTCCTTCTATTGTTGAGATGCTCGAGAAGTCACAGAGAGTCCCCTGCCAATGCTGAGATGCTTCTACCGCCACGGGATAGACAAGACTCTGCATCCATTGGCCTGTGATTGTCCTGGCGTCATTGCTTGTACCTCATGAATCTGAGGAAGACTTTGTTGAATGCTATTGGACACATGGGCTAATATTGGAATTTATGGACTTGGACTGGACAGGCTTGGAATGATTTCTCAATGTTCCATTCCTCTTGTATATAAACCTCTCCCTTATATACATATGCATGTACATTAATTTGTTTTACTAGTGTACCCATACTAACACACCCAGTTTGGGGATTATTTTCTCAGCATGCAAATTAAATAGCTATCATAAAATGAAACAACCCTGATGCACACCTTCCCTGACTTTGCACCATGCACTATCTCCTTGTTCCATTTTTAAAATGGCCTCTTGGTCTCTATGCATGAGAACAATAATGTGTTCCAGAAATTTTAGTTTTTCTCAAGGCTACCCATACTTTTTTATAATTCAGAGAGTAGAATGCCTTTGAATAGTAAATAAAACATGAGTAAACATTTTTATGGTATTTTCTACTTTCAGCTATTCTGCTCTAAATCTATCTTGAATTTATAAAAGCTACCTGTCAATGTACTACTACAATCATGTTACTTGCAGGTGATAATAATGATATTGTTCAATGATTTCTGCACTCTGCTGAGTCACTGTTCTTTGGAATTGCACATTATCTTAAAATTTCTTGGAAGTTTGCATCCCCACTGTTGCATCAGTTAATTGACAGATTTCATTTATTTCAATTACTCATTTTCATCAGTTCCTGGAGCATTATTTTCCCTATTGTCTTCAGTGCATCTTGGACTTCTTTTAATGCCATTGGTTCTTGAAATGATTTATTGCCTATCAGTAATTTAAGACAGTGACTCTTATTACTTCCATCAGGTGTTATTCCCCAAATAACTCAGTATTTTGTCCACAGAATCCTTAAATAGGGCAACAGGAGGTTTGTTTTTTCTTCAGTCTTCCAGTTTCAGATATACTGAACTTGTTTTTTGCTTTCGATTTTCTACCTCCAGGTCTATTCACATATCATTGCAATGCTTTATTTTGTCCTCTTAAATTGTGTTTTGAAATTACTTTGATTATACAACAAAATTATAAACAAAAACAAAATCACTAAACTAGATGCAGGCTCATTGAGACCCTATAGAACAGGGTGGAACTTGCCCTGTGAGCTTCTGAGATTGTCACACAGCATGGGAGTAAAAAGCTCCATCTTTCTCCTGAGGAGCAGCTGGGGGTTTTGAACTGCTGACAATAGTTAGCTACCCAACTCCTACCAGTACAGCACTAGAACTCGTCACTTTGACTATAGGGTTGCTGAATTTAAATATGAATGTGTATGCAAATGTATGCCTAATTTAAAAATTGCTCAGAGGGTTATTTTGCTTCAAGAGAGAAAATCCAACCATAAGAAAATCCAAAGTACCTCTTACTTTCTTGTCATAAATTTGTAAGCACTATCAGAGATAATGATGGGAACAGTTGAGTTTCCCACCAGTCTTATAACAACATCTTCTCTCAGGAATTGTTTTTACGCCACCTGCATATGGCAAATGAATCCCACAGCTGGAAAACACTTTTGTGAGTACATTCAAACCTCTTTACTGAATATCTTTGTAGACTGTACATGGCAGGAAGTGAAAGGAATTTGGTTTTTACTGCATTCTGTCAGTGGTGCTGACATGGAATAAACAAAGAGAAATCATAGCAGAAAATGCTATGATGTGAAATGAAGCTGAAGACAATGGATTTGGGACAGTTAGTTCTACTTTGAGGTAATTGCTTCTTTCTCTAGTTGCCTTCCCTTTCAGTCTCTGTTTTTAACTTTTTAAAGCTATTGTTGGACATTTCCAACAAAGAAGGCAGTTAATTATGGAAGCCATGGTTAAAACAAATAACTTTGCAAATGATAGGCCAGCTGTTTATTACATCTTGTTCTATTTGTGGATTCTCAAATAGCTGCACCAGAAAAAATTCAGCAAATAATTTTAAAAATCTGATGAATTCACAGATTTATGGATTCATCAAACATTTATTAAGTGCATGTTATGTCCCAGGGACTGTGTTAGATGTGACAGGAAAAAGTAATGGGAACATCAAAAATAATAATAATGTCTGGAACACTCAGAAATGAATTGCCAGCACTGTAACTGCTGGCAATAGCAAGAAAATAGAAGTATAAATCTCTCACATTAAGTTGAATTTACAAACACATATCAACTTGATTCTGGGAAGGATGGATTAAGAAAAATTATGCTCTTCAAAGTATAGTAGAGTTTGGTTTTATTTGCTTATTTAAGTAAAATTCTGTAGGATTTATCTAGAAATCCAAGTCCCAGTGCAGGTGGTTCTTATCAAAAACTTCTATCACTGATTATTATTTTGCCCATTCAGCCTCACATATTAATTAGCATGTCTCAATCCCTATATCCCATTGCAAGTGTTTATTATTTATAAAAATTGCTGGTAAATCCATGCTGCTTGAGCATTTAGGGTCTCTGACTAACTTTCTATCCTGTTGGTAGATTTGGAAAGACTGAAAAGTTCTCTACTGGCACATTGAAGTGGCAATCAATTGAGATTGTGATCCTTTCTGCCTGACCCTTTGAATGGTATTGTTATATTGTCCATAGTTTTTGCAAATACTGTATGACATGCACGTGCATGTCATACAACCTACATATGCTGTATCAGTAGTGTTAGAAGGAAATCAATGACAGGAGACAAAATCCACCAGCATCAAGCATGCACCAGCAGCATGGTAAAGTAGGACTGAAAGGATCCTGAAGTTCTAGGGACAGGATCCCTAGGCTGACTTGGCCCACAGGTGGCATAGTTCACAGGTTGAGGCAGATAACTTAGTTACACCTTCAGGAGGAACACTGCACCGTTCTCTGATCACCAGAGAGAAAGAGAGACAGGGGCTGGCCTTGAAGAGCCATGCATTTCTTTGTACACAAATCAAATTGCAGCCTTATTAATACCACATGTTCTTACTGGTCAGACTGGCACAATAAATCTAACACTCCAATCTTTGTCATGTATCAATGATTTCTATTTAAATTTTTTGCCCCCTCAAATGCATTTAGTGTTCAGTCTGACTTGGTGTCTGGTTGCCATCTGGTTGGCCACTACACTAGGATCGTTCACACCTCCCTTTGGGGTTTAGGTGTGACACCGTGGATGCGTGCGATAGCCATGGCCACAGAAGGGTTATGCATCCTTCGCTCATATTAAATAGGTGTACCGGAGCCCACACTATCCTGCCACCTGGCTACCATCAAATGAGGATGCCATCGAAGGATTTGGATACACTTTAAAAAAAAGTTATTATCCACATGGGGCCGTCTTGTGGGTGGGCTCTTGCAGTTCCCCTATTCCACACATTCAGACTTCAACCTGACTCTCCCCTTCTCCATTTATTTCTGGTACGATATATGTGGATGGAGATTGCCTATAAGGAACTCCACCACTACAAGTCAGACATGAATCCCCCAGAGAAGCCACAAAGTTTCAACTGCTTATATTTTAATTATCTGATTACCACTGAACTTGATCCAGACTTCTTGATCACGACTTTATACCATCATCATATAAATATTATCAAGAGTAACATCTCTAGACTATAGTATGAGGGTGAGTGAGGCTTAATTTCATTTTGGGAAATGTTATGAGACATGCACAGTGTGTGTCAAGCATAGTGCTTAGAATGTACCAGATAGTCAAGACATTTTATTTCATTCATTTTAACATATATGAGGGTGCTTCAAAAAGATTATGGAAAAATGTAATGAAAAGGCATTGGGATTTTTTCCACAAGCATTTTTTTTGGGGGAGGGCATCGCTGCCCTCTGGTAGTGAGAGTAGGAGGCCCAGCCTTTGCTCCTGTGGAGCCTCTGCTGGAATTGAACCTCCATCCCAGTGGGCCGCAGTCCCGCGCACAACCACTACACCACCAGGACTCAGCCCCCTCCACAAGCATTTTTTAAGAACCCTCATATATTAAGAAATATATCTTACATACTAGAAGCAAGGGGGAGCTGAAAACACTTGCTGATGAAAATCAGGAGCATAGCCTTCAATATGGATCACAACTGAATTGAGATAGTTAAGGCTTAGTGTGTCAACCTGGCTGATACACAAGCATTGGATTAATTGAAGGCGAGAGAGATAAAGGCTCAGTGAACCTCCCCTTTCTTGTTCTCTGTTCTCTTATTCTCTGATAATCGGAGCAGTGTGCAGCTGCCTTAGCTGACAAGACTCACTTCCTGGGAGGCCTCTGTGTGGATCTACCCTGGGTGCTCTTCAGTCACGTGGAGACCCCTACCAGCACTGAGATACTTACAATGTCACTGGATTCAAAGACTCTCTACCCACTGGCCTGCGATCCTCCTGCAGTCAGCATCATTGTATGTGTTTTGTGAGCTTGAGGATACTTTGGAGATTGGTATCAGACATATGGGCTAAGTCAGACTTGTGGGCTTGGACTTGAACTGGGTTGGGATGCTTTCTGAATGGTTACTTACCCCATATATAAAACTATTTCTTTTTTTTATAACTATTTCTTATACATATGTGAGTTTCTGTGGATTTGTTTCTCTAGTTTACCCAGTTCAACACATCAGTGATTTTAAATCCCCCAAATTGCGGCAATAGATAACATCTGAATACATGGAGAAAATATTAAAAATTTACAAGGATTTCATTTTGCTTGGATCCAAAATCAATGTTTCTAGAAGCAGCAATTAAGGAATCAAATGATGGAGTTCACCGAACAAACCTGCTATGTAATAGCTATTTAAATTGTTGAGGAGTAAAGATATTACTTTGAAAACAGAGGAGTGCCTGACACAAACCCCTGATACTTACAATAGCCCTGTATGCATGTGAACGTTGGACAATGGAAAGACAGTCTGAAGAAGATTTGGTACATTGCAATAATGGTATTGGAAAAGACTATTGAAAACACTTTGGACTGCCAGAATAATAAACAAATTTGATTTACTTATAATTTATAATTAAATTATATTTATAATTAATAAATTTATTTATTAATTTATATATTATATATTTATAAATATATATTTATAATTTATTTATAATTTATAATTAAATTATATTTATAATTTATTTATAATGCTCCTTAGAGGTGATGATGGTAAGAATTCATCTCACATATGTTGGTCATGGTATCATGGAGAACAATTCCAGGAATAGTACACTGGCTTGAAAAGGTAGAGAGTCAGCGAAAAAGAGGAAGGCTCTCAATGAGGTGGAATGACACATTGACGGCATCTCTGGGCTCAGTCATAGGACTAAATGTGCAGCATTTTGTTCTGTTGCGCAGAGGGTGGCCATGGGTCACAGCTTAATTGATGGCACCTAACGGAAACAGCATGAGAAGTTGCATGGATAGACATTCAGGCAGAAGAAATATGGGGAGGAGGATGTCCACAAATCAATAGATAGAGTTAACAGAGTATTTATATTTAGCATGGGTATTTCTATTTACTGAAAATATATCCATGACTATGGTAGAGCATGCAGAGGACAAAGTTATGAATATTTCTCAGACATAACCAGACAGCTTGAAGGAATGAGTTGCTCATCATGGCGGTTCCAAACCTTCATCTCATGGAACACTTTGTTCAATCGGCATGCAATCTACAAAGACCATATTTTGCCTTGTACTATGTTGAGTAGCAACTGTGGTCTTAAATGTTTGTGAGAGGGCATCTAATGTGCAACTCTTGGTACTCCCCTGTCTGGAAGAAGAAGAGTGGTGAAAAGCAAAGGCAAACTGAAGCCATAGTCCAGTGGACCAATGGATCACATGAACATCAGTCTCTCTAGACCTGAAATCAGAACTAGATGGTGCCCAGTTAACATTCCCAACTCCTCTGAAAGGGGTCACTTTGGAAGGTCCTGAATAGAGTGGGTGAAACTTTCTAGTCAGAAAGAGATTGGCGGAACTCCAAGAGTACATGCCCTACTCACCTTTGAATATGTAAATAAACTCCTTCCTATGGCTCAAATGTCAAACAAACAATAGACAATTTTCTAGAGGGAACAATAGTAGTAGGGAGATGCATACACCTTAGCATAATAAACCCTTTGTGATAAAAGGATAATGTTTATTTAATAAAATAGTACAGAAATGTTTGGAAATGGGGAGGAATGGGCAGAATAAACACAAGGAAGGAATGGGATAAATGAAGGTACATTTCAATCAATGAGATGAATCAAAATGCATATGAATTGTCAAAAGGAAACTGATCTTTGTAAGCCTTTACCCAATTCACAATTTTTAAAAATGTTTAAGTTTTATTTGCATGAGATTCGCCCAATGCAAAGTCCTTTGATTTTTTTTGACTGATGCTTCCATGGTTGTTGTTGAATCCAAGAAAAATAAAATGCTTACATTTTCGTCTTTTCTCGCTTTAACAAGAGCTTGCTTTATTGACCCTGCAATGTGGATTTCATTTCTTCCCGTGAGTTGTGTGGTAGTTATATTTTGTCTCAACTTGGAAATTGGTTGGCATTTAATGTTGGTAATATCTCATGATATAACACAGTGGAATGAAATCCGTAATGAGATGTACTAGGGCTAGCCAAGCAGTTGTAAGAAGATGGCATGTTATTGATATTTCGTTGTTGTTTGGCACATCATAATAGATAACTGTATTGATCCCTAAAACATACAGTATATTAATTTTAGCTTTAAAATACATCATTTTGTCCTGTGATATATACTTTATATGTTAATATATTTTATAAATGAATTTATTAATTTGCATGCGTTGCTGCTGTAGTTGGGTCCCTTCGAGTTGATTTTGATCCTTAGTAATCCTATAGACAATGAAATGAAGCACTGCTTGGTTCTATGTCATCCTCACCCTTGTTATGTTTAGAACCAATTTTGTATCCCTCTGCCCCAGCACTCAGCTTTAGCAAAAACTTGTCATCTGAGCAGTAGCCTGAATTTAGAGCAGCTCTGTAACAAGAGGACAGGCTGGGTTTGGGGATCCGGGGGGATATTTTTGTGTGTGCTCCCCCCCCCTTTTTCTTGCCTTTCTGTGTTTCTTCTTGGCAACCACAGGAATCTGCTGCAGAGAGAGAGGCTTGATAAAAAAAAAGTAACAGTCTATTCTGATTTTGGAGCCTCATTATTGTCTGTCCCTCCACCACCACTATTTTTGAAGGGGATAAAAAAGTTTATATATTATAAGTTGTTTACATTCATTCTTATCCCTTTTCCACCCTCCCCCCACACACATACAAATACACAGTCACTCACATTAAATTGATTCTGATTCATCGTGAGAACGGCGCCCAATGGAGTAAAGCATCTATGACCCAGCTACCCTCCCACGCCAGGTTCAATAGCTACAAATAATGTAAGAGTTAGTGTAGATTTTAAAAATTTGACTGGAAAGGAAGTAAAGTCGATTACAAGAGAGAACAAAGAGCCTTTAACTTGACTAACATAATAAATAACAAGGTAACTTCAAAGAAAATAGGAAAATCTCACCAACATAACAAACCTAGTAAACAGTAAAATAGCCAAAAAAATGACTAGAAAGTCCTCAAGTAAATTGAACTCAGCACAGAGAGATATCAGGAACAAAGAAACCAATAACACGACACACACACACACACGCACAAATATTTAACAAATTTGTGGTAATAAATTCATATGCGCCAATAATGACACAGAATGCATCAGTCAAACTGCAGAGACTAGCAGAATGGATATGAAAACAGAACCAATATACTTCTTACAAGAAAAAATGCCTTAGATATCAATTTACTGCTTACAAGAAAAATATCCTATTTTTTACTATAATACGGAAAGACTTGATACATCACTTTTGCTTAAATATAGATGAGCTAGAAAGGAAATCAACAAAGATATTGAAAAAATTAACAATCCAATTAGTCAACTAAAATTAATAGTCACAACTTGAGCACTTCATCAAACAACAGCATAGTAGACACTTTTCCCTTAGTGTATAGGGAAATATCATATACCAGAATAGATCATATGTTAGATCATAAAACAAGAATCAATAAATTTTAAGATATTGAGAAACTTCAAAACATTTTCATATGACATTGCTACAAAATTAAAAATCACTGATAGACCAAAAAGCAACAAAAATGAAATACAAGAAAAATGTCTTAGAGACAAACACAGCAGTGGATTGTGTTTAATAATTAATCGAAATATTAATTAAAATATATAAGGTTAATGGCAAGCAAAATAATCAAGGTTGAAAATTTTGATCTGAGGTAAAATAAACTTCACGGTAAAACTCGTCAAGGGAAAAGACATAAAATGTTGTGAGGAGCTGTTGTGTGAGTTGTGCCTCACAGTGACCCTATGTACAACAGAAAAACCACTGCCTGGTCCGGTGCCACACGCACGGCCCTTCTAATGCCGGAGTTCATTTGTGAAGCCACTGTCTCTGTCCCTTTTGTCAAAAGGTTTCTTCTTTTTCACAAGCATGATGTCCTTCTCTAGAAACTTGTCTCTCCTGACAGCATGTCCAAAGTATAAGAACCGAAATCTTACCATATTTGCCTCTAAGCCTGGAGCATTATTGATGTTCTTCTCCCAAGACAGACACTGTATAATGGCTAATGAGACAATTGAACAAGAATACATAACCAAAATACACATCCATACACCCAATGAAAAACCCTTAAAATATGTTCAACAAATATGTATGAGAGAAATCGATTGAGGCATGACAAAAACATTGGAGAGAAGCTTTAAGGCAGAAAAAAACTGAATAACAAAATTAATTAACTTGACCTCTGAGACATATGCAAAATACTTCACCGAGCAACACAGTATACATTCTTTTCAGGGCCCATAATAGACCATATATTTAATCCAAAAATCATGCCTCAAAATATAAATATCAAGGTACTAAGAAACATTTTCTCATGCTATAATGTTATAAAATTAAAAGTCAGCAATAGAAATGCAGAAGAAAAAATTAAGTATGTGGAAATGAAGCAGCCATTTTTGTTTTCCTTCAGTGATTTTTTTAGATCATTTTATTGGGGGCTATTACAGCTCTTGTTACAATCCATACTTCAATTTTTTCTGACATATTGGTACATATATTGCCATCATTCTTTTTTAAAATTAAAAATATGTTTATTTATTTTCCTTCATTCTTTTCTAGACATTTACTTTCCATTGAGCCCTTGGGATCAGCTCCTCTTTTTCCCCCCTTCCTCCCCGCCCCAACCCTCCTGGGCCCTTGATATGTTATAGATTGTTACTGTTTTCAAATCTCACACCAACCCTGTCTTCTTTCCCCTCTGATTTCTGTTGTTCTTCTCCCTGGATATGTGTGATAGGTACCCCACACTCTCCCCACCTCTCACCTACCATTTTGGTATTGCTCATCCCATTCCGGTTCCTGGCTTCCATGTGTTGTGAGTTTTATCTCTTGCGTATCCCTATGTACATGCTCCTGTCGAGTTCAGCGTGGAAAGTGGCATTGAAGACATGACAGTGGGGGGTGAGGTATATTGCATGATCCATTGATTCTCTAGAGCACCCTAACTGACTCAACCCCTCCCTACCCCCCAATTCTCATCAATGCATTTTTGTTTGTTGTTTGGTGTGAATCTTCTGATGCCTGTTGCCCAGTATTGAAGACACCTCATGATCGCACTGGCTGGTGAGCTTCTTCCATGTGGATTTGTTTCACTGTTGGATGGCCGCTTGTTTTACTTCAAGACCTTCAGACTCGAGACACTATGTATTTTAATAGTAAGGCATCATCTTCTATCTTCACCACATCTGCTTATGCACCCATTTTGTCTTCATCGATCTTGTGTGTGTGTGTGTGTGTGTGTGTGTGGGCGCGTGTGCGGGGGTGGTGTTGTTGAGCATGATAGAATGCCACTTTGTTAGAACAAAGAGTTCTTGTAGTGAAGGAATGGGTTAGCCAATGTACAAGACCCATCTGTAGCCTCAGGGTATTTTAAAAAACTGGGCAATTAGAGAACAAAAGTATAGCTGCTTTTTAAATTCCTGAAGCAAATGAGAATAAAAATACACCAAAATATTGGGACTCTCAAGACCAGTATTTCAGATGACAATTTCACCAGTAATGTGCAGTCATCATAACATAGCATACCTAAATTAACAATTTAACCAAACATCTTCAACAAAGAGAATAAGAGCCACAAAATAAACTTTTGGACAACAAGACAGAAGGAATAATAAATAGTGGAGTAAAAATAAATGAGTAAACAAGCAAGAAGAGAAAAAGTATCAAGAAGATAAGTATTGGTTATTTGAAATAATTAAAAAACTGAATAACCACTGGCAAATTTAAGAAAGGGAAAAGAAAAGATACAAATACCACTAATAATAAATGAAAAAGGTGACATTGCAAAAGAAACAAGCAAACTAAAGATAATAGCAATAATATGGAACACTGTAATCCCAACAAATATGAAAACAAGCTCCTAGAAACACACTATCTACCTAAAGTAACACAAATTGATGTAGCAAAATTTAACCTATCCACATAAAAGACAAGATTATGTAAAAGATCTCCAAACAAATAAGCCCAGAATTAGCAAAGAACCCATCAAGAAGAAGGGCACAGTGGGAAGGTTTGTTTTACCTGATTTTAACACATATTATACAGCCACAGTGATAAAAAAGCATGGTATTGACACAATGATAGATACTCAGGCCAAGGGACAATAACTGAAAACCCATAAGTAAAATCACCAGTATACAGAGAGCTGATCTTTGATAAAGGCTCCCAAAATATCAAGTGGGAAGCAGATGCCTCTTTCAACAAATGGTGCTGAAAAAAAATTGGATATCTACCTGCAGAAAAACGAAGCAATACCCTTACCTCACTCCATGCAAAAGAATAAATGCAAGGTGGATCACAGACCTCAAAGTAAAACCTCAAACAATTAGGGCCATAAGTGAGGGAATTGGGGCCAACCTGAGAAGTTTGGCACAGGGAATACATACAATCAGAAATAGGGAAGACACACACAGAGGAGACACAAATTGGCAAGTGGGATATATGGAAGATAAAGCACCTGTGTGCATCAAAATAATACTCTAAGAGAGTTATAAGAGAGCCCAAGGACTGGGAAAACATCTTTAGCAATGTCACAGACAAAGGTCTTAATACTAAAATCTGCAGTACCCTGCTAATTTCTAAGAAGGACAAAACTAACTTCCCACTGAGGAGGTGGACAAAGGACCTGAACACATGTTTCACAGAGACAGAAATCCAAATACCCAATAAACATATGAAAAAATATTCCTGATCATCAGCCATAAGAGAAATTCAAATTAAAACAACAATGAGATACCACCTAGCACTCTCAGAGATAGCCCAATTCAAAAAATCAGAAAGCACCATGTGTTGGAGGGGCTGTGGAGAGACAGGGACTCTCATCCTCTGCTGGTGGACCTGTAGGTATACACAGCCACTATGAAATTCGATTTGGCGATACCTAAGACAGATGGAAAGTGATCTAGCATACAATCCAGCAATCCCCCTACTGGGAATATACCCAGAAGAGACAAGAAATGATCTACAACCAGACATCTGTTCTCCATTGTTCATCCCAGCATAGTTCACAATTGCCAGGAGTTGGAAACAACTCAAATTTCCAACAACTGATGAACGGATTAAAAAACTGTGGTGTATACATACAATGGAGTACTATGCATCGCTGAAAAGCAGTGGTGAACACATGAAGCACATAATTCAATGGAAGTGAAAGAAAATTATGCTAAGTGAAATAAGCCAAGTGCAAAAGAACATGCACAACATGAGTTCACTGAGGTAAGCTTAAAAAGTGCAAAAGGGGCATAAGAATAAAGCTACCACTTACAGAAATTCCTGGGACGAGGCCCAGGTAGTATGGTAGAGGACAGAACAAATCCAGGGCTACATATAGTAGCCAAATGAGGGGGTTGGAAGATGGCAATGTGTAAAAGGGGAATGGGGTACTAACCCACCCAAGGGGAGTGTATTGTTTGTACCTCCACAGAAAAAGAGGAACCAAACTTAAACTCGGTGTTCCAGGATGTGAATGAAGGGTGACTACATGGAACCGGCAGCCAGTGGAGGTGTCTGAGGACCGAACCCCAATCCCAACTATGTGGATAGCTGCCTCTCCACCCAGTGGAGTTTGCATTGGAGGACATAACTAAAGCTATAACTCCAGGAGAGAGGCATGCTTAAGCACAGCAAACTTGAATAAATGAAGAGAGAGGAAGAGAGTGGAGTGCATCCTGGCCTACCTTGCCTTGAGGACGATATCCTAGCTCAGAACATCCAATGCACAGAGAGGACCATATGGCCAGCCCCAGTATGAAACACAGCACCCCTGGTTGACCTAAGGCCCTATGGTGACAACAATGGAGAAGCAAGGTCAGCATTGTACCCTGTCTGACCCCACCACAGGAAGCAAAACACTAAGGGTGTACAGCAGAGCAGCAGGGGGAGCAGAGCATGGAGTTCCTGAGGGAGTGTCAAGGATATACAATGGGGCCAGGGTATGGCACCCCTTCAGACTCAACTGGGGACACTTCTGGAAGTCAGCAAATAGACCCTGAAGTATTTATAGACTTTTATTTTATTTTTATTTGTTTTATTATTTATATATTTTTCTGGACATTTGTATTTTGTTGTTGTTGTCATTGTTTTGTTGTCTTTGACTGCTTCATCTGGCAGTATCTTGTGTGTTTTTTGTAAATATTATTATCTCTGCAAGTCTATCTAGATAGGATAGGCTGGATGAACAGCCTGGAGGAGAAAATTGATGGTTCCAGGGGGACTTGGGAGATTGGGAGGTGGGGGAAAGGCGGTGGGGGAAAGGAGGTGGTGTTGACAAACCCAGGGATAAGGGAACAACAAATGATTCAATAACAGTGACAAGGTGGGTGTGAGAGGTCTGATAGGAATTGATCAAGAGTAATGTAACAGAGAGAAATTACTAAAACCCAAATGAAGGCTAAGCATGATAGTGGGACAAGAGGAAAGTAAAAGGAATTAGAGGAAAGAACTGGAAGTTAAAGGGCATTTATAGAGGTCAAAATACAGGCATGTACATAGGTAAATATATTTATATATGTTGATGGGGAAGTAGATCAACATGCATACACTTATAGGGGTAGTATTAAGACAGGAAATGTGCATTGTACCTCCACTCAAGTACTTCCTCAATGCAAGAACACTTTGTTCTGTAAAATTGGCATTCCATGATGCTCACCTCCCTGACATGTTCACAGAAGACAAATGTGTGAATAAACAAAAGTGGTGAAGAAAGCTGATGGTGCCCGGCTATCAAAAGATATAACCTCTGGGGTCTTAAAGACTTGAAACTAGCAGTCATCTAGTTTAGCAGTCATCTAGTTTAGAAGCAACAATACCCACAAGGATGAAGCAACCAGCCTGTGTGACCATGTGGTGTCGAAGGGTTCAGGTATCAAGGCATCAAAGAACTAAAAAATATATCATTATCAATGAGGGGGAGTATAGACTGGGGACCCAAAGCCCATCAGTAGGTGAAGCTACATACCCTTACAGAAGGGTGGCAGGGAGGAGAAAGCCAGTCAGTGTACAGTCTAGCAGCAATGAAATATCAGGCTTTCCTCTAGTTTTTAAATGCTTCTCCTGCCCCCACCCCACTATCATGATCCCAAGTCTACCTCACAAATTCGCCTGGACCAGGGGATATATACTGGTATAGTTAGGAGTCAGAACATGGCGAATCCAGGGCCAATGATCCCTTTGGGACCAGTGTTAAGAGTGGTGATCCTGGGAGGGTGGTGGGAAGGTGGGGTAGAAAGGGGGAATCAATTGCAGAGATCTATATATAGCCTCCTCTCTGGGGTACAGACATCAGGGAACTGGGTGAAGGGACACATTGGACAGTGTGCGATATGACAAAATAATGATAATTTGTAAATTATCAGGAGCTCATGAGGTAAGGGGAGTGGGGAGGAGAGGAAATATGAGGAAGTGATGCCAAGGACCTAAATGGAAGGAGGATGTTTTGAGAGTGATGATGGCCACAAATGTGGTCTGCATGCAATGGATATATGTGTTGATTGTGATAAGAGTTATGTGAGACCTCAATAAAATGTTTTTTTTTAATTCCCAAGCGCGCGCGCGCGCACACACACACACACACACGCATACCCACACAAGTCGAAAACCAGGTAGCTTCACCAGAGAAACCTTATACAAAACATTCAGAGAGCAGTTGACACTAATTGTACTTCAACTGTTCTACAATATATAAAAGAATGGCAAACTCCTGAATTAATCTTCTGAAACGAACAGAACACTGACACCAATATGAGGCTAAGACATTATCAGAATTTAAAATTACTCACTAGTTTCCCTATGAAGATAGATGTAAAAATTCCAAAATATCCTAGCTAATAGTATTCAATAACAAATCATGATCAGGTGGAATTCATGCGAGTAATGCAAGGGTGATTCAACATTTAAAAAGAGTCTGTGTGATCAATCCATCATATAAATAAATCTAAGAAAAAAACTACATGACCATATTGATTGATGCAGAAAGCACACTTGAAAAAAATTCAAAATCATTTACTCAACAAAAAAGTAATTGATGAAAGTTAATTAAAAATATTCATATATAGAATCTAATGGCAAGCTGATCAAGAATCCAGTGGGAAGAAACTAAAAGCACTCCATTTTGAAATATAAACTGGACATTTATGATTCAGGAGGACATTGTTCTAAGTGTGGTTAGTCAATCACAAAAGGAAAAATTTATGTGAGGCCACTGTTATGAAAGACAAAAGTCAAGATAAATATTTTCTTACCCAAAGAAACTGAATGTGATGGCTATCAGGGTTGGAGGGGAATGGAGGAAAGGAGGGAAGCTCAGTAACAGATGGTATAGAGGTGTTTACTTGGGTTAGGAGGAAGATAATATCCTACAAGCAGGAGAAGGGGAAAAAGAGGGGACAGGGCAATTATTAGGAAGTTCGATAAATAGCTTAAATTGTTGAATATGAAAATGATCTTCTGAAACATAAGCCCCCACCTCGTGCACAATAAAATGAATTTTAAAAGCGGAAGATGCAAAAGACATTAACAAGATATGACAGACCTCCACCAGGAGCCCTCATGTGCAGTGGTTACAAATTCTGCTGCTAAACAAAAAGTCACCTGCTGCTCTGAAGGAGAAAGACAAAACTTTCTCCTTCTGTAAAGAGTTAAAAAATCATAGGGGGGGGCACTTTCCCCCATAAAATCACTATGAGTTGGAATTGACTCAGTGGCAGTGAGTATATTGAATATATGACTAGTAGATATTTTTGGGTTTAATTTCTCAGTCACTTGATCATAAAAGTCATTACCAATGTGGAATATGTCCAGAGAAGAATGACCTGGAGTGAAGAGTCTGAAACCATGAGGCCAATTTATTTTACAAATTATCAATAGTATTTGAGGGAATTGCAAATGTTACATTTGGAGTAAGGGTGTTTAATTGGGAGGTACTGTGACGGAGCTCTGTCCTTCAAAAGGTTCTCATGCTGAAGGACAAGGAGAGAGAATTGATGGGACAGTAGGTTTCCTTTCAACCTGAGAGTGAACTTCGTAAAAATTTAAATTTCCCAGGAGTATATGGGCATCTCATGAATTACTTCACAATTTTTCCAACAAGTATAAATCTAAAATAGCTCAGTTTTTTTGAAGGTTGTGTAGAAAATTCGGCAGAGCAACATTGCTGCTTTCATATGAGTAATGAAACTCTCATATCTAAAACTCTTCAATGATGTGGACGGAGACTTACACTTTATTTTTGTAAGTAACTCTTGAATCCCCATTTTTTTTCCTGAGGAGGAACTGGTGCTTTTGAACTGTTAACCTTGTGGTAAGCAGCCCAACATGAAATCATTATGCTATGAGGGCTCCTCAAGGTATTCATGGATTAAATAGTGGCTGTAACATCAACTCAACACTGCTTCACCGGGTACTTTTTAATAGAATCATATAGTTTTGAGAAGTATGAGACCTTCTTGCTGTAATCAGTGTGGCCTTTCGTCTGGCTACCTGAATGCAGGCCCAGGCCTGAGGCCAGTAAATGGAGGCAGATCTGATGAAGAGGGATCACTAGGCCCAATACTGACTAAAGCTTAGGTAGCTTCGTGAGGCAGCCCACAATTGCCTTGGAAAGCAGATGCTTCCCCTTGCTTTTGAGCGTAGCTACGTCTTGTGGAGGCTTAGAATCAATCTAGGTTCATGTCTTTGTGTGCTTTTGCTTTTTTGTTGTAATTTCGGTTAAAGATTGCACTACAAATAGTTTTTCCATACACACACACATACACACACACATATATACACACACACACACACACACACACACACACACATATATATATATATATATATATATATATATATATATATATATATATATGTTGGTGACATTGATTACAATCCCCACAATATAATAATATCTTCCACTTCCTCCCTGTGTTTATCACTTCCCTTCGTTATTCTATCCTATCTATTCCTGTCTCCTGAGTTTTATTCTGGGGCAAATGATGCCCTTTGATCCAGCATTGTTGGTTTTTCTTTTTTTTTAAAGATATTTTGTTTGTTTGTTTGTTTGTTTGTTTTGGGGGGCCATCACTGCCCTCTGGTGGGAGTGGGAGGCCCAACCTTGCTGCTGCTGGAATTGAACCACCAAGTCAGTGGGCTGCAGTTCCGCACTCAACCACTATGCCACTAGGACTCAGCCCCCATTGTTGGTTTTTCTAAGGAGTTATTACTCATCTTATAATCTTATCTTTTATTTGACTGTAAGTTGATAGAAGGGATTTTGTTCAGTTCAAAATTGGAAGTGTCTCAAAGGCCATAGTTTTGTGGGATGAGTCATTCTCTGTAGAAGCAGTAAACCTGATAGTATTGTTTACTTTTGAGTTTTCTTCAACATTTTGTTCCCCTCTAGATGGAGCAGGGCAGGATCTTATTGTGATCCTTCTCAGAAGAGGTCAGTAGACCATCACCTAGTTCTTCTGGTCTTAGCATCAAGGGGGTTAGGGCTCACACTTCCATTAACCCATTAAGCTATTTTTGCCTTGCTAGTCAGATAAGGCTGCCTCCTGGCAGTCTGCTGAGAGTATCAAGCCTAAAGAAGGTTGGAACAGGGGCTGAGCCCTGGCGGCGTAGTGGTTGAGTGCGGGACTGCGGCCCATTGCCAGCAGCAGCAAGGCTGGGTCGCTCCCATGACCAGCAGAGGGCAGTGATACCCACCCACCCCCCCCTAAATAAAAGAAGCAAAAAAAAAGAAGGTTGGAACCACCCAGCGACCTCTTTCCATCATCATATGTCCAGAAGTTATACTAAAAGAAAGGGATTCAGAGAGCAGCAACTCAACAGTTTGTTAAATGGTCACCAACCTGAGTGAATAATATGAAATAATAATAATTAAGGTACAATATGAGAGCAGAAGGTGAAGCAATGCCACCTCAAGTTAACTTCATATCTTAATGATGTCCTTTGTAAGGAGTGCATCACACCATGTCTTCTATACCCATGGTCAGCATCATTTGACAGGTGACCTTGATGTGTGCAGTCAGGGTTAAGAATAAGCTGTAATCCTAACTTTTTTTTTCTCCGTTAAAAACGCGTGCTAGATTACAAATGAGCGGAAATCCTGTGCTTAGAGAAATAATTAAATTTCCTTTAATTTATAGTTAAAATAAAAGTGCTGACACACTTTGATAATTTATTACTAAGAATCAGATAACTATATCTGATGCTAATCCACCTGAAATTCCAATCATTGAAGATCTTGGTTCCTAAATTTTCCTGTCAGATTTCTTTACTCTTTCAGGTTTCTGGAGGCCATAATTAAATCTAATCACGATGTTTATGCTCTGGTTTTTCGTGGGGGACAAAAGATGATGTGTGTAATTGTTACATAATTTAGGCTTAGTTTCCTATATATCACACAGTATAAGTGGCAAATTGTTTTATACAGTTTCATACCACTGATCTAAGTACTTGAAGAAATTAAGTATGGATTTTGTTTGAGAATTTACTTTTTATAAGTTTATAAGTTTGTTAAGGATGCTCTCTCATTGAAACCCCACAGTAACCCTGTGAAGCAAACTGGTTCTCCTCATTTTATACAATAGGAGATGCAGGCTCAGAAAGATTAACAAGCCTGCCAGTGATGACAAGGATGGTCAATGTTCCATAGCCAAAGTATATTGTATCTTTGCAAAGGAGGTAGCATTTCAATAGGAAGGAAGGGGAAGATCATTTCTAGAAAAGAAGCAGTAATAAATAACAGGACAGAAATGAGTAGGTCAATGACTAAACCCTTAACTGTGGCACTGGACAGTGAACCAGAAGATCGACAGTTCAAAACCACCAGCTTCTCCTAGGGAGAAAGACATGGCTGCTTACTCTTGTAAAGAGTTACAGTCTCAGAAATGCACAGTGGCAGTTCACTCTGCCCTATAGGACTGCTATGAGCAATAATGTCTCCATGGCAGTGAAGGAGAGGGAGAGAGCTCTATGACAGAGTCACCTATGTTCACTAAATTGATAGGCAGAGACATATCACATTCTTATGGAAATCAGACTAATAAAATGGAAGAAATACAGGCTTTGGAGTCACACAACCTGGACTTATTTTCCCTTGGCATGTGACTTTGCAAGTTAATGAGCATTTCTGAGCTTCTGTCTCCTGACTTCTAACACAAGTTTAATAAAGCACATTCATGTTAAGATTTCTGAGAGAATTAAATGAAACAATCCTGGTGAAATGTGATGTCTACCTGATCGATGTAATATTTGAAAATTGCATACTTTATTGAAGAAAATAATACTTGGGTAGTTTTATTTGGGGGGCATAAGTGGAAATTTCAGGAGCTCTGGTGACATCACAGGCATAGTGATGGATGGCTAAGTAGCAGGTCCATAGTCCTAGGGCACCAACCTAGGGCGACGTAAGAGGAAGACAAGGCAGCCAACTTCCGTAAGGATGCTCTTTCACTGAACCCTGTGGAGCACTTGCACTCAGTCCTTATGAATGGGAATTGCTGCGATATCAACAGGTTTGGTTGGTTTGTTGCTTTTTTTTCAGTAGGATTATATTTGCTTTATGTCCATGTATGCAGATTTGTTAGTTGCTCAGAAGGTTGTTTCTCTGTGTAAGTTTTATATTGGCTTTATGCCATGTAGAAGGGTAAAATTGTTTTCTAATCAGAATCTATGGCTAGGAAATAGGAATTTCTGATATCCTGCTGTTTATAGTTGGATTCTTTCAAATTGGGATCATTTTGAAATACAAAAAAAAAGTTGCTGTCCTTAAGTGTCAAAGGGTTCTTTATTATATGTCAGATCTGCCACTTTTAACTATAAATTCAAAGAGAAAAGCATTCCTGTGATCCTGTGAGGGCTAAGCTCTTGAGTTGTAAGCTAAGCTTCTGATCAAGAGCAAATGACTGTAGATAGATCTTTGTTGAATGGTCTGACAAGCTAAACGTCCATAAGTGATGGCTTTGACCTTGCCATTCCCAGAGTACGAGCTTGGGTCTTGGTCTCAGGATGGGCTGATGTGACCTTTGGTCTGCATTTGGGTTGCAGTCATTTAATGTTATATCTTTATTTAAACAATAACCTTGATGTGGTAGATATATGATTGTCAATTTGAGGATTAAGAGTGTAGGAGTGGAGGCTAGCTTGTCAATCAGATGACAGTCAATGAAGCCTCTGTGTGGGCTTGGTCTTTCTCCTGAGAATTCTGGAAAATCTGGTACTTCCTTCTTGGAGGCAGGAGACACTATCTCAGTTCATACCCTTGGAGACTCTCTACTGATGAGGCTGACACCCTAGGAGACATAGCAGCTGGTAAGACACATGGACCCACCCGAATACAGCCTTGGGTGCTGGAGATACCATGCAGAGACCCCTACCAATGATGAGATGTTCCCAATGCTACTGGATCCAAAGACTTTCTACACACTGGCCTGTGATCTTGTACATTTGGCATTATTGTATGTGTTCCATGAGTCTGATGAGGACATTATAGAATTTTGTCAGGCATATGGACTATTATCAGACTTATGGACTTGATCTAGACTGGGCTGGGAAGTTTTCTCAATGTTCAATTGCTCTTGTATATAAATCTCTATATAAATCTCTATCCTGCACATATATATGTGTCCATGGATTTGTTTCTCTAGTCTACCCAGAGTAAGGCAGTTGGCAAGTCAATAGCCCTCCGTGAGCCCATCGAATCTTGCTATTTTAAGAAGGGTCAATGAATCAGCAGCAACATCACTTAGGAGCTTGTTAAGATGCAGGCTCACAAGTCTTATCCCAGAAGTATTGCATCTGAAGCTGCATTGTAATGAAATCTCCAAGTGATTCCTACACACATTGAAATTTGTGATGCACCAAATTCAGGGGACTTCCAAGGTCCCTTGGTGTGTGACTTTTCAGGATTTTAAGTAAACCTTGAAATATGTTTACTATTATTATTGCCTTTGGAGTAATGGCTTGAATGACCTTTCTTGTTTCTCCATGCTTTAGTATTTTCTCCCTCAAGCCCAATGTCACTTTGTGAACAATGTTTATCCTTCTCACACAATATTTTACTTTCCCTCTCAAATCATATTTTAGGACCTTTTATTCCACCAGATCAGTGATTTGAAGACTGGCTGAATATTAAAACCATGCTTGCATCTTTAAACAAATATAGATAAATACCTATTACCAATTCATGAGATCATAATTAATGTTTGAGAAAGAATAGGGCAGAGTCTAAGCATATAAAACGTGACAACAGCAATAACAACAAAATATTGCCATTTAATTAATTTCAACTCAGAGACTCTATAGAACAGGATAGAATTGCAGAATTGGATTTCAAAGTTGTAATCTTCACCGAAGCAGACTGCCATATCTTTCTCCTGCAGTGCAGCTTGCTGGTTTGAACCAATGACAACTCAGTCATCAGTTAAAGCTTTACCAAAGCACCACTAGGGCTTCAAGGTGAATTTTATGCACCTTTATGCTGTTAGTCTTTCTTCTAGCCTTCCTCAAAGGGACCTCAGGCCTTTCACAAGCGTGACTGTTCATTGGGGAAAAGGAAATAATCAAACTTTTCGGGGATTACTAGACACTGGCTCTGAACTGACACTAATTCCAGGGGACCCAAAGTGTTTTGATGGCCCGCCAGTCAGAGTGGGGGCTTATGGGGCCCAAGTTATTAATGGGGTTTTAGCTCAGGTACACCTCGCTGTGGGTCCGGTAGGTCCCTGAACCCATCCTGTGGTTATTTCCCCAGTTCCAGAATGCATCATTGGAATAGACATACTTAGTAACTGGCAGAACCCCCACATTGGATTCCTGAAATGTGGAATAAGGGCTATCATAGTGGGAAAGGCCAAATGGAAACCCTTAGAATTGCCATTGCCTAGGAAAATAGTAAACCAAAAGCAATACTGTATTCCTGGAGGAATTGCAGAGATCAATGCCACCATCAAAGACTTGAAAGATGCAGGGGTGGTGATTCATACCACATCTCCATTTAACTCACCTATTTGGCCTGTAAAGAAGACAGATGTATCCTGGAGAATGACAGTGGATTATCGTAAGCTTAACCAGGTAGTGACTCCAATTGCAGCTGCAGTTCCAGATGTGGTCTCATTGCTTGAGCAAATTAATACTACTCCTGGTACCAGGAGTGGGGTATAGGAATCACATCCAGCTGTGCCCCCAACGCATTTCAGCTGGGGGATGGGATCCAGTCAGCGAGAAGTGGTGTAGCGGTGTAGAAGTGTAGTGTAGTGGTGTAGTGGTGTAGAAGTGTAGAAGTGGTCATGGTGGAGGGTGAGGGCCTTGATGTCGCGCAGCAGCATTCTGTCAGGGTTGTTTCCACCCAGCGCCATGGCCGCAGCTGGAGGGCCGGCAGATGCGGGGCGCTGCCCTCTGCTCCTCCTTTCTCTTCTGTTCATCTCGGGCTCTGCTCTGGGCTGGAACCCAGAGCTTATGAAGAACCACCATTCTAGAAAATGACTGAGATCCTTTGCTTTCTATTTGTAGTAGCTTGTGCCTGGTATTAAGTAGGTACTGAAAAATCTTGATTGGATTGATGGGCGCAATATTTACTTGTTTGTCTTTTAATATAAATTAAGCTTTTAAATGGCAGTGTCCTTGTCTTTTTCGTCTCTCTGTACTCAGGGCCTACCAAGAAGCCTTACAAATGGTAGGTATTCAACACATTCACTCATGTTACAGTACAGTACACAAAGACATTAGCCTTAGAAAATCCTGCATGTAAAATATAGATCAACCATTTTGTGACAATGTGACCTAACCGACTTACACACTTATAAATTCACTCATTTTATTTGATCAGCAGGTATTGACTGATTGTCTACTAGGCACAATGCACTGTCTACTAGGTACCATGCATCCTAGGTGCTTAGGATACAATGAAAAAGAAGACAATTTTCTTGGAGCATGCATCACAGTCGATGAGACACACTAAAGAAAAAGTCCACAAGTAAAAAAGTCGGTAAGATTTGTAAATTGGAATAAAGGTTGTTAAATGGAAAGGGAGAAAAAAAGCAACCAAGAAAGAATAATGTATTGGGGTGGTGAAGTGACAGACTTCGTGCATTAAAATTTAATGAAATGTTGGACTGATGTTGCAACGTAAACAAACACTTGGGCTTAAGCACAATCCAGGCAAACACAATGGGGGTAGGCTATGGGTCTCAGGTAGAAAAGTGCTCAGAGAAGACCAATATGATTAGAGTCTGTGAGTGTAGAGGAATTGGGAAACTGCAGCGTTGGTGTTAGAGGTCTAACTCACTGCCGTAAGGTCAAGGCTGACTCACAGTAACCCCTTGTCAGTGTTGGAGACTGTAAACGGAGTAGAAAGCCCAATCTCTCTCCAGCTGCTGGTGATCTGGCACTGGGAACCACATGGGTCACAGCCCCCAGCACCAGCACTGCACCACCAGAGCTCCTTGGACTAAAAGTAAGTAATGGGAAATGTTTGAAAGTTATTTTCACATAATCACCCCTCTTCCAGGAGAAACAAGAGACACATTTATACTTAATCTAGCTGAAGTCTGTTGATCCACAAGAAATACCAGATAAAACTGGTTTGAAACTTACCTTGACGGCTAAAGTGAACCTCTAAATCTCCCTAAACTCAAATCAAATTCTGTAAATCTAATAGTATCTGCTCAGCCATGGCAAAGAAACTTCAGATGACGATGGATGTAAAGAGGGCAGAAAAGAAGCACACGACAAAGTTTTGAGGGCATCTTGCCTAACTTACCACTGTCAAGAAGTGTAGCATATGTGTGACCTTTTTATGTAACATTGCTTCAACCTTTAGGAAATATCTCTCTGTGTCATGTATGCTGATTAGTCATAAATGTAGCAGTTATTTCCATGAGTGAGGGAGCACTAAATGTTGTAGGGTGTGAGAGATAAGAACAGAGCCCAAATCTTCTTTCCACACATTGCATAACTTATTGGAAGCTCAGTTTTATTATCTATAAAACAATGTATAGTCACTGTATCAAAAGATGAGGGTGAGGATACAGTAATGTACATAGAGCCAGTCACATAGCTTTTCATATGGTTAGTTATTGTTTTTAGATAGGGTCAGAATTAAAGATCTTGAAGGCATTTTAACAAATCACCACGCACAGAATAGTCTTTTGTCAGTCTGCTTTGTTATGCCTGGAAACTAGTGTCAGTATATACTTGGAGAACACAATGGCTAATAGCTGAGATGCATTTGAAAAATTGGCCTAATTTAGAGTTGAGAAATCGGTGATGATAATTCATTGTCCTAAGTATTAGAGTGAATTTTTTATCTGGGAATGAGAATGGATGATAGTAGACTTCCTTTCCTGTTCTTCTTTTCAACAACCTGAGACTGGTAACCAATGCGTGAAACATGAACTTGGTTTAGGAAACAGGGTAATAGAAAGTCACCTACAGTGTAGACTTATAAGTGAAATCAAAGGGAATAGTAGAGGTGCCATGAAAGGAAAAATACTAACTTACATGGTAAATTTGGTACAAGATATGAATCAGCTCCACGAGTGTCTTAAAATGTGTATTAGTGGGTGTGAACACGTGTAAGCAGATATGAATGAATGCACTAAGTATATGAGAATGTGAAAATAAATGTCAGAGTAAATAATGCTTGTGCATATGTTGTGCAAGTATAAGTGAGAATTAGTGCAAGTATAAGTGAGAATTAGTGCAAGAATTAGTGCAAGAATTAGAGTGATAAACAGAGTTTAAGTGATCAACCATGAGTGGGTATAAATGACTGTGTGAATATGAATGATTGAATAGTTTCAAGTGTGTAAGTATACATGCAAGTTTGTGAGTAGCAGGCCTTGAATGAGTGTGAATACATGTGAATGTGATGATGAGGTGTTTGGGTGTTTTAGAAAATATGGTAAGTTGGAAGCAACTGTGAGCAGATGCTAGTTAGTATGAGCAGGGGTGAGTCGATTTGTGCAGATATGAATGAGTGTATGAAAGTCTTAGCAGAGAACTCCTCCAAAACAGGATACAGTGGGAGGGCTTGTTTGCCTCACGTAACACATATTATAGAGTACACAGGGAACAAAACTGCATGGTACTGGTATAATGATAGATACTCAGACCAATGGAAAAGAACTAAAACCAGAAAATAAAAGGATAAACACACAGACAATTGATCTTTGATAAGGACCCAAAATATTAAATGGGAAGCAGATGTCCTCTTCAACAAGTGGAATTAGAAAAAAATGAATATCTACCTATAGAAAAATGAAGCAAGAAAAATAGAAAGTCACCTATAGTGTATACTTATAAGTGAAATCAAAGGAAATAGTAGAGGTGCCATGAAAGGAAAAATACTAGCTCACTCCATGCAAAAGAATAAATGCAAGGTGGGTCACAAACCTCAAAATAAAACCCCAAACTATTAGGACCATCAGTGAGGTAACTGGGAGCAACCTGAGAGCTTTGGCACAGGTAGTACATAGACTATCAGAATTAGTTAAGGATACACATACAGAGGAGGCACAAATTGACAAGTGGGGTACACGGAAGATAAAACACCTGTGTACATCAAAATAATTCCCCAAGAGGGTTAAAAGAGAGCCAATGAACTGGGAACACATCTTTAGCAATGACACACCAGGAAAAGGCCTTATTACTAAAATCTACAATACCCTGATAGCTTCCAAAAAGAACAGAACTAACTTCCCACTGAAGAGGTGGGCAAAGGACCTGAACAAAAGTTTCACAGAGGCAGAAATCCAAATACTCAATAAACATATGAGAAAATTTTCCTGATCACCAACCATAAGAGGAATGCAATCTAAAACAACAATGAGATCCCACCTAACACTCTCAAGGAGAGCCCAACTCAAAAAATCAGACCACAACAAGGGTTGGAGGGGCTATGGGGACACAGAAACCCTTATCCACTGCTGGTGGACCTGTAGGTATGTACAGCCACTATGGAAGTTGATATGGCAATATCTAAAACAGATGGAAATTGAGCTACCATATGACACAGCCACCTTCCTCCGGGCCACATACCCAGAAGCAGCAAGAAAGAAACCACTGCCAGACATCTGTGCTCCAATGTTTATCCCAGAACAGTTCGCAATTGCAAGGAGATGGAAACAACCCAAATTTCTGTCAACTGAAGAATGGATTGAAAAGCTGTGGCACATACATACCATGGAGTACTAGGCATCGCTGAAAAGCAGTGATGATCACATGAAGCAGGCCGCCGCATTGGAAGAACTGGAGGGAAATATCCTAAACGAAGTAAGCCAACTGCAAAAGGAAAAGCCCTGCACGAGTCCACTGAGGTAAGCTTTAAAAAATGCAAAAGGGGCATAATAGGAGCAGAGGTGGGGGAAGTTGCTGCATCCAGAAATTCCTGGGGTGAAGCTCAGGTAGAATGGCAGGGGCCTGACCAAATCCAGGGCTGCAAATGGTGTCACCTGGGGTGGGGGGTAGGGGGAGATAGGGAATGGGGAGTGGGGCACCAACCCACCCAAGGGGAGAGCATTATTTATATCTCCACAGGGAAAGAGGGACCAAACTTGAAACCAGTGTTCCAGGATGCCAATGCAGCACGATGACATGAAGTGCAGAGCCAGCGGAGGGGTCTGAGGGTCCAGGCCCAATCCCGACTACATGGACAGCCGCCCCCTCCCCCCAGGGGAGTTTGCTTTAGAGGTTAGCACTGAGGCTGCAGTGTGGGAAGAGCAGCATGTCTGACCAGAGCACAGGAAAGCAAATGAATGGCGAGGAAGAGAGAGTGGACGCATCCTAGACCATCGAGCCTCGAGAATGATCTCCCCATAAAGAAAAGCCATTGCACAGAGAGGAATATATGGCCAGGCCCACTCTGAAATATGGTGTCTCTTGCTGACCAAGGCTCTATAGGGACAGCACTTGAGAAGCAGGGAGGGGAGTGCATCTGGTCTGACACCACCACACTGAAGCAAGGCGTGGAGCAGAGCTGCAGGAGGAGCAGAGCATGGAGTTCCCGAGGGAGTACCAAGGATATACTTTGGGGCCAGGGTGTGGAACCCTACCTGACTCCACTGGGGACTCTCTGAAGGTCAGCAACCAGACTTTGAACTACTTACCGGTTTTTCTTCTGTTATTATTATTATTTATTCATTGCATATTTATATATTTTTTCTGGACATTGGCTTTCTTGTTGTCATCCTTTTGTTTTCTTTTGTCGTTTCATTTTGCATTGTCTTATTTTTTTGTAAATATTATGTCTGCAAGTCTATCTAGATAAGATAGGTTGGATGAACAGTCTGGAGGAGAAAACAACTAGAATGATGGTTCCTGGGACACATGGGAGATGGGGAGGTGGGAGAAAGGAGGTGGTGTTGATCATGCAGGGACAACGGAACAATAAGTGATCCAAAATCAGTGTTATGGTGAGTGGGTGAGACTTGATAAGAATTGATCAAGAGTAATGTAAAAAAGAGAATTTTCTGAAACCCAAATGAAGGATGTAAATAATGGTTGGACAAGAGGAAAGTAAAAGGAAATGGAGGAAAGAACTGGGAGGCAAAGAACATTTACAGAGGTCTGAATAAGGGTATGAACATATGTAAATATATTTAGGTATGATGATAGGGGAATTGATCTATGTGCATATACTTAAACAGTTGTTATTAAGGTAGCAGATGGACATTGGATGGACCTCCACTCAAGTACTTCCTCAAAGCAAGAACACTTTGCTCTGTTAAATTGATGTTCCATGATGCTCACCTTCCTGATATAATCAATGAAGACAAATGTTTGCACAAGCAAATGTAGTAAAGAAAGCTGATAGTGAACAACTACCAAAGATATAGCATCTGGGGTCTTAAAGTCTTGAAAATAAACAAGCGGCTATATAGCTCAGAAGCAACAAAGTCGACTTGGAAGAAGCACACCAGCCTGTGTGACCACAGGTATCAATGGAAGCAGTTATCAGGCATCAGGAACAAAAATCATACCATTGTATACCCACCTTCCTGATATGATACCTGAAGATAAAGTTGTGCATAAGCAATTGAGGTGAAGAAAGTGGGTGGTGCCTGGCTATCAAAAGCTATAACGTCTGTGGTCTTAAAGGCTTGAAGGTAAGCAAGTGGCCATCTAGTTCAGAAGCAACAAAGCCCACACAGAAGAAGTACATAAGCCTCTAGGACCATGAGGCATCAAAGGGATCAGGTATCAGGCATCAAAGAACTAAAAATTATATCATTATAAATGAGGGGGTACAGATTGGGGACATAAGGTCCATCTGCAGGGGAAAAGACATCCCCTTATAGAAGGGTCACAGGGAGGAGATGAGCTAGTCAGGGTACAGTGTAGCCACGATAAGATATGCAACTTTTCTCTAGTTCCTCCCTCCCACTCTCATGATCTGAATTCTTGCCTTATAAATCCAGTTAGACCAGAGATGTAAGCTGATACAGATAGGAACTGGAAATATGGGGAATCCAGGACAGATGATCCCTGTAGAACCAGTGGGGAGAGTAGCGACAGTGGGAGGGTGGAGTAGAAAAGGGGAATCGATGGTAAGGATCTACATATAACCTCTTCCCCGGAGTATGGACAAAAGGGAAGTGGGCGAGGGGAGACATCGGACAGCATTCAAACAGACAAAGTTATAATATTTTGTAAATTATCAAGTGTTCATGAGGGAGGGGAGGGTGGGGTGCAAAAAAGGAGGAGCCAATAACAGGCGCTTAAGTGGAAAAAATGTTTTGAGTATGATGTCATCAAAGGTACAAATGTGCTTTGCATACAATGGATGTATAGATGGGTTGTGCTGATAGTTGCATGAGTCTCCATTAAAATGATTTAAAATAATAAAATTACAATTAAACCAAAAAATAGAAAGTGTGAGATTCTCTGATATTTGTGAGCAAGTGTGAGCAAGTATGCATATGCATGAAAAGATATGTAGGAATTGAGAAGGTATGAGTTTGTCTGTTTATGTTTTATTCTAGTGTGAGCAAGTATGAGTAGAAATGAAAACTTGTGGAGAGCATGTGTATGTATGTCTGTGTGTACATGTGTGTCTGTAAGAATGATGAGAGAAAGAGAAATAAAAAGGAGAAAGATTTTTTTCCATCCAATCCAGGAGTCTGCTCTTCATTTGCCTTCTAAACCAGGTTGTGGAGGGGAATGGGAAATTCTTGAATTAGCCTCTTTGTTAGTTTATGCATATTCCTTTTGCCAAGGATAAGTCATTTTTGTTGAACTATAAATTGGGTCATTCATTAGTATGGAAATCAGGATTTTTAGGACTAAGAACAGCTTATGTATAAGTAGTCTTTCCTTTAGCTCTGGACAAATAAATGATTGTCGTTTAAATGCAGTCAGAGTCATCAGTAGTGTATGCCAGAATGGTTGATGGCTTTGCCTCATAGGGCTTTGCGCTAGTGCACATTGATTCAGGAGGACATTACCAGTTAGTACCCAAATATATAAATTAATTAAAAGGCATGAAACAAATATAGACACAATTGATATGGATGGCAAGTAACCATATAACACCACACCTTCTCTTCTTTTTATACCTTTATTATCTACAAATGAAGCAATTATACTTGACGGATGGTGTAGACCAAGGGTCCTTAAACTTTTTAAACAAGGGGCCAGTTCACTGTCCCTCAGAGAATTGGAGGGCCAGACTATAGTTTTTACAAAACAGCAACAACTATGAACAAATTCACTACAGGCCCGGGATGAGTCCACTGCTAAGTAGGACAGGCAGTGGCAGCGAACACACTCAGTGGCTGGATAAATGTCCTCATGGGCCGCATGTGGCCCGTGGGTCATAGAGTGAGGATGCGTGGTGTAGACATTGAGAGTTGAGGTCAGCTGTAATTCAGTAGATGCTGAGTGCACCTACAGAGGACACCAAACAGGGTTATTGTTTTGCTTTTAGACCCATGCTTTTCTTTCTTTTAAAAAAAACACATTCACTACCCATATGCTCTTTAAAATAGAACCCATTCTAATTATTAGATAACTCGGGTCTACCATAGACTCATAAGCATCCAGGAAAATCCAGATATTATTGCCATTAAGAGTTTATCAAGTAATGTATAACCCATTCACATGACTGAGAAAGAGTCTACATTTTCATTTGGAAAAAGAACATTAAAACAAGCTAGGATGTTTTCCCTTCTCAGGCATTTTTTTGTTGCTAAAACAAAACCTCCTCTCTGATTATTACCTATTCAAGCAACTCATTCTTGATTTGCCTAGTGGATAAAAGATAATGAGAACACGCTTTCGATGCCAAAAAAGGGGTGGGTTCCTGTAATTACTGTAGCTGAAGCTATTGTACCACAAATGATCCCCAGTACAATAGTGATTGACTGTTGCGTTGTGATCTACGGGGTCAGCAGTTCGAGGAAGAAAGACTGGGCTTTCTACTCCTGTAAACAGTTTTAGTGTCCGAAACCCACACGCGGTCTCTATGGCAGTCTCTATGCATTGAATCAATGGCAGTGAGTTGGAGTGCATGGTACTGCAAAGGAGTCCTTGGGTGGTTCAAGTAGTTAATGCATCGAGCTGCTGCTGAAAGTTTGGAGATTTACGCCTATGCAGAGACACCTTGGAAGAACAGTCTAGTGATTTAGGTCATCGAAAACCCAGTGGAGCACAGTTCTACTTTAACATAAGTGGGGTCATCAAGAGTTAAAGTGGATTCAGTTGGACAACTGGCTACTGATTATGGCACTGCATAGGCATTTGTGTTCAGTATATCCGAAAAAGCTGAGTAGCGATGTTGTGGCATTTGGGTTGTAGCCCAAGAAAACATTACTCAGACTATCATTTTTCCCTTTTTGGCATTCTACATGAATATTTAAATCCTACTACTAGACAATCACATATAACTCTAAAATGTTTGATTAACAATTATGATGTTCAGGCTTTTAAAAATGATTTCAGGAAATTAAACAACTGGAAAAATAAAACGATTCAAAATATGGTTTTGCTAATTGTCAAAGTGTGTGACTCACTAATCTCTATAAGAGTTTAGGGGTGGAGGAAGGATTTAAAAGTGAGGCATTCAGGCATTTTTAGTAAACCTTTTTTTTCTGAAGTAGATGTCACTAGTATGGATATTAGCATACTGAATTTTACTGCATCCAATTAAACTTTTTCCTCATGGACATAAAGCAGTCAGCTGCAATTTGAAATGTTTCAGGTTTTAGAAAAAAGAGAAAAAACAGATAATATCAGAATATTAAATTTGCCATCAGCATTTATGTGTACATACACTACAATTAGCATAACCATATACGAGTCTGTGATTTCTTCAACTCAGTAAACTGACATAAGCATACCTGACCTTGTTGATTATACCAGCGAGAAGGAGAATCCATCTCCTCCCCAGTGCAAGGGTGGTAGCCACAAGGCAAAAGTCAGGCAGGCCTCCACCCTCCAGCAACTGTTCCTCCCATGGTGTACTATTTCTCTGCTGAGTCCCATAATATGTTGTAATGGCCACAGGGTCTTATAGAGAACACTCACAGCTACGAAGGTTTATTGGGGAAGTTAACAGATTACCACAAGACATAGTAAGATAATATTAGGGATGCAATAGGTTGTCCAGAGGAACAGGTCTCTCAGTTAGCAGTACAATGTCTCTTTGATCCTCAGCTTTTCTCCACTTAGTCAGTTGGCCTCTGTGGTACAGAAATTCAGCTCACCCTCCCGTTTACAGTGTCTCCGTCTCAGTGCTGTTCCTCTGTTGTGTTTCATAGCCACTTTGCCTCAGTCTCTGATGTTGGCCAGGGTCCATTGTTCTGTCCTGTGATCTATGTGCCTCAGATGCCTCTGATGTCATTCTCTGTGACTTTAGAGATCCACTGTTAGCTGTTCTTCTTTGATGATCCTAGGATTCTCTCTTTCTCCTTCCAAGATGACTGCCATACACAGACCATATCCCCAAAGAAATCGAGTAGTGATTTGGTTCGCACCCTCTAGTAAGGTGGAGAGGCAGAATTAAAAAAAAACCCTAGACTATTGGTCTCATGCTGATGCAAGCTCAGGGCAACCCTATGGGACAGGTACCACTGCCGCTGTGAGTTTCTGAGACTGTAACTATTTATGGGAGTGCAAAGGCCCAACTTTCTCCCTCGGAGCAGCTGGTGGTTTCGAACTGTAGACCTTGCAGACCTCAGCCCATGGCATAACCATCCCACTGGTGATCATATTAACATGACCAAGAACTGCCTTTAGAATAGAAATAAAGTTTTTATTTCTTTTTCCTTTCAACTTGGGAACTTGCACCTTTAAGTTGTTCTACCTCCTGACTTTAGGAGGGAGGTTAGCTTATATAAAGTCACAACCAAACTCACCGCGATTAATCCATGCTGCCTCATAGCCACCCTGTAGTACAGGGCAGTCCTCCCCTTGTGAGTTTCTGAGACTGGACCTCTTTACAGGAGGAGAAACACCTCATCCTTTTCCTCTGCAGTGGCTGTGATTTCTAATGGCTGACCTTAGGATCATCAGTTATTCTATAGGAGAAGAAAAAGGCAAACTTGTTTGGGGCTGTTAATTAGCAGAACTAAGCCATCCATAGTTGCAATTAAAAGCTAAAGATAATGGGATTTTTTTAAAATTTTTTTAAGTTGTGATGCAAGCATACATCAACCAACTCAACTTCTACATTTGCAGTTGCGTGATGCTGATTAAAATTTCGATATGTGATTAAAATTTTCCATATGTGCTACCATTATTGCTATGTTTTCATAAAATAACCCACCACTTTTCACATAGACTCAGTGCTCTCTAAGCACCTCCCTCCCACCCCTACTATCAATAATCTTTGGTTTCTGTATATATGCATAGTTCATATAAGCGAGGTAATATTATATTATTTGCTCTTTTGTGACTGACTTGTTTTACTCAAGATAAAGATTAATAAAAACCTTTAAATTGCAAATTTACTAGAGTTTTACAAAGCAGATCTGTTTCCATTCAACAACTCATACCTATTTCCATATCTCCTCACAATGTAATATCACTTAGCCGACTTCCTCCCTGTGTGCCCTATTTCTATTTCTCCTTCTTTCCTAACCCTTCTGAACCCTGATCTTTGGTAATTGCTGACTTTTTATCTGAAATGGTTGGTTTTGATAAGTCATGTGTACTTTCATATTGTTGCAGCTCCCCTTATAAAACAGTCTATCGTTTGACTGCAAATAAAACCTCGAGCATTAGTTAACTTCCAGACGTGAAGGTTGAGCATGGGTCATCATCGTGGGAGTTCCACCAGCCTCTACCTGACCTGAAAGTCTTGTCTTTTTTTTTAAATGATTTTGAGTTTTGTTCCACATTTTTCTCCCATACTATCTACGATCTTCTAATCTGTTCTTTTTCTGAGGGGTTAATCATGGTAATTGGGAATCATCTACTTCTTTTTATAGGGTTTGGACATTGGTGTTCTTGTGGTCCATTAGCCCATTGGACTAATTGTTTCCATGTATCATCAAATTCCTCCCCTCTTTTTATTACTTTCAAACAGGTAGAGACCAATAATTACTCAGAGGCATTTAAGATCCCATCATCTACTCACTGCAGGAGCTATGGTGGCATAGAGGATTATACATTGAACTGCTAAACACAAGGTCAGCAGTTCAAATCCAACAGCTGCTCAGCAGAAGAAAGATAAGGCTGTCTACATCTGTAAAGATTTGAAGTCTCAAAAATCTAAAGAGGGCAGGTCTAGTCTATGATATAGGGTCACTGTGAATTGCAATTGACTTGATGGCAGTTTGAGTTTACCTGCTCACTACAAGGATATAGAACATGGTGTTGGACAATATTATGCCAATTGTGTTAGTTGAGTAGATTACAGAAACAGATTCATAAACACGCATAGGTGTATGAGAGAGTTTTATATGTAGAGTAATTGTACATTAAGAAGCCATCTCAACCCAATCCAGTCCTAGCCCATAAGTCTTATATAAGTCTGTTATTAGCCCATATGTCTGATAGCAATTTATAAAGTCCTCTTCAGATTCACAAAACTGATACAATAGCACCGAATGCAGGATGATCACAGACCAGTGGGTAGAAAGCCTTTGGATCCAGTGGCACTGTAAACATCTCCGTGCTGACAGGGCTCTCTATGTGGCTTCTGCGGCTTCAGAAATCTGATTGCATCAGGGCTTCTCCAGCTCAGGGCACTAGCATAGTTCCATGTGTCTTGCCAGCTGCAATATCTCCCAGGGAGTGATCAGAGAGAGATAAGTGTCTTTTCAGACTCCAAGTATGAAATATGGGAATTCTCAGAATTCTCAGGAGAAGGCCATGCCCACACACAGACTAGACTCCACCTCTACATTCTTCGTCCTCAAGTTGACACCAGATTATGTAACTACCACACCAATAGACCGTAGTGTCTGCTAAGACTATGACCTCGAGCCAAGGCCCAGCGACTTATTCCTTCAAGATGATTTTGTATGCAAAATTTTTCCCTTCTAAATACATAATTCAATGCCATTGAATATAATCTTCATGTTGCCCAACCATTATTGATATCCATTTCCAAATTATTTCACCTCAATTAGCATACTCTCAGTGTTTTCCTTCTCCACGCATGTTAACCGTTGGTCGACTTTGGTTTCCTTCTCTCTTGGAAACCTCCCAGAGTTTTTCCCTGTCTATATCCTTTATTGCCAGTCTTATTCATGTTGTTCAGTCTGCCTTCCCTTCCTTTAGGCTAACAAATGTCTAACCTCTAGCCAGTAATTTCCCTTCTCTTCCCCTTCATTCGCTGATAAACATCTTTGGTTTGGGAAAATGTGCTTTCTTTTTCTTTTTTTTTGTGCCTGCCTCCCTGAGCCAGCAAATGTACTTTCGTCATCTAAGTGAGATCCTTCTGTTTTCTCATTTTGTCAATAACTTGTTTCACCCATTGTGAGGTTTTTAAGGTATATCTATGTTGTGAGATGCATCAGAGCTTCATTCTTCTTTATGGCTGCATAACATTCATTTATACACTGTATGGATATACCGTCCTTAATCTATCCTTCAGCTATTGACGGGTATTTTGTTTTTCCTCCATCTTTTAGTTATTGTGAAATATATTGCAATATGTTTTAGTATATATGTTTCCATTTTCATTCTTGCTTTAAATTCTTTTGGGCTATACCTAGACTTGGGAATGCTGGGTCATATGGCAGTTGCTGGGCCAGAAAATAGATATATTTTAAGGAATTGTAGTGTTTACAATGGTGGCTGCACTGTTTTACATACCAAGCAACAATAAGTGAAAGTTCTCCTTTCACTCTAGCCCCATTAACATTTTTTCTACTTTGATCAATACCATTTTAAAGGGGATGAGGTGATATTTAATTGAGGTTTAGATTTTCTTTGTCTTAATGACTGAAGATGGTGAAGACATTTTCTTTGCTAAATGGTTATTTGAATATTCTATTTGTTGAAATATCTATCCAAGTCCATTTTCTATCACTTTAAAGTGGGTTCTTGTGCTGTTGTAAGTTAAGAAATATTTTATCTAATGTAGATGTTAGACTTTATATGGTACATCATTTTCCCCAATTTTTCCCATAAAACAAGCCCTAATATTTTGATAAATAAATCTTTTGGTGTACAGAAGTATTTAATTTGTGTGAGGTTACATTTGTCTCTTTTCTCTTTGGCCGTTTGAACCTTGCTATGCCTGGTAATTGTTAGCTAAATATTATGTCCTACATCTTTATCCTTAAATTGTTTTCCAGAAATTTTAAGATTTCACTTTTCACCTTAAGAATTTTGATACATTTAATTGGGAGGGGCGGAGTGTGTGCATGTGAAATTTCAAAAATTGAACAACATTTACTGAAAAGACCCTTCTTTCTCTAATTAATGAATTTAGCAAAAACCTCTCAAAAATCAGTTGATCACAGGTATATACACTTATCTTTTTTACTTTCCTTTGGTATATATTATTATTAAAGGATCCCTAATGGCTTGGTGGGTTATGTTTTAGGCTCCTAGCATATGAATAGCATTTTAAAGCCACCAGCTGCTCCATGAGAGAAAGATGAGATTTTCTGTGTCTTTCAAGAATTACAGCCTCAGAAACCCATAGGGATAGTGCTATCAATCAGAATGGGCTCAGTTGTGAGTTTGGTTTGGAGTTTTATTACTATACCAGTACCAAACTGTTTTAGTTAGTGTAGCTTCATAGTGTATTTGGAAATCACATAGTGTGAGTTTTCCTACTTGCGTTGGATAGTCAAAATGTCTTGTGATTTCATGTAAATACAAAAATTTGCTCTTTCAATTTGCAAAGAACGCTACTAGAGATACTTTGATTTTTAGCCCTATGGACTTTAAGTTTTTCTATAAGATTTTTAGTCCTTTTCCTGCATCTAGAACAAGGCTATGGAGCCCTGGTGGCAGAGTACTAATGGTTGACCTGCAAAACCCAAGGTGTGCAGTTTGAAACTCCCAGCTGTTGGGCGGGACAAAGACAGGGCTTTCTACTCCCATAAACAATTGCAGCCCTAGAAACTCACATGGGCAGTTCTGCCTGTCCTATAGCGTGCTTGGAAGTCAGCATGACTTCAAGGGCACTGAGTTTGGTTTAGTTTGAAAATAGGCCTTGTTTTATGAGATAGAAACAAACCAAGAAGGCTTTTCTAGCATATTCTTCTTTGGTCCTTCATCACACATAAGCTTCCTAATGAAATAGTCATTATAATATCATATAATTCATGTGTACTTGAAGAACGATGGGGTGGGATCTTTGGAAAGAGTCAATATAAATTTATTTTTTACTTTTCTTTGGCTTTATTGCCTATGCTATCACTGCATATTATCTGTTTCAATAATCGATATTTTCCAGTTTCCTTTGTGGTCTTAAGAATATAACTTTGCATTTGCTTCACATCTAAAATTAATTGAATATAACGGTTAGAAGAATTGAATATGAATTATCATTATGCACTCTGAAAAGCACAATAATTTTTGCATTCAAGTATAGAGTATGATATTGATAGAAACCTCAAAGCAACTAAAGACCATATATGAGAAGGCCTAGAGGATTTTCCCATCATTAATTCAATACATCAACTACAGCTATTTGAGATGCCGTGTTTTTAGTATAGTTTGGTAAAAATGGTCACATCCTCAAATATAATACATTAAATACCATTTATATATAAAATTTATGCAAGATGTTCACATAGTCTAAATATGGTCGTCTAATAATAGACATATAGGTATAACTTTGTTGCACTTTAAAAATAGAATTGTACAAAAACCTTTTATTATATGCCATTTTCTTACAGAAAAAGAAATTAAATCTCAAATGATGGGTTATATAAATAACTCAATTATTCATATTTTAGAGAAGAATGATAGGCTTTCTCTTGCTCCATTAATTCCCAGAGATGTTCTTAATTTAGAATGCCTTTCTTCTGGCAGATTCGTTCCTTTTTTGTATATGTGCACAGTAAGCCTTACATGTTATATGCTTGGTGGCCTCTGGTTTTTCTAGGTAATTTTCTAGGTGCAGACACCTTCTAGCATCTCATAATCTGTCTTTATTGAAGTCCTCCTAAGCTAACATTTCTGGAAGGATTCACCCATAGTTTGGAAATGCAATGCTGATATTATGAAGGAGAAGATGATTGGATAAACAATTTTATGACCAACTCTTGTGGAAAATCAAGAAGTGCTCAGCAGTACAGTATTGAGTACTGATTAGAAAATGAGATTATATAATACCACAACAGAGCAAATCCCATACATAAGACATAAAATGCTTCTAAAAAGTTAAGAGTAGCAAGAAATTAGAAATTAGTATTCTTTTCTATAAATTATACTAAAAGTTTGAATAATACATTTGGACTAATAGAAACCCAGATCTTATTTGCTCCACCCCTCTTCTGTTTGAGATCCAGAGGAGAACGACCTCTTTTATGCCACACAGATGGCTAGAGCCACTGCCAGGACTCTCCTGCTAGTTTCCAGCCACTGTGCTTCTCATTGTACTCTCCTGATTTTATATATTTGTTTTTCAAACCAGCCACTTTAGTAAAGTAGAATCATTAGAATTCAATACAAAGCTACTTTCTTTAAAAAAAAAATCATTGATTATTTGTTCCATCTCACTTGGGTGCACCCCATCTGTAAAAGCTGAAGGGATTAGCTGGCAACATGCTTGGTTCTTAAGACAGTCTTGCTACTTTTCAAAATGAATGATTCAAGAAATGCTTTTTACATGCTTAGTAGAGTGTACAACTCTTGTATGTGAGAGAAACCTCTTTTGGACTGTGTGAGAGCTTCTTTGTTCCTTTACACTGTAGACCTTTTTAATGGAAGAAAGGAGAGAAAGGAGGCTATTACGCTGTTTTGCATTTACAATTCAGTTATATCTTTGATGGTGCTGAAAGAAATTTCATGTTGGGATGTTAGGAAGTGTTAGACCAATTTGGAAAATTATTTATCAGTCTATTTCAAACCTTTCTATGTTTAAAAAATGGTGATCAACTAAAATGTGAGTGTACAATGAGTTTGATGAAATCTTGTAAGTACTTTTGGTTGCTAGGGCAACAACTCCTTTTGTCTCTGTTTAATGTGACTTCTCTTTTAGCAGCTTGACTTCTAGAAAGTAGATGTTTATTATTTTTTTTTAAAAAAGAAAAAGAGTTCCAGGCTACGGCAGCAGATAAACCCCTTCACTTAAATATAATTTTCCAGAAGAAAATTCAGATTCAGAGCCAAGATTGTGTTCCTTTCCAGGAATACCTAGGTGAAAAAATAGTTCAGTGGTCAACTTTGGCTTTTGATAAGGCTTTGTCTTTTTTGGTACCTCAGCCCCTTATTTCGGTGTCTTTGAGATGCTTTATGAATGATCTTTATGATATTCTGCAAAAATTGGATCAATATCATCCACACATTCCATTCCAATCACAATTTAATCTTTCGGTGCCAGTTTGTTCAGAACCTGTTTATTGTTTCTTAAATGGATCTCTGGTCACAGTCAGTTGTAACTAGTTCATATATTTGCCCCTTGCTTCATAGCACATGTAAATTTTTTTCGCAATAACAATGCACTCAGTTTATGCAGTCTTGACATTTTGTTGTGTGGGAGGCTACTTGTCTTACAGGATATTTAACAGTGGTGCAAGTGCTTAAGCACTGGAGTATTCGCTACAGGTTAGTGGTTCCAACTCTCCCTGAAGCCATGAAAGGCAGTTCTGCATGCTGCTTCTGACGGGTCACAGCCATAAAAAGTGTAATGCACAAATCTACTCTGGAACATGAAGGGTTTCCATGAGTCAGAATCTACTGCAACAAAGAACAGCAAAAGCCGAATAACTGGCAGTTAGCAATTGTCCAGAGGTGACAATCAAAAATATCTCTGTGGTAAGTCGGGTTGACTATAGAACCAAATCCAATGCACTCATATATGTGTAAGACAGAGCCTTATATCACGAAGTAATTACACATTATGGAAACCTCCCATCCCAGTGCAGAATATTTCCATACATCCAATACTGCTCCAGAAGTCCCTCATCAGACCCACACAATGAAGCAGAAAACACAGAGAGATCACACGCCAGTCAATGTACACTTGTGTGAATCCAATGGTGGCATCTCTGGAATATCTCTGAGGGACTCAACAGCAGGAAGGTGAAGCAGAGAGACAGAGAGAGGAGGTTCCCAAGACCCTCCTTATGAAAAGGCCAAGTCCACAAGGAGATGCCATCAGGCTGTGACCCGATTGACAGGAAAAGCTCCACCTTCACTCTATTTATCAGGTTGAGATGAGATTATTTAACACCACAACTCCATATATCATTAAGCAAAAAACAACTACCATAACTCATGACATCAAGTCATTGCTAACCACATTGACTCTATAGGGTAAGTGACAAACCTTTGAGGAAGCCAACCATCTCAACTTTTAACATGGAGAAACCACAAGCCTGCTCCTTAACCAGCTATGCCATGAGATTTCCTCACAAATGACATCATTCTTGTTGTTAAGAACCTTAGAATAAGTGCCCACTCCTAGCGACTTTAAGGACAACAGAATGAGACACTGCCTAGTCTTGTGCTTATTTTAGTTGGAGTTCATTGTTGTAGTCACTTTGTCAATCCATTTCGTGGAAAGTATTCCTCTTCTTCACTGCCCTGCCACTTTATCAAGCACATCTCCAGATACTGATCTCTCCTGATTGCATTTCCAAAGCATGTGAGACTAAATCCGGATGTCCCTGCCTCTTAGGAGCATTCCGGCTGTACTTCCTCCAAGAAATTTTAGTTCGTGCTTTTGGAAACCCATGGCAAATTCAATAGTCTACTCAACATAATTCAAATCCGTTGATTCTCCTTTGGTTTTCTTTATTTAATGCCCAACTTTCACATGCATCTGAGACCATTGAAAACACTTAGGTGAGGTTCATCTTATTCACCAAATTTACATTCTCCATTTCAATACAATAAAGTGGTACTGTGGATCAAAATTGTCCTGTGTAATGTGTCATTTCATCTCTTGACTGCTGCTTTCGTGAGCATTAACTGTGGATCCAAGCAAGACAAACTCCTTGGCAACTTAAATCTTTTCTCCATTTATAGTGATGTTACCAACTGGTGCAGCTTTTTCCCCCTTTCCATTGAATTGGAATCCTTGATGTTAATCAACAGATGCTTCAAATCTTTCTCACTTTCAGCAAGCAATTTTGTGTCGTCTCTATACAACAGGTTATTAATAAGCCTTTCTCAAATCCTGGTACCACATTCTTTTTCATAAAATCCCAACTCTTTGATTATTTGCTCAGCATACAGTTTGAATAAGAATGGTGAAAGAATACAACTCTGACACACTCCTTTTCTGATTTTAAACCATGTATACAGCATGTCCACTTTTTGTTCACCCAACTATCACTTGATCCATATACAGGTTTCACATGAATGTAATGTAAGTGTTCTAGAATTCCCATTCTTCTCAAACTATCCATATTTTGCTATGGTCCACACAGTCAAATGCTTGTGTAATACAGTCAGTAAAACACAAGTAAATATTTTTCAGGTATTCTTTGCTTTCAGCCAAGATCCATCTGACACCAGGAATTACATCCCTTTTCCACATTCTCTTCTGAATCTGACCTGAACTTCTGGGAGTTCCCTGTCAATAAACTGCTGCAACCGCTCATGAAGAATATTTATCAAAGTCTTAATTCCATGCGATATTAACTATAGTGCTCCATAATTTGAGCATTTTGTTGGGTAACAGTTCTTTGGAAGGGGTACAAATGTGGGTCTCTTCATATCAGTTGAAGAAGTAGCTGTCTTCCTCACTTCCTGGCATAGATGAGTAAGTGCTTCAAGTATTTCATCAGCTTTCTGAAATATTTCAATTAGTATTCCATCAATCCTTGGAACCTTGGCTTGAGTTCATTTTTTCAGTGCTGTTTGAACTTCTTTCTTAGGCATTATTCATTCTTGCTCATATGCTACCTCCTGAAATGGTGTAATGTTATCTAGTTCTTTTTGAAGCAGCGTTTGTATTCTTTGCAGCATCTCAATATTTTGCCTATAGAATCTTGCAAGATTGCAGTTTGAGGCTTAATTTCTTCTGGAGTTCTTTTCACTTCAGATATGCTGAGTGTGTTCTTTCCTTTTGATTTTATAATTCTAGGTCATTGCACAATTCCTTACAGCACTTGACTTTGACTTCTTGAGCTGCCCTTTGAAATTTTCTATTCAGCTTCTGTACTTCATCCTTTCTTTTATTTGCTTTCATCATTCTACTATTAAGGGCAAGTTTCCAAGTATCTTCTGACATCCACTTATTTCTTTTCTGTCTTTTTAAAAACCTTTTTCTTTCATCATGAATGTTCGTCTAGATGGTCTCCCACAGTTTGTCGGGTCTTATGTCAATAGTGTTCAATGCATTAAATCTGTTTGGGAGGTGTTCTCAAAGTTCAGATGGAATAATCTTAAGGATATGTATTTTACCTCTTGTGGATTGATTTAATTTTATTCAACTTCAGCCTGAGGAATTGATGATCTGTTTCACAGTCAGCCCCTGCCCCAGTCATAGCTGTTAATATTGAGCTGCCCCATTTTATTTTCCCACAGATATAGTCAATTTAGTTTCCATATTATTGGTCTGGAGAAATCCACATGTGTAGTTTTCTTTTGCTTTGTTGGAAAGAAGGCATTTTCAAAAAACATGTCACTGATCTTGCAAAATTCAATCATTCAATCTCAAGCTTCATTTAGATCACAAAAAACATATTATCCAACTACTGTTTCTTCCTCTTTGATACAAACATTAACATTCAAATCACCAATTATTTTCAATGCATCTTGATGGCATATTTGATCAATTTCTGCTTGAAGATGTTTGTAGAACACTTCAACTTCTTCATCCCTGGTTGTTACATAAATTTGAATAATAATTGTAGTGATTTTATTTTCTGAATGTGCATAGATATAATCCTATTACAGATAGCATTGTACAAGATAAACCTTGAAATTTCCTTTTTTAATGTTGAAGTCAACACTATTTCTCTTGATTGTTTCATTCCTGGTATAGTAAATCATATTATTTTGATTCAAAATGTCCAATATCAGTTTATTTCGGCTCACTAATGCTTAGAATGGCATATTGATGTGCTCATTTTCATTTTCCACAACATCCATTTGTCTTAGATGCAAACATATAACATTTCAAATTCAGATTATTAATTGATATTTCCGTTATTGTGTCTCATTTTGAATCATGCCACTTTACTCCCACAGGTTTTTATTCATTCTTGCCCTTACGATTGACTCAACTTTGAGAAGACAGCTGTTCCTCAGTCATATTTTGAGTGCTTTCTAACCAGAGTGACTCATCTTCTGGAATGATCTCTGACAATATTCTGCTTCTTTTCATGATGATTTCTGTATATGACAAGGTTTAGATTCTGTCTGTAAGGTTTTCAGTGACTAATTTCTCAGAAATGGACAGCCTTTCCTTTCTTTGTAGTCTATCATTTGTCTGGAAGCTCTGCCAAAATCTTTATAATCATAACAAAATATGGTTAACATTGCACAAAATAGGAATTTCTGCATGTTTAATTGTGTTCTTGCAGAATCTGTACATAGACCAAAATGGAATTGTTCAAACAGAAGAACATACTGTACGGTTTCATTTTTTAGAAAAGGAAGGTTGTGTTAGAGTTGTATCCCTTCAACATAGTTGTTCAATCTGTATACCAAGCAAGAAGCTGGGCATCAGCAGCATTGGAGGCACTAATTAAAAATCTGAGATATGCAAATGGCACAAACTTTCTTGTTGGAAGTTTAGAAGACCTGAAGCATTTACTTATGAAGCTCAGAGACTGCAACCTTTAGTATGGATTGCATCTCATAAATTGAGAAATAAGAAATCCTCACAACTCTACCAGTAAGCATTATCATGATAAGTGAAGGAATTTTGAAGTTGTCAATGATTTCACTTTGCTTTTTTACCAAATCATTACTCATGGAAGCAGCAATTGCATCAGTCAAATCTACTGCAAAATGCTTATTTAAAATGTGAGCAAGCAAACAAATGACTTTGAAGACTAAGATGTGCTATTTTCAATTGTTTCATGTACATGAGCAAATTTAATTATAAATAAGGAAGACTGAAGATAAATTTTGGCGTTTGAATTATCGTTTCAGGGGATAATATTGAGTATGCCATAGACTGCAAGGACAACAGAACAATCTGTCTTGGAAGAAATCAAGTCAGTCTGTCCCTTAGAAGCTAAGAAAGGGGGAGAGGGACATCACCTCATTTCCTTTGGACATGCTATCAGCAAGGACCCATGAGAAAGAGACCATGCTTAGAAAAATAGAGCGTCGAGAAAAATGATGAAGCCCTGGAACGATATGAATGAATACGGGGTCTGCATGATTGGACTCAAACAGCAATGAATATGATTTTAGTGCAGAGCCATGTCATGTTTCATGGTTTTGCACACAGGGACACCGTGAGTTGGAACCAACTAGAAGGCACCTAGCAACGACATTACAGAAACAGCTATAATGACACATTTCCAACAATAATGTTACTACATTGCTTTTTATCCATATGCTCCCCAAGATACAGAACACCAACATTTAATCTTTTTCTGAAACATAAAAGTAATATCTCATTTTAATTTGTGTTTAATAATGAAAGAGGTAGCATCTGCATGTTTATGAGTCATTTTTATTTCATTTTCAGTCAACTTTGCCTTCTGTTGCCTATTTTATAATGAGTTGTTTGTTGTCGGCATATTTTTGTAAAACTTTTTTCCTCTTTTGTATTATAAGTGTTGAAAAATATACTCCAGATTTCTTTTGTCTGTGAATTTTTTAAATTTATTTTGGCTATAAAAATGTTGTAGAGATGCATAGAAACCTTTCCTAAATTCTGTTTTATTTGCTATTCCAACAGTGGGATAGTTCAGTGTTTCCTAAAGGATGTATTATCACCCCCAGAAGGGAGCTGGCCTTATCCAGGGGGCTGCAAAAGGAGATGTCTACACTATATCCTGGAGCTTGGATGACAGTACATAGAGTTTTAAATTTCCAGGGGACACAGGACAGATTTTCCCCTGAAAAGTGGGCAGTAAGGTAAATACCTTTGGGAACCAATGATGTAAACCTTTAAATGCAGGGCTCATATCAAGGATATATAAGCTAGGGCTTCTAGACTGGAGTTTAAATACTTTGCTAAGGTATTTGAAGCAATTATATTAATAGTGATGAACCACTGCCGTACTAGGGCTAGACAGCAAGGTTTGAAGAAGATATATTTGGAAATATGGAAGAATGGCTGGACAGGAGGCATGGTAGTCCAGGTAGACTAGAGAAACAAATTCATGGACTGACACATGGATATAAAGGAAATGTTTATATACAAAAGAAATGGAACATTGAGAAAGCCTCGCAACCCAGTCTAATTCAAGATCATATATCCAACATTAGCCCATATTATGATAACAGTCTATAAAGTCTCCTTCTGAGTCATGAAATATGTGCAGTGGAAGCATCCCAGCGCTGGCAGGGTCTCCTCATGGCTCCTCACCATCAGGGCTCAGGGTCCATCAACAGCATCCAGTGGTGGTAGAAGCAATTCACCTGTGGCAGAGGTCTCCACCTGGCTTCTCCAGATTCAGAGGTTTGGTTCCATCAGGGTAAGGCCATGCGGCTTCTCCCCCAGCTCCTCAAATGCTGTCATCTTGTCTTGCCAGTAGTTCGTCGTCTCAGAGACTGACTACCAGAGACTGAGAGTCAAGTTTCTCTTCTCCAATTGGGAAATACCGTGAGACTTCCCAGAATTCTCAGGAGAAAGCCATGCCCACACAGAGTCCTCATCAGCTACTCATTGGCTATATCCAGATTAACATCCCAATCATGAAATTGACATCACAAGTACATGACCGCCACAGGAGAGAAGAAAGGACAGAATGAGGAGATTAGATAGGTGGTTACTGCATTATTACATTATCTATTAGGCATACCCAATGACCAAGAGTCAATAGTTAGCACAAATTGTAAAGTGCTGACCAGTGCCACATATTGTTAATCAGTCATGAGTGATCTTGTGCTTTTCTGCTAGAACGTTGCTGTTTGTTCATGATTTAACTGGTGTCTGCACTTAAATTTTAAAAATGTTTATTCCATTTGTAAGCCTGAAAGCAATGTAAGAATCAGCTGTCTGGAATAGAGTGGCTTGAAATAATCAGCATAGAGGTAACTGAAAGTTTGGTGATTCTAGTCCACTTGGGGCTCTCAGAAGAAAAGACTGGATATCTACTTCTGAAAGATCAGCTATGGAATGAAAACTTTTTGGAGCACATTTGTACTTTGATATGCAAAGGGGCTTCAGAAATTCATAGAAAAAATGGAACGGAGAGATAGTGAATAATTTCTATTAATATTTGAAGCATCCTCAGACATGAGGTCACCATTAATTGTATTGACTTGATTGCAATTGCTATTGCCATACTAGGATCAAAGTCTGACCTGTGAGAGTTACAGTAGATTTAGAAAGGTTTGGAAGACATTCTAAAGGAAGTGTTGACAACCTGGTGGCTGGCTGAGTTGCAGTACAGTTACCACTTATTCTTCATTTGAAAGTTTGTGATCACATGAAGTGAATAGAGGCGAGCTTCTGATTTGAAATAGAAGTGCAATTTCTTTTCTGCTTAGTTCAAATACCCCAACATTGATTATATATTTTTCTGTATGCCGCTCTCTGCACTTGGACCTAGTGAATAAAAGATATGCAAGGACTCTTGTTTCAAGAATGTCACAGTATATTAGGTAAATTGACAATTGTGTAAGTAAAACCTTACACAAAATGATGTGTCAAATGTACTTGCGACCCGATTTGGAGGTGCTAAGGAGGTAAATAGCTCACTCCCTATGACACACTTCCAGTGATGTGACCCATGGAGCTGTGCTAGAACTCTGAAGCTGAAGAAGCCATGTGGAGATTCCTGACAGCACTGGGATGCTTCTATCACCATTGGCTACATAAGACCTTACACCCAATGATGTGACCTTTCTGCATTCGGCATCTTTGCGTGTGTTTTGTGAGTATGAAGAGGATTTTATAGATTGGCATCAGACATGTGGGCTAATATCAGATTTATGGAGCTGATCTGGACTGAGCTGGATTTTTCTCAATATTCAATTGATCTTGTATTTAAACCTCTTTCTTATATGCATATGGGGGTTCTCTATGAACTTTTTTCTCTAGTCTACTCAGACTAACACATGCACCTATAAGACTAGACATAGGCCGGAGATGATGTAAACAAAGAAAGTACAGAGGAAGGAGGTGGAATACCTGTGAAAATCAGGTCTGGTATAGCATAGAGTGGTACATATGCAGATATTTTTAAAGGACAAATAGGAGTTTAACAAATCAAAATGGAGGAAAACGTGTGCATAGCATGACAAAGAATACTAAGGTCTGAAATATGTTTAAATGTTCTGGTGTGTTTAGGAAGACTGGAAATATACTTAGTATGACAGAAATATAAACTATAATGGGGAATAACCAAAAATGTGATTGAAGTGGTGAACAGAGGCCAAGCTAGGGAAGGCAATGTATGCCTTGACAAGATGCTTAAAGACATTTTTTGACTTTCATCTGGACGTCACTAGCTTCATAGTTTAGCAAGACAAACCTTCTTCAAGGGGGGCAAGGGTTGGAGTAAAGTCTTTGAGAGCCCTTAGAAGGCTTCTATAGGAAGTGACGAGGGCCTGAAATTGGACAGAGGAAGAAAGAGGAGTCAATTTGGAAAAAATTGAAAAAAGTCTAAATGATATATAATTTATAGGGGATGTGAAAATCAACTAACTGTTTTTCCTGAGGCACTTTGTAATAGATCTGATAATGTAGTCTCCACTGGGATTCTTAATGGAATGTGTGTATAAAACTGGTGGGACAGAACTGGGAAACACTCAGTTGTTAATTTTGAGCTGAATTTAATGATTTTCCACTTGTTTTCTGCCTCCATACTGTGAAATTGACTCCCATTAGTACCATCACTCAAGACCTTGTGATGATTCCACACTCAGAGGAGTCCCTCGATGCGAGGGAAATCGTAGACCCAGAGAGCACGGGTCCACAGTTCGAAAGGCTGCATAGGGAAATTGCTATGTGGAATCCTTTCTCTAAACAAACAAGTCAGGGAATCACTAACACTGGAGTATCTATTTATCTATGTAAGTCATGGTGGCACAAGAATTAAATGCTTTAGTGGCAACCCGAAGCTCATTAGTTCAAACCCATCAGCTGTGCCAGGGAAGAAAAATCTGGAGATCTACTCCTGTAAATATAACCTAGAAAAGCCTAGGGTAGTTTGATTCTGTAGGATGGAATCTGGATGAATCAAAATATTCATAGACTCAAAAGAATGCAACAAGCATGTCTATATATCTGCATCTTTGCCTATCTGTTACATATATGCGAGGACTTCAGAGAATTCACAGAAAATGGAATTAAAAGATAATGGAAGTTTACACGAACTTTTGGAATCATCCATACAGAAGCACATGCACAAGTATACCCCTAACACACATCAGAAAGTATTGCAGGAGAATTATTATTAAACAAAATATCAAAATGTGAAGCCATTATTTCTCCACATATCCTTTAGCTACGTCTACACTTTCATTAGGGCAGTGTTTCAATCTCATTTCAATATCTCTAGTTCAGTGGTTCTCAACCTCCTTGTGCCCTGACGCTTTACTACAGGTCCCCATGTTGTGGTGACCGTGAGCCATGGAATTAATTTCTTTGCTACTTCATAACTGTAATTTTGGTACTGTTGTGAATGGTCGACTCCTGTGAAAGGGTCCTTTGACCCCCCTCCCCCCCCCAAAGAGGACAAACAGGTTGAGAACCACTGCTCTAGTCCTTACCCAAAGGAATTTGGAATCCTTAATTTATGATATAATTTTTACACCTTGTCAAAGGAGCAGTTTGGGCATCCTACAGGGATTTTGAATTGTATTCCTTTTCAAGGTTCTTTGAATTTCCAAAGCAAAAATAAATCTGAAAGAGCATAATTAATGTCTATGGGGTAAATTTTCCCAACAGAATGCTGGTAGGCTACCCTAAAATAATGAGCAGGTACATTGTCACGATGGAAAAAAAATCTTCCAGTGTGAATGTCCTGGTCTTTTTCTTATCAACTCACTGTTCTTTCTTTACTTTTTTGGTGAATTTCTTTCTGTTAAACTTTCATGATTATTATCCTGCACCTTTTGGGAAAATCTATCAAGATAACCCATTTGCGAACCCAAAACACAGTTGCTACAATCTGAGATGAACTTTGTGTCGTGAATTTAACTGGCTTTCCACATGTCCATGGAAACTATTGCTTTGATTGGAGCTTTTTTTTTGAAACTTAATGAGACTAAGACAGAGCAATGTATAAACTGGAACCCTATTAACAATATGTTTTACTTATCCTCGTGTGTGTATGTGTATGTATGTGTGCATGTACTCATGTATAAATGAGGAGGCTTCAAAAATTTCATAGAAACGTGATTATCGATTTTCCCATTTGTCCACTTACTTTGTTGAAACCATTCACATTTAAAAAATAAATTAATAGGATTCATTCAGCACTTAACATACATTCAAAGGAGGTCTGTAAGCTTCACTAAAGTGAAACTGAAGAATCCAAAATATAGGCACAGTGGAAGGAGTTAGACACAGAATCTAAGTTACATAATTTGACAGTTATGAACTCAGATCAGCATAAACTAGAGGCTAGGAGGGGGTAAGTTACAGGTCATATATCATTTGAAAACAGGTTGCTCGTGTGAATCTTTTGTTTTCAGCAGTTGTCATGGAAATTCATATAAGAGAAAATTCCAAAGAAATTTTCCTGAGACCTTGTTTTTGCATCTTTATCATGGAAGAAAGATTACTTGAGGCCATCTGGTAGAAAAGGCAGTTGTTGAGAAATTTTCTAGTGTCATGTCATCTTATTCTTGAATTTAGTCTTTTAAATTCAAGTTCCTCAGGGAGTTTCACAATACAATCCAGTGAGAAAGTGGAGATTTTTTGTTCAAGTGCATCTAATTTTGATACTCTGGAATTTTCAGGCACTTGGTTTAGTTGAGCAAAATCAAATAATATTCCTTCCATTAAGATGTAAGGAACTCGTGAGCTGGATTTTTTCCCAATATGCATAATCCCCAGTAAAAGAGGGGTGGAACAGTTGACCTTTCAGCGTCTTTACTTTTTAATGTTGAAAACCTCTTTAAGAAATTTAGCATGCTCTTTAGCTTAGTGAACCAAAGATTGACAATGATTTAAAAAATTTGCTTTTTTCAGATGTGAGTCATCAATAGCATAGCTGGTAAATAGGGAGAATTTATGAGGCAGCTCGACACAACCTCATAGGAAATTAATTTATGAGGGCAGAAGAAATAACTCTTAAAGTCATCAACAGTAAGGGCTTGCAGCCAAGTCTATCCCACAGATAGTGCAAACTTTGACCATTGAGTTTATATGACTCCATTTGCTCTTTTCATGAGCGCTGAAGACTAGAGGTGATATGATTAATGAAGTCTGAAAAATCAGGAAAAAACATCTTAATAGCAGTACTTACTTGACATAAAATAGGTTCTGTTCCTGTCACCGAGTTTTCTACCTGGGAATGATGCTGTGGAACATTTCAATGGCAAAGCAGCTGTGACTTTGTAGCAACAAAAAAGCTTCAACCTACAAATTATGACTTAGGCAAATTTAGAGCTGTTGTGGAGTATACCTGCGTAAAATATATTTGGTATATTTTAGGACTGGTTGACAAGGGATGTGGTACTTTCAAAGTGAGTGATGATATATAGCTATCCCAATTAAAAATAAAATATTAAAAAAGAAATATCTTTAATAGATTTCCATCTTTCTTTTTTAATAATCAGATTCCTTATAATGGTAAGCTAGGTTTTTACTTTTAGATTCCTTGTCTAACTCCTTCCACTGTGCCTATATTTTGGATTCTTCAGTTTCACTTTAGTGAAGCTTACAGACCTCCTTTGAATGTATGTTAAGTGCTGAATGAATCCTATTAATTTATTTTTTAAAATGTGAATGGTTTCAACAAAACCAGGTTTTTATCAACCTGGGTATTCTCTTTGGTATTTTCCATCATTAGGTCACATGATTTGCCTGGTTAAGAATGATAACAAAGATGACATTAACCACAGGCATAAGGCCCATTTAGGGCACTGTTTATCAGAAAGACCATAAACATCTGTGTTGTAATCACTCACCATCACAAAACAGTACCATTTTAAAGAGGAAAGAACCAAGTTCATATATATGACCAGCTACAGAAAGAAAGAAAAAATAATCCCCAAATGCTTTTCTTGATCCATTCATCTTTTGTGTCCCTCATGCTAGACAAGCATATTTTGTGTAGGGGAACATATAACCTTGCAAGCAAAACCTTATCAGGCTTATCAATGAATATATGGCAGGATACTGATATCAGAATATACCTACAAGGCAGTAAATTATTTAAAGTGGCCCTTTTAGCCATAGCTTCTATAAATCCCACCAAATAAACTCTTCCTGATGGGTCTGGGTAAGAGTAGGGAGGGCAATATACTGATGGGATTCAGTTGTGAATGGTTATTAAAAATATTAATTGTGGCTTGAAGGTAAAAAAAAAAGTCATCTTACTCAGAAGCAACAAAGCTCGCATGTAAGAAGCACACCAACCTGTGTGACCACAAGGTGTCAAAGAGATCAGGGATCAGGCATTAAAGAACAAAGCATCGTATCATTCTCTGCTCACCTTCCTTATGTGATTGCTGAGCACAAATGTGTGCATAAGCAAATGTGGTGAAGAAAGCTAGTGGTACCTGACTGTCAAAAGATATAGCATCTGCCGTCTTAAAGACTTGAAGATAAACAAGAGGTCAGCTATCTCAGAAGCAACACATGGAAGAAGCACACTGTCCTGTGTGACCACAAGGTATCAAAGGAATCAGGTATCAGGCATCAAAGAACCAAAATATATCACTGTAAATAAGGTCAATTGCAGATTGGTGACTCAAAACCCATCTGTAGGTAACTGGGCCTCCCCTTACAGAAGGGTCACAGGAAGGAGACGAGACAGCCAGAGTCCAGTATAGAAATGATGAAACATACAACATTTCTCTAGTTCTTAAATGCTTCTCCCCCTACCAAACCAGTTATCATGATCCCAAGTCTACCTTGTATACTGGTACAAATAGGAGCTGGAAGCACAGGGAATCCAAGACACATGATCCTTTCAGGACCAGTGGTGAGAGTGGCGATACTGGGAGGGTAGAGGGAACTGATTATAAGGCTCTACATTTAACCTCTTCCCTGGGAGGTGGACAACAGGGAAGTGGGTGAAAAGAGACATCGGAGAGTGTAAAATATGACAAAGTAACAGTAATTTAAATTATCAAGGATTCATGAGGGAATTGGGAGGGAGGGGGAACATGAGGAGCTGATTCAAAGGGCTCTAGTAGAAAGCAAATATTTTGAGAATGATGAGGACAATGAATGTACAAATGTGCTTGACATATAATGGATGAATGGATGGATTGTGATAAGAGCAGTATGAGCCCCCAATAGAATGATTTTTTAAAAGCCCATTATAATACCAAACAAGGCCATTAAATATAGCTCATTTAACACAGAACATCAATGAAAAATATTAATTGTGAATGTCATCCAGCTGGGGATAAATCAGAAGATAAACCTACAACTTTTGTTTAACCTGATGCAACTTTTCATATTTATATATATCCCATTCTTATGTTTTTCACTTTCCCTGGAATAACCAGTATTTCTGACTATACAATAAAATCTATTTTTTCTTAACAAAACATATATAATCGTTTTGCTATAAGTAAATTTAAAAGATTGAGGCCTGCTTTTTACTTAATATTCTAGAACATTTAAAACATTGCCAAACTGAGATGAACTTTTCTAAATTTCTGGGACTCAGGATTATTTAATTTATTTAAGTACTCAGTTATCATTAAAACACTCAGAGTAAATTCATTGATTAAGAGTTGAAATCTAGCTTAATAATACCATCTAGCAGTAGAGAGTTGTCATATTTTTATAATATTATTTCTCCATGCTTTATGGGATCCTTTAGACAATAAATTCAGGAAAAATTGTCTTCTGTTAGAGCCTTCTTCATATAGGCCAATTTATATCAAAGTTGCTCAAAGTAACTACTAAAGGTCCAGATATAATAAGCTTACTTACAAATTGTTTCTTAAAAAGAGAGAAAGCAAGCAAACAAAACCTAATAATTGCTAGTTAGAAGTTTTTGAGACAAGTCAAAATTTAGACATAAGGTGATATAGAAAATTACATAAATAAAAATCAAGTTCATACAATATCACAAAAGAGCATGAGGAGTTGTTTTGACCTGAACTTAATTTTGCAGATTATAAACCATCTGTTATTTTAAACATATCAGATACTCTAAAACTGGCTACTGATTTAGCAATTATTAGAGAGTACAAACAAAAATCTAAAGATAATAAAAATAGTCATTTAATTGAAGCTGTTTGTATATAAACACCCTCACAATCTAATATGCTGTTCAGAAAAGTGAGTCTCCATTGATAAAAACTGCCCCCAGATGTGAGTCATTTACAGATATCTTGGGTGAAAGCATCACATTTCAAGTACAACATAGAATTAAGGATATATTGTTCATCCATAAAAGCAACAAGGGTCCCAGGAGATCTCTAATGCTCTTTGGAAGTTGAATTCCACATCTCACCCTAATTTTTTTTTAAAAAACCAAAACCAATACCATTTTGCCTTAAAGTGACTATATATCAGAGAATAGAACTGTACTACATGATATCCAAGGCTGTAAATTTCTCTGAAGCAGACTACCACATATTTTGCTTTTGGATCAGCTCATTAGTTTGTAACATTGAACACTGTGTTACCAAATGAAGACAAGTATTATTTTCTCTATCAAATCATGATTACTTTTTGTTTTCTTTTTATTGTTGTTTTCATTTTTACTTTTTATAGTACATGTAGTGAAGATTAAAAGAACAAATAGTTTTCCATCCAACAATTCACACAATTCAAAATAATGACATCAAACTATCAACAAGGCTATACTCAACATTCAAAATATGAACAGAAATGACACAGAAGCCAGATCAATTCTCAGAGAACCTAAAACAATACATTTTGTTGAAGTTCAGTTCAATGCAAGATGGACTCACTTCTAAATTTGGTTCACGGACCTCATGATGGTGAATAAAGCTCAATAGAGTTTTAAGTCTTTTCTCATTAACATTTAGTGTGGCAAATCTGTTCTTCATATGGTCCTGAAATTCAGGATGGGTAGACTCATAAAGTACACTTCTATCAGTGGTTTGAGTATATCTATTTGCCTTCAAGATGATCCAACTAATTCAACTGCTATTGAAATTTATGAACCAATCATAAAATCTAGTGATGGATAAATTGAAGAATTCCACCAGTAAGTTCAGTTGGAAATTGATCAAATATGCAATCAAAACACATTGATAATTATTGGTAATTGGAGTGCAAAAAGGTGTAAACAGAGGAAGGAAGAAGAGTTAGAAATCATGGTTTTAGTGATAGAAATGAATCTGGAAAGTGGATGATGGAAGCTTGCAAAATGAATTAATTGTTCTTAGCTAAAAGGTGACTATACACATAGAACTTCCCGGATGGAATACACTGGAATCAAATTGACTATATCTGTAGGAAGAGATAATGGAAAAGCTCAATCTCAGCAGCTAAAACAAGACCAGGGGCTTACTGTGGAACAGACCATCAATTGTTCTTAGGTAATTTCAGTATAAAGCTGAAAACAATTTAAACAAGTCCACAAGAGCCAAAATGCAATCTTTAGTCTATTGCTTCTAAATTCTGGGAACATCTCAAGAACAGATTTGATGCATTGAACACTAATGACAGAGACCTGTTGAGCTGTGGGAGAACATCAAGACCATAGTTCACAAAGAAAGCAAAATGTGTTTAAAAGGCAGGAAAGAGAAAGGATGATTAAAGGCAGAATTCATATGGGTCCAGTTGCAAGGGTCTTCCGAACTTGACACCTAGTCCAGGAAGACTCCCCTCAGGGAGAGCAGGAGCTGTGAAGCTGGGGGCTGAGATGAAGGGGTTGATTATCACTGGTCAGTGGGTGGGTGAGTGTAGGTGTTGGTCATGCTTCTGTCTACCAAGAGAGTGTGGAGAACAAGGGAGGATCACACTTTTCTTATCACTGGTATGGGTGCTTATGCTGCCACGGTTAATGGAGCCAGATTATCATACCACTGATGCTATCAAAGCTCTGCCAGGCTAATGTACATTTTGTCGCTTCCATCTGTTTCCTCTTGCTGTTTTTGTTCAAATTCTGGTAAGCCTTCAAGCCACTGCTTTCCTGCGGAGCTCAGTGTCCCAGGAATATCATCCACATCGATTTCATTTTTCTCTTATGTCTTCTTGCTGGTGGCCTGGAGTGTCTGCAAAGTCTGTGATGTTGCTGATGTCCTGATGCTGTGATGCTTAATGCATTTCTGATACATAAATGAACACATTGAGAGAACGTTAATCCATAGGGACATAAAGACGCAAAACCAAACTCAGTGTAGCTGAGCTAATTATGAGTCGTCGTGACCCTATAAGAACTGCCCCATGGATTTCTGAGACTGCAATTTATTCAGGGAGTAGAAAGCTCCATCTTTCCCCAACTGTGGTTCTGAACTGCTAATGGAACCCTGATGGCAGAGTGATTACGAGTTGGTCTGCCCTCCACATGGTCTACTATTATAAGTCACTAGCAATTCCTCGGGAGAAAGACTGCATCTGTACTCCCACAAACAGTTACAGAGTAAGAAACCTACAAGGTCTGGCTATCGATCAGCATGGGCTCCATGAGAGTGCGTGAATGAACCTCTCACCATCTTCTCTTCACCACCAGGGTCCCTACTTGAGGAGCTAGTCAATGGAGAAAACAGGCAACACATCCAGAATCTTGGCGGATTAGTTACCTTCATGAATTTTGAACTGGTGGCTTGTAAAACTTCCAGGGAGCTGAAAGAAGACAGAGTATCTGTTGGTGGAGTAGGAAGCTTAATCTCTCTTTAAGGGAAGACCAAGCCATTCAGAGTATCAGGGAAGCAGTATCTGAGACAGCGACATAAATTCTATAGAACCCAACAAATAAATGATATCCATGCCTGTTGAGTTGATTCTGGCTCATAAAAATCTCTTGGGATAGAGCAGAACTGCTCCACAGAGTTACAAAATCTGTACATTTTTTTATGGAAGCAAATGGCTACATCTGTGTCTTCCTAGGTAATGGTGGGTTTGAGTTGATTAACTTAACCACTGAGATGTCAGTTCCTCCTGTCACTTCTAGTATGGGGACAGCACTGTGGTGGATTTTTTTCCAGGTCCCTCTTATGTAAAGTGACTAGATTTCTACATTGGTAAAGTGGGACACCATTGATGGGGGGTATACAGGTGGGATATTTCCTGCCCGTTCTCCTACCATTCCCGAGCTTGTCATGCATTCTTTCCCAAAATCGGGACTTCTTTAAAATGCCATGAGACATAGAAAACTTGTTTAAAATTGAGAATGAGGGGACGTCTGGTCACTTTACTCTTGTCACCTCAACTGCTTAGGACTAAGATATTGGCCCTTCTAAAATGACCAGATTTTAAGAAGGACACCATGGACCAGTGGGAGGGAGGGTTTGATTAAAAATTTGGTCTATATGGAGCAACAAAATGTTCATAGAATGCAAAAATTGTATTGTAATATATTTATTTAATTTTAAAACTCTGCGGGACATTGCTAGATTGTTGAAAAGCGGACATCTGGTCACGGCCTTACCCCCTCAATCACAGCCTGTTCTCGGGAGAAATGTGTTCAAAACTGTGGCAAGAGTAACTGACAGCTTTAGGCTGGATCTGCCTTCTATATTATTAAGTTACAAATATTTGGGAGTAGTTTGGGGTGTTGAGTAGTGAGTTGGCAACAGATTTTGTAAGGCAAAGCATTTCCCCCATCAGTGTCACTTGATATGACAGGCAAGTCTTTAATCCTCATGGGGTTGACAGTTGAGTAGGGGAGATGGACATTGGACAAGCAATTATAACCCTGATGACTTTCACAAGAGAAGCAGTACAGGTGACAAATCACAAGTCATGGGATATGTAGACAGGAGAAAAAATAGATAAAGTTTGGATGAGGTTGTTACAATTTGTTTATTTTCTGAAATTTTAAAAAATATGCTCTAAAATATTACGGCGCTTACAGTCAGCCTTCTTAGCAGGCCGATGCTGGCGATGCAACCCCTTTCAGAATGCAGAAGGGTGGAACGTCCTGTGCCCTGCTTGTGTTTCTCATTTGACTCCTCACTTGGCTGGTGTGGGAGACACTAAAAATTCAGGGGAGGAAAAAAACATGTATAAAATATGGATCCTTCTGTAGCATCAAACTATAGTTTTAATGTAGAAATTAATCACGGATTCTTTTTAAAGCTTATCATTATGAGAGAAACACATCAAAGGCAAAAATGCAAACAGGGCTTAAAAATGACTGCAATTATGCATGTATCCACAATACAGTCCCTCCATGGGGAGTGATTTCTTCCCCTCCATCCTGTCACATTTTTTGTTCGTTCAAGTCATTTCATTTCACACATGCCATAGAGGCTTTTCACCAGAAGACTCTGAAACTGCCTCTTTCACTGAAGGGTCTATTTTACACCATCTTTGCTCATTTAAGTAACTGTGCTTGGGAAACTCATTCTCCAGAAACCGATTTGGCAGAAACCCAAGCAACCTGAGATTGGAGGTCATTTTGAGTTCCATTTCACAGTAATCTTGTGGAAAAAGTGTCAGGTGCAGACTTCTGAAAGGTTAATTTTCTCTCAGGTTGTAAATTTTGGCCTCATATTTTCTTCTCCTCATAAACTATCACAAGGTCAGGATACTTGGTACTCATAATAAAGTGCCTAATGGAACATTCCGGGTTAGCCTATGCTTACATGAAGTATTGTTTTGGATATCTGAGGCTAGATTTCCCAACATTGAAAATTTTCTAGCATGATATTTAATGTAAACTGTGCTGTAATGGCAGAGCATTTTGCATCCTTCAATTCTAATTGCTATCAAATGAGTTCTACAGCACTGATTGCTGCAGATCACATGTACTTGGTGAGGTTAGTGTAGCCACATGTGTCCTCTGTTCACATAATTAGTAGAAAGTTGAGTTGGCATAAACAGACTGTGAAACAGGTGATTGGGATTGCTGCCACCAGTGGAGGCTTTTAAAGCTAACTGTATTATGTTGTCTTTCGGTACCATGTCCTAGAAGGACAAAGCTGCTTTGGAACATAATTATAATTAGAGTTATCAGACTAGCAAGCTGAAATTTGATCCTAGTTTAGTAACCAGGAGTATCCCTATATTAGTAGTTTCCAGAAAGTTAGAGTATATCAAGACCTGAAAACTAAGAAACTATGGACAAGACAAGGTATGTAGGCATATGTGTAATCATATCAGAGGTCTGGAGTTCAGGCTGGGCAGGGTATGGAGAAGTCATAAAGTCTCTGAGGTAAAGGCAGTAAAAAATCCAGAATCGTAGGTAGTTTCAAATCAAGAACCAGTTGTGGTAGCCTAGCAGCCATTCTTATTCTACATCAGGGGTTGTTTATTTTGGGGATTCCTTGGTGGTTTACACTGAGCCTTGAGCCTTCTGACTGGGTGGAAGTGGCCCCTCATCAATTGTTAGAATCAAGATAGTAGCTAAAATTGCTTTTTCTCCTGGGTAGGAAAGGTGAAATCCAAAAAAGAATAAGAAGTCCCATGAAAATTGGTTTAGCATAATGATCCTAATACTGAAAACATGGGCAAATATCTACTATTTACATACCAGACCATGTATTAATAGTGTCATGCTTCATCACTTCATCTTAATAGCAATGAATAGTGAGTGCTATTATTATCTCCATTTTTACAAACAGCAAAACTGAGGTCCCTTGAAAATTTAAGACAAGCATAAGATTGTCGCTTTCCGATTGTTGCAACATACACTAATGGTGCAAGGATAGTTTTGCCTTAGTTAATGGGTGTTATTAAAATGTTTGCCTTGTTTGCAACCCTTGTTGTTTCCTTAATCACCATTCTGTCACTTCATGTTTGTTTGCTTGACTGTTGTTAGGTACCTTCAAGTCGATTCTGGCCCATACCGAACTTTTGCGCCACAGAACAAAACAATGCAAACTTCTGTACCATCCTCACAATGGTTCCTGTGCCTGAGCTCATTGTGGCGGACGTGATGTCAGTCCTTCCTCTCCTTCATTGACGCTCTACCCTGCCTAACATGATGTCCTTCTCCAGGGACCGCTTCTCCTGACAGCATGTGTAAAGTATGTAAGAGGAAGTATCCCTCTTTGTCCTTTAGCAGTCCATGACCTTTTCAATATCCTTCCCCAGCACCACAATTCAAATGCATTGAGTCTTCTTCATTCAGTCTTTTTATTTGTTGCTTACCTTCACATGCATATGAGGCAATGGAAAATATGATGACTTGGTTCAGACTCACCTTAGCCCTCAAATGAACAACCATCCCTGTGTTTCCATATTCGGAAGAGGCCTTTTCCTGCATATTTACCTAATGCAACATATCTTTCCATCTCTTGACTGCTGATTCCTGGAGCTGTGACTGGATCCAAGCTAGGAAGAATCCATGACAATTTCAGCCTTTTCTCCATTTATCATTATTATCATTTTACCTATTGAGCCAGATAGGAGAATTTTGGCCTTGTTAACATTGAGTGGTGATCTATACCGAAGGCTGCAATCCTCTGCTTTAATCAGCAAGGGCTTCAAACCCTCCTCACTTGCAGCAAGCAAGGTTGTGTCATTTGCATATTACAGGTTGTTCCTAAACCTTCCTCCAATTCTAATGTCACCTTGCTCTTCAAATAGGATACCTTCTCTGAGGACTTGCTTAGCATGTAAGTTGAATAAATATGGTGAGAGGCTGCACACCTGTCACATACTTTCCTGATTTGAAACCTGATTTTATTCCTTTATTCTGTTCAAGCAACGGTCTCTTGATTCATGTATAAGTTCAATTGTGGAATCCCTGCTTTTTAAAGGTCATCCACAGTTTATTATGGTGCACAGATTGGAAAGTCTTTGCATCATCAATGAAGCTCTTGTAAACTTCTGTGGAAGTCATGTGCCTATGTTCATTTTATGATTGAAAGGTAGGAGTGGAGTCTAGCCTGTTAATCTGGAGATAGCCATTTAGTAGCCAATGAAACCTCTATGTGGGCATGGCTTTCTCCTGAGACTTCTGGAAAATCTCGCGATATTTCCCTCATGAAGATGAGAAGCTATTTTCCCCAGTGGTTGGGAGATAGTCTCAGAGATGATGAATCAAGGACAAGACAAGATGGCAGCGTCTGAGGAGCCAGAGAAGCCACACGGCTTTGCCCTGACAGAGCCAGACCTCTGAAGCTGGAGAGGCCATATAGAGACCCCTGCCAGCGATGAGTTGCTTCTGCCACCAATGGATGCTATTGATGAACCCTGAGCCCGGAAGTAAGGAGCTATGGGGAGACCCCTGCCAGCGCCAGGATTTTGCACCCACTGACCTGTGACTTCGTGAGTTGGAAGGTGACTTTATAGACTGATATCGGGCATATGGGTTAATATCAGACTTATGACATTGTAAGGGACAGGATTGGGATGCTTTCTTAATGTACTATTTCTCTTATATATAAATCTTTTCCTTATATCCATATGCATGTCCTTGAATCTGTTCCTCTAGTCTACCCGGATATTCTCTGCTTTGAGCCAAGATCAATCAGACACCATGAATGTTCTCTTGTTCCACATCTTCTGCATCCAGCCTGAACTTCTGGCTGTTCCCTGGCAGTGTACCATTGCAATCTTTGTTGGATGATCTTCAACAAAATTGTCCTGGCGTGTTATCTTGCTCTTTAGTTTGAATATTCTGTTGGATTACCTTGTTTTTGGAACAGGTACAAATAAGAATATCTTCCAGTCATTTAATTAGCCAAATAGTTGTCTTCCAAATTTCCTGGCATGGATGGGTGAGTGCTTCTGGTGCATTATCAGCTTGCTGGAACATTTCAATTGGTCTTCTATTAATTCCCGGGTCCTTATTTTTGGATAAATTCTTCAATGCAACTTGAATTTTTTTCCTTAAGCACAATTCGTTCTTTTTCAAATGCCAACACCTGTATTTGTGGAATGTTGACTTATTCTTTTTTGTGCAGTGACTCTGAATTAGTTTCATCTTGATTTGATGCATCCAGCATCATTCAATATTTTGCCCAGAGAAACTTTTATGATTGTAACTCAAGTCTTGACAATTTTTCTTGAGTTCCTTTAGTTTTAGATATGCTGAGCATGTTCTGCCCTTTGGATTTCATTATTTTAGGGATTTACACATTTCATTATAATATTTGAAATTGTCTTCTCATTCTGCATGTTGACATTTTCTATTCAACTCTTTGACTTCAAACTTTCTTCCATTTGCTTTAGCTACTTGATGATTAAGAACAAGCTTCTCACTAGTAGCTTAAATCCTAAAGCATTGGCTACCTGTATCAAAGAATTATTAGAATTATCAAGTGCCCTGTGCAGTTTACCTTTACCTATTTATTTCTCAAGCTTATGATAATACTGCCTCTATAATGGACTGGGATATATATATATATATATATATATATATATATATATATATATTCAATGTTGAGCTCATACCTAACTTTGATCTACAAACAATTAGTTTCTACTGTGTGGTCCTACTCAATACATGCCTTCATGAAGTGAAGCTATAAATGTGAGGCAGACTGACCAAAGTGACACCATTTTGTTGACTGCAAAATGACCTTCTCAGAAATCCCCACTGGTGAATGATTTTAGAATGTACTCTTATGGTCAGAAGTGCAGAATGTGCAATTAATAATGCTATTACTTTTGTTGTTGTAAACAGGATATGACTATTCTTATTTTATTAACCAGGGTATTATAGTCAATTCTGTATCCTGTAATACTCACTAACTCTAAAGAATATTCACATTAATTTTGATTTATAATTTTGTCCTATGCTTGCTTACATCCCTAATAAATGATAAATGAGGTTTTCCCTTTACTCACTGAGATATTCACTTGGTAATATAATCTAAAGAGTCAATATTAGATTCTGCATTCTGGTTACCACTGAATCAAATACTTCTAAATTAAAAAAACAACAACAACGAAAAATAAAATACCAATCCAAAACAATAGACACTAATAAAAAGTTGAACAGTCTATAAATGACTGATAAAGGAAATCAAAAGGTAAAATGTTGGATTTTAATTTAACTATATTCACAGTAATCTGCATTATAGTTCACTCTGAGGACAAGACTATTCATATCCCTGCTAATCACCCAAGGGTGTTCAGTGAGGATGAAGACATGTGAGAACTCTGTGAATGGATTTCAGGTTTTCACTCTCATCCATAGTTTTCTGCTAACAAGCTACTCTGGATCAAGGCTCTGTTGGGTTTGTATTTTATAACTTACAATCCTTAGATCACACAGTCTAATATGTTCCTTCCCTGTGTATTTAGCTGACTTCGCAGATGGGTGTTTGTTTTAAGTGATGATTTTAAGGATCCATATTCTGTTGCATCTGACAGCTGAGCACCATCAGAGGCTTGGGGATGATTTGAGAACTAATAATAATGTATAAGAACAAAGAAAATTGTCTCTCATTTATTGTGATGAAGATTGCACAAGTTTTTAAAATAAATTTAAACCATGGAACTGTATAGTATACAAATCATCAAGAAAAGCTAAATTAAAAATTAAGAGATATAAAAACTAGGCTCAGAGAAATTTAATATTTTTTCAAAGTTAACCAGATAATGCATTGTAGAGACAAAGTTCAAAGTGCAGATCTTGCCCTGCTTTGATTAGAACTCTTACAGATTGACATTACTCTCATATACTATCATACCACTATGTAATCACACATGAAATCAAGATCTTTATGAATAGAAAATGTTGTAAGTATGGTCAAGTTGACTACTTAACTAAAACCTCTAGTTTTTTTTTCACTTCTGTTCCCTTAATGCCCACCTGATAAATAGTCTTCCTTTTGACTCCATTGATCACATCAGTAGGTATTGAGTGGAGACCTGCTTCCTGCATAATTCCATACTACACCATCTGCTGAGATCAAATTTTTTTTCATATGGATTCATTACAAGAAGATTAATCCAGAATAATGATATTTAACTTCAATAGGTTTTACCTAGCCATGCAGGGTGAAGAAACCCGGGCAGTCTAGTGGGTTAGCAAGGTTAGCAGTTTGAATTTGCCAGCGGTTCTGTGGTAGAAAGGTGAGACTTTTATTACAGAAAAAATTTACAGCCTCAAGAAAACACAGACAGTTATGTTCTGCCCCAAAAAGTTGCTGTGAGTTAGAATACACTCGATGACAGTGAGTTTGATTTTTTTTAATTTGACATAATGTGGTTGCATAATATAATTATTTTTCAAAGATCAGACCATTAGCTAATAACAATGATTAGATCAGCTTTCCATTTCACTCTGCATGTAAGAATTATAGACTACTGTGACTACAGCCACTGTTTCCAGACCCTTTTCCCTATCCTACCTAGATAAGATCTTTGTTCTCTTTGTTTTACAGAGGTCCTGTTGTCTAGTGGCTTCTTGTGAGGGATTTTTGCCATATGCCAGAAGTGTACAGGGTTTGCTTTCCTCTTAAGTTGGTGTGCTGCAGCAATAATTCCTATGTTCTGAGTTAGCAGGAATTGACTCTCTGACAGATTGCAGCTCAAGAATCAGTTGTATGTCTTTCACTTGGTATCTGGGCCCATCCAGCTGCCCAATTTGGTAGTATGGCATTTAATGATATTAAACTGGATGATACATATAAGATTTAAGACCCATTTGACTAAAGTATATGAAAAGGAACTCCAGAGTCACAAATCTGTTAGGATCATCCGTCTAAGAAATTCTGTAAGTATGACATTTCCCTCCCACTTTCTGTGTTGCTTGGCATTTGCATTCTATTTTCTCATTTGCTCAGACTATAAAATGGGGATAATCATTCTTGTGCCTTCCGGATCACAGAGCTATCAGGATGAATATGTTCTGTATGTGGAGTTCTTTGTGCCCTTGGGGGGAATATGGCACTCTGTAATTCAAGGCACTAACACTGAGAAAGGTTGACTGTCAGCAACACATATAAATTATTTAGAGTTTGATCATTTCCATTTAAATTTGCCCAGCATATTTTATAGTGTTCATACAAATTTCAGAGGGTGCTATGGATCTCTCCAAAGCCATTAAGAGGGTGCTCAGGCATATGCTGATATTTATTTTTGTAAAATATAGCATCTCCTTTTAAGTAGAGTTATTAAAATAATTGATTATTGGAAAACACTACTTAAAAAAGCAATCCTGAGAGAAAAAACAAATCTCACGCTAAAAAAATCCTACATACTATGATTGCAAGTCGCAGGGGACTCTTGGTAGATGTCACAAGGGAAAATAGAATTATGAGCGTGAAAAGTATACCTGTTTCTCCTTTTTATTCTGCACGAAGGGAGAAAAATATCCGTTCAAGCTATTCACCCATTTTATAAAAATAACTTGTAAGAGCTACTGACTAGACTGTATATTTGAACAAAGATGTCATTGGAGGGTGGTATGAAGTTTCAGAGAACTGCCTATCCTCAGGCAGTTTCTTGCTACCCTAACAGAAAAGGTAGGACAAGATTTCAAATGGGTAGTGAAGGATTCTGTGTGGATGGTGAGACTTTTCTTTATTTCTATGCCAGTACTTTATAATAAGCCAATATCTTCTATAACTTCATTTCACAAAGTGTGTGTCTATGTGTCCATGTGTATGTACCCATGTGTGTGGTTGAGGATGACCAATAGGCAGATGGTCGTGTGTGACTCCTTTTGATACTGGGCTTTTATGAGTGACAATTCTTACATTTTCTCACCCTAGTCCTTAAATCATGTATTTGCATGAACTCTTATTAGCAAGCAAACGTTCCTTAACCCACATACAGAATGCCACTGAACAGTAATTGCTGTTGAAATCCCTTTTCCATTTCCCCTTTTGACTTCACCTTGAACTTTATGTAATTTCCTCCATTCACTTTCACTTTGTGGATTTAAATTTCCTGCTAATCTCATGTAGAGGTTATTTTTTATTGAAATCAATGTCCCTTCAAAATGATGAAAGAAAGAGATGAATTTTAACTATGCAAGTAAATAGCCAATCAGTGATAAATCACATAACATCCCATCATCCACTCAGGAACCACTGAAAGGAAAGATTGCTTCTGTTGCACCTGATGGGTGACATGATTAAAAAAATTTTCATTCAAATATACTACTATCATCAAATATTATCATGCATATTTACATACTTATCATCTTTTTCAGAGTTTGTGTTGAGTTCTCATTGAGCCCTTCGATAAATGAAACAGAGCTGCTAACCTTTGTACACTTTTCCCCTTTTATGTTTATAGAACTGTGTCAGCAGGCAAATGAAGGTTAAGATTCAAATGGTATATAACACTTTTTACTAGGAAATGGTAAAACTGCTAGCAGTAGTAGAATTTGGACCAATGTATGGCTCAATTACAAGTTCCAGAATGGATGCCTAATTATTTAAAAGTAAATAGTGTATAAAAGGGAGCCCTGGTGGTATACTAGTTGCCAGTTTGGCTGTAATTTGTATGGTAAGCAGCTCAAAACCCCTAGCATTTCCTAAAGAGAAAGATTAGGGCATCTACTCCTGTAAATTGTTAGCGTGTCTACAGTGAGTTGCAATGAGTCAGCGTTGACTCGATGAGTATACAATAGTGGAGTGTATGGAATAGTGGAAAGGCTATAGGACTTGAAATTTAGAATACTTTTAGACAATGTATTAATTAGAGACACTGGGTGAAAGAACGTTCAGTGCACAACTGCTAACAGGAAAGTGAGTGGTTTGAGTGTACCCAGAGAGAGCGTGAGAGAAAAGCCAGGTGATCTATTTCTGAGAGGTAGCACTCATGGAGAGCCCAGAGACAAAAAACTTTACTCTGAAACATGTAGGAGGATCGCCATTCAAGAACGTTCAAATTGGGGTAATTTAAAATATATTTACTGCATCAATTATTCACTATGCCAGCAGTTAGTAAATGTAAAAACTGGAATGCAAAGGCAGGTCTGACTATACCTTATACTACTGAACTCTGCCTATAAAAGTTATATTGATTTGTCGAATAATGACCACATTGTAATAAGCATTTTCATGTGTTAGACTTTGAACTTTGCATGCATGATGATCTTCAAAATGTCACAGCTGAGTAAACCATGGCACTAGAACCTCTCACTTCCTCCCTCTTTTTCTAGTCTGTCTAAGTCTTAACTGCCTGAGAAAGGACAATCAAGGCATACAGGAATGGCAGCATTGAATTTGTCATCAGAATTCCTAGGTCCACATGGACTCCCTCACCCAGTTTCTTTTTGTCTTCTGAAATCTTTCTTAATTATTTTTATTGCTAATGCCTTTGCACATTCACCCATGCTTTTCACCTCCTGCCTCCCCAAGAAGCAAGCCCCCAGAATGATCATCCAATGTTTTTATGTCTCCTAATATATTCTATATCCTAAGAATTTCAGTATACTTCTCTACCCATTACCATACCACTACCCATCCATCAATGACTTTACCATATATGGTGGCATAGTATGTCACCATATTTTAAAAAATAATAGGTTGCTCTTTTGCACATATTTCATTGGAGCTTCCAGACTAGGAAAATCTAGGATGAAAGGCATGGCCATCTACTCATCTTTTTAAATTGGCCCAGGAAAATCTAATGAATAAGACAGGAATATGGTTTAATATAATGATGTGTTACTCAATATGTGACAGGAAGCGTTGCCTCCCCCAAATAGAGTCAACCTTAATGAAATTGATAGGGTAAAATTTTTTGTACCTTCATATGTTCAGGTAGCATGAAGAAACAGTTTCAAATATTCATTAATAATTGAAATTTGGAAGGTATGAAATATAAGACACATTTCATTGCCATCAAGTTGATTCCAACTTAAAGGGACACTAGAGTACAAGATAGTACTACTTGTACAGGTTTCTGAGAATGTATCTACATGGAAGTAGAAAACCTTGCCTTTCTTCTGCAATGGCTGGTGTTTTCAAAATTTTGACCTGACAGGGTAATCACTGCACCACAAGAACTCCTGTGTGAAATGTGAATCTAGAAAGATTAGAAGCGGACAAAATTAAATGGAACACATAGATATAGATATTGCAGACACTAGTGAGTCAAAATAAACTGACTTGTCTTGGCCATTTTAAATTTAGTAATTATTATGCCAGGAATGACAAAGAATTTCAGAGAGGAATGGCCTATCACTCATTCTCAAAATATTAATAAAAGCATCTACTTCAAATACTGTCAGTGACAGAATACTATCAAATGCATGTTAACATGAATGTTATCCAACCTTACATATCAATCATTTATGTTAAAGATGAAGGAGTAGAAGATTATCAATTTCTATAATCTGAAATTGATCAAACATACCGTGGATATGCATTGATTGCTCCTGATTATTAGAATGCACATGTTGAAAATAAAGAAGGATTGTTGTTGGTAGGTGCTATCCAGTCAGTTCCAACCCATAGCAACAGAAAATGCTGCAGGGTCCCGCGCTATCCTTACAATTGTTCCTATGCCTGAGCTATTGTTACAGCCATTGTGCCAATTCATCTTATGGAGTGTCTTTGTATTTTTCTCTACACCTCCACTTTACCAAACATGATGTCCTTCTCCAGGAACTGGACTCTCCTGATAGTATATATCCAAAGTATGTAAGACGAAGTCTTGCCATCCTTGCCTTTAAGGAGCACTCTGGCCATACCTATTCCAAGACAGATCTGTTTGTCCTTTTAGCAGGCTCTGGTATATTCAATATTCTCCAATTCAAATACATTGATTCTTCTTCAGTCTTCCTTATTCAACAGCCAAATTTCACACGCATGGGAGGTAATTGGAATTACCCTGGTTTGGGTTATCTGCCTCTTAGTCCTCATAGTAACATCCTTGCTTTTCAATACTCTCAAGAGCTCTTGTGTAGTAGATTTACCTAATTCAACACATCTTTCCATGTCTTGATTACTGCTTCCCTGAACATTGATTGTGGATACAAGCAAGACAAAATCCTTGGAAGCTTCAAACATTTCTCCATTTACCATGCTGTTCCCTATTGGTCCAGCTGTGAAAATTTTGGTCTTCTTTACATTGAGTCCTAACCCATACTGATGGCTACAATCCTTGAATTTTATCCCCAAGTGTTTCAAGTCCTCCTCACATTCAGAAAATCAGGGTATGTAACCTACATATTTTAGGATACTATTACGTTTTCTTCCAATCCTGACGCCATATTTTTCTTAATATAAGCCAACTTTTATTGTTGTTTGCTTAGCATTCAGATTGTATATATATCATGACAGAATATGATCCCGACAACACTTTCCCACTTTTAACCACACAGTTTTCCCTTTGTCTCTGCACAATTGCCTCTATCTCTGTACTCAACTTTCTCATGAGCACAATGGGGAATTCAGAACTTCCTATCCTTCTAAAAGCCATCCACAGTTTATTCTGGTCTATATAGTTGAACGCCTTTGCAGAGCCAAAACAACACAAGTAAACATTTTTCTTTATCTCCTGTCTAGCTAAGATCCATCTAACAACAATGATAGCCATTGTTCCATATCCTCCTCTCAATCTTATGGCAATTCTTTGACAATGTACATTTGTAATCCTTGTTTGATGACCTGGAACAAAAAATAACTTTTATGAACTATCAGTCATATTGTTCTATGGTTTGAGCATTTTGAGGTGGTCACCTTTCTTGAGAATTGGCACAAATATAGATCTCTTCAAGTCATGTAGTTGGCAAAGTACTTGACTTCCAAATATCCTGGCACAAGAGTGATTGCTTACATACTTCATCAGCTGGCTGAAACATTTCAATTTATCTTCCATCAATTCTTGGATACATGTTTTGGGTTTTATTGCTAATGCTTTTAGTGCAACTTTAACTTCTTTCTTTAGACCACTGGTTCTTGTCCAGATGCTACCTCCTCAAATGGTGGAATATCAACTAGTTCTTTTTGGTACAGTGACTCTGTATTTTTTCCATCTTATTTTGCAATTCTTACATCATTTAATATTTTCCCTTCAGAGTCTTTGAAGATTGCAACTTGAACCTTGATTGTTTTCTTGAGTTCCTTCAGTTTAAGATATGCTTAGTATGCCCTTACCTTTTATTTTTCTAATTGAAATTCTCTGCACAATTCATGATAATATTTTTCTTTGTCTTTTCAAGATGACATTTGCAAAGTTCTATTCAATTCTTTAACTTCATCCATTCTTTGATTAGCTTTTAGTTGCTCTTTGATGAAGAGCTACTTTCAAAATCACTTCTGGCATATACTTTGATCTTTTCTTTCGTTCCCGTCTTTTAATGACCTTTTGCTTTCATCTTTGTGATTTAGTGCTTAATGTATAAAGTCTTTTCTTGAGATATTTGTAAAGTCAAAGTGGGGTAGGCTGAAGATCATATTTTGACTCTATTGTAATGTCTTTGAGTTTCCTCAGCTATTTCCTAAAGTTACCTATGAGCAATCGATGGTCAGTTTCACAGTTGCCCCTTGGTCTATCCACTAATCCCTTTCTGCATTGTGTATCATTTTTGATGACTTCCAATTTTCCTAGATTTGTACTTTGCATATTCCAAGTTCTGATCATTATCAGGTATTTGTAGCTATTTCTCCTTACCTTGAGTTGTGCCCATCAGCATAATAAAGAGCCTGTAGGTATCACTCCCGCAGACTTTCCCCCACTCATGGCACCATGACTGACTCCACTTCAAGAAAGAGGCTCCTCCTCAGACATAATTTGAGTGCACTTAAACCTGAGGGGGACATCATCTGGAACTCTCTCCAATAATGGTTTGCTTCCATTCTTTAGACTGTTCGTATCTCACGATTTTTCAGAATTACTAACTGACATGTAAGTGTTGGGAAGAAGGATTCATAGTTGGAAAATGTGGTCTTAGTGGAAGATATGACATTGGCGGCCACATGAAATATTTTTGCAAGACTGCAGTCATATTCATTGTAAATCCTTTTTGTACAATGACATAAATGGGGACTATGCATATGGAATCTGTCAGATGGAATAAATAGGAATCAAATTGACCACTTCTGTGCAAAAAACAAAACAGAAACTTAGAATAGGAGTAGGCCCACCTCTGAAACAGAATTGCTTATATTAATATTCAGATGTAAGGTGAAGAAAATTAATTCAATTCAATAATAAATATTATAAATAATACAAGCAAAAGATCATTGAAAAGACAAGAAAAGAAGACCTAAATGGATACCAGAGAAGACTCTTATTTTTTCCTAAATGTAGAGTATTTAAAGTAAAAGAAAACTGATCAGATGCACAAACTTTGTCGAAAGTTATCTGGTAATGCCTAAAACAGCTGAAAATAGAAGTACGATATAACCCAGAAAAGTCTCTGCTAGTTATATACGCCAATGAAATAAGAAACAGAACAGGAACAGACTTATGTTTATTGCAGCACAGTTCACAATATCAAGAAGCTGGAAACAACCCAAATGTCCATTAGTAGGAAAATGGATAAGGAAACCATGGTATATGCACACAATGGAATACTATACATACCTAAAAACATAGCAGTGAAATTATGAAATGCCTCAGGACTTGGATAGACCTGGAAACATTTTTCCGAGTGAAGTTAATCAAGAATAAACAGGCAAGTGTTGTATGAGCTTAAATCTATAAGATAGACACCAAGTTGAAGGCAGGCCTCTGCACCCAGGGCATACAATCTTCTAATCTGTACTTATAAGTAGTTACACAGAGAACCTGTCTAGCAGCCATGAAACATATCATGTCCACTATATTGACATTTTACCAACTGCTTTGACAGAGGAGATGTGACCTCAGTTGGGACCAGTTTTCCATGGTATGTGGAGATGAAGAAGATCATTCAGTCAGTATTATACAAAACTGTGCTAAGGCCATTCCAACAGACACTCCTCTAACTGTGATAAGGAACCCTTACTGGAAATTAAAAGATTGGAGGAAGGGCATCTATGCCTCAGAGAAAACAATTACATCTTTGCTGATAGGAAAATGGTCAGCAAACACTTCCTACCTGGAAAAAGCAACACAAAACAAAACAAAACAAAAAACAATTAACAATACTTGTATAGAACACAAGGGGAGAACAATCCTAATTGGGCCCTTTAGGCATGGTTTCTATGCAGTTTTTGGTGATCCATTCTGTTAGGTGCATGATATCCTTCATAGGCCATACTAGAAGGATTTGATATGGAAGCCCCACAGAGTGAACTGTGCTTTACCTCAAACTTACCTGTTGCCTTTGAACTTAAGACTGGAAACTCCCTAGTGTGAGAATAAGTATATGACTGCTACCTCAAGGGTGGGCTTTGGTTTGAATCTCTTGCTGTCAGGGTGCACAAAGAATTGTGAGCTGTACATACCATTCACATACTATTTTAATGCTCTCCTTGATTCATTAGGATGTGTATTAATCTGGCAGGCATGACTCTTTCATTGTGAATGAGTATTATTGACAGTTTAACCCTATCACCAACCCCTAATTTTGGTATAAATAATGTTCAGTCCCTTAAGAGTTGAATCTGTACAAGTCAACAGTTCATGTATTACAGTTCATAGCTGGGCCTGTGCGTTAGGCAGAATTCTCTAGGGAAACAAAACCATGACACTTATGGTTTTATACAGTGAGAAGGAATATAATAGCTAGTTAGTCCACACAAGAGTACTGAGGGCTCAGTTCAACTCACTTTTGTGGAACAGTTGATATACTGAAAATCCTGTAACTTAGGATGGGGCTTCATTTCAAGGTCAAGGATGCAGACAGGGGAATCTTCCCTCAGGCAAAACAGGCAGAGTCTGTCAGCAGATTGCAGGGTCAGACAGCAAGAATCACCAACAGGAACTTAGTGAAGCAAGCCCAGATGAAATATTGAAATCAAGCAATGCAAGGAGAGAGGAGCCACCTGTCTCAGGCTCAAGCAATGTATACACACACCAGCAGTTAGGTGGAGCAAGTTCAAAGAAGCCTCAAGTTTTAGAAACAGGATCCATGGGTTGACTTGACCCACAGGTAGTGGAGCACACAAGTTGAGGCAGAGAACTATCTACACAGCACCATACAGGTCTGATCACTAGGGAAGAAGAGAGAAAGGGGGGGGTGTTTCAGAACCATTTATCTCTTTACCTTCAAATCAAACTGAAACCCGATTAATATCCTCACATATGTTCCTATTGGGCAGGTTGGCACAATAAATTTAACTATCATAGACTATACTAATTTAATTTCATTTCCTCAAAAGTGTTTTAACTTCTATACCATTGGAAGTATCAGTGTGCAGTAGTTATGCATTTGACTGCTAACCACAAGGTCAGCAGTTCAAAACCACTGGCCAGCTCTATGGGAGAAAATCGAGGCTTTCTACCACTATAGAGATATAGAGTCTCAGACACTCAAAGAGAACCACTTTAATCTTCCCGATAGTGTTACTGTAAGTAGCATTGACTTAATGGTAGTTGAAGTGATATCCCAAGAAGAAGATTGATCATATCCTATAACATAAAGTGACAACTGGGTCTCTAAGGTGAAATAGAGGCATATATAAATGTTAGCTGTATGAATGCATTGCGGGCTTGCATTTAATTCTAGGTCCAATCAGAGGAATACTTTTTTTTTCTTATGGTGTGAATCTGTTTTATGTTCACCCTTATGAAACTATCTTGAACGATATGGGTGCTATAACAAAATATATAGAAGAACCTATATGGTGCCTGGTTATCACAAGGAAAAGTGTCTGGGATCTTAAAAGATTGTCTTAAAATGAGCAGCCATCTAAGTGAGGTGTCAACCACGTTCACGTAGAAGTTTGCCAGCCTGTGTAATTCAAGGATTATAAATAATCAAATCCAAAACTGAAGAAGGTAATGGTATTGGAGCTCAAATTGTGAACACCTGGTTTGCAGAAAGCTATGGATGATATTGAAAACCCCAAATCCATTTGCAGGATCCACACATGCTTGAGTCTCCAGTGAATCCATCTGATCATAGTCCAGATTGTGAATAGCCTTATTACCAGACAAAGATAGACATTGTACAGTCAATTACGACAGATAAAATTAGATTAAAGTGTAGTATATTGTTGTTTGTTCTCCCTTTTTACCCCTTGGTTATTTCAGTTATTTTTCTCAAGCAAGAGGGAAATACTTATGAATTAATTGTCTGGTGAATTCCCTCTGGCAATAGACCAAGGATGAGAATAACCTTGCTATCATGAAAAATGCATTGAAAAGTGGTTTATTGGAGTTGCAGTTAGGTTAAAACTTAGGATCTTATCATTTTACTTCCCTTTTGGTTCATTTAAATATGTCTTATTGTCAATATGTTCTGCTTTCTTTTTGATTGATTTTTGAACTGTTTCATTTTGGTTGTTTTGCTAGTAAAAATTTGTGTGATGCATAGTTCCACACACACCCCTAAGTGGGGATGAACAGCAGAAATGTGGATGAAAGAAAAGAGTGTTCAGTGTAAGACATGAAAATAATGATGATTTATATCTTATCAAGGGGTCAAAAGGTGGGAATAGGGGGTAAATAAGAGGAACTGATATAGAAAAGGCTTAAATAGAAAATGTATGTGAGAAAATGATGATGGCAACATATGTACAAATATGCTTGAAACAGTGGAGTCTGGAATATTATAAGAGCTATGAGAGCACCTGATAAAATGATTTTTAAAAATAGTTTTTCTGTATATAAAATCCAGGATATGTAAATCTTTAGAGACAGTACCTGCATCAATGGTTCCTTGGGTATGTGTCAGGGAAGGATAGGAGGAAATAGGGAACTAATAATGATTAGTACAAGAACAAAACTAATTCTGTTGCTGACTGTACAACTCTTCCTGAAGTGATTGAATTACTGGATTGGATGATGTGTGAATTATATGCCAATTAAGCTGTTAAAAAAGAAAGAACTAATGAATAGAACATTTAAAGGGCCAGAAAGAACAGGTAAAATACATTATTATAATGAAATGTGCAATGACCTAGATTTTTCAGCAATTGACATATAATCACGTGCCAAAGACATTGAAGGAAGATTGGCAAGCTGGGTTGAATGTAGTTGTTAAAAACAAAACACCAGGGGCTGAGCCCTGGTGGCGTAGTGGTTGTGCGCGGGACTGCGGCCCACTGGGATGGAGGTTCGATTCCAGCTCCACGGAGCAAAGGCTGGGCCTCCTACTCCCACCACCTGAGGGCAGTGATGCCCCTCCCCAAAACAAACACCAGAAATTGACAAACTACCAAATAAGATGTTTCAACAAATGATGCAAACTGGAAATGTTCACTTGTCCTTAAAAAGACACTTGGTGGTCAGCTACCTGATCAACTGACTGAAAGAGATTCATATATGTGCACATTCCAAGAAAAATTATACAGCACAATATGGAAATAGTCTAAAAATAACATCAATATCACGTAAATGTAAAAATTTGCTGAAGATGATTCAAAAATGGTTGCAGCAGAACATCCTATTGTTATTGTCAAATTTTATTGTGGACTTCTTGGCTAAATATATCAATATTACCAATTCTTCCTTCCTGAAACTTTATTGATTTTATTATCAGATTTTTGGCATCTCCTTCCTGTGCTGCCTCTACTTTGTACTTTAAACTAGAGTTCTCCAGATTTCAGTCTTAAGTCAAGGTATTTTCTATCTACACACACTCTCCTTCAACTCATTAATTCAATCTAATGCATGCAACTAAATTAATGCATGCAGATCACCCTTCTGAGTTAGTTAGGATTGACTAGAGAAACAAATTCATAGATACTCATATGTGTAGAAGAGAAAATGTATATAAATGTATATAAAAGAGCAATTATATATTGAGAAAACTTCCCAACCAATGTAAAGTCCATAAATTTGATAATAATCCATATGTCTGATATGAGTCAATAAATTCTGTGCCAGACTCATACAACACATGTAATGATGCTGAATGCAGGAAAATCACAGAGCAGTGGGTGTAAAGCCTTGTGTATCTAGAGGTAGTGGGAACATCTCAACACTGGCAGGAGTTTTCATGTGGCTACACCATCTCCAGGGTCTAGCATAGCTCCTTGTCCATTGTCAGCGGGAAAACCAAGCAGAGAGTTTGCTTGTATTTAGCCTCCAGTGAGCTATTTATCTTCTTGTTTCCCCCTCCCTGAGCTATTTATCTTCTTTGCACCTTTAAATGATGTCATCAAGCAGCAATTGTATAAACCTAAACTCAATTCTTAAAACAGTCAAGTTCAATCAGTATCTGTCTTATCTTTGTCCTCATCTAAGCTACTCCATTGATATAAAATATTGTCATAAAAATATTGTCGTAGGCCTCTGATTTCTTCAAACCGTAGTGGGGCTTTTGGTCAGTCATTTTTTTAAGGCATCACTGCCCTCTGGTGGGAGTGGAAAGCCCAGCCTTGCTCCTGCTGGATTTGAACCGCCAAGCCAGTCAGCTACAGTCCTGCACTCAACCACTATGCTACCGGGGTTCAGCTTGGTCAGTCATTTTTATAGCAGCAGGGTCTCTGAGAAATTCAAATGGTGATTCTGCCCCCTGAGCTTACAATGTGCATCGATCACATTTACTTTTGGCATTTCAAAGAGAAATAATCAAAGATTAAAACTAAACAAAATATTCAAAACTATAACTTCCCATGTACTTTCCAGAAAACAAACCAGTAAACCTCATGGACATACCTGACCACTGGCAAGCCAAAGAAAAACACTACCATGAGGCAGAGGTCAAACAACCATCCACTCTCTGTCTTTATTATTTGTTTCTCCAATACCCCATGCCCAAGGTTCCATAGTATGTTAGTCAGTGTTGACTAGACAATCAAATTCATAGACACTCATAAGAAAATATTTAGAAAAATGAGCAATAATATATTGATAAGTCATCCCAGCCCCAAGTCCATAATTTCAATACTAGCCCATTTATCAGATAGCAATCTATAAATTCCTCTTCAGACTCACATAACACATGTAAGCACGCTGAATGCTAGAAGATCACAGACCAGTGGATGGAAAATCTTGTGGTTCTAGTGGCAGTGGAAACATCACAATGCTAGCAGGGGACTTCATGTGGGGTCTCCAGTTCCAGGGCTTTAGTGTAGCTCCATGTGTATTGCCAGCAAGAAGGTCAAGCAGAGTGTCTGTGTATATCTGGCCTCCAGTGAGCTATTTATCTCCATTGTGCCTTCAAAGGAGATTATCAAGCTGCAACCTGATTGATGAGCTAGAGACTCTATGCCTTCATAAGCTGGCAGGAGATTGTGTAGCTACCACACATTACTAAGTCCAGAGCTATACTTATGATTATTTTCATGCATATGGAGTTCCCGCAGGTACTTCAAATTCAAGAGTGTTCAAAAGGGAACTTATCAGTTATATGCCCTATCATTCCAAATGGGTCCCTTTTATTGATTTCTTATAGTAGTGTCACTATTCACTGAAGTATCCAAGATATACAATTCCTCAACATTCCGGTCAATATTCTCTTCCTCTTTCACCACCACTTCTAATCACCTATTACAGATGCCGCTGTCTCTCATAGGTCCTCTTCAACGAATGTCTACCCATATGATTTCAGTTCTTGCTCCACTAATTTAGTAAATTGGTGTAAGATTCCTTTTCTACTATTGTCCTCTCTATCCCTTTTCACACCGCTGTCAAATTAGCTTTGTAAAATAAACTTGTATCTTCTTAAACTCTGTACCTTGGTATCCTAACATCTTCATGATAAAAAAACCAAACCTTTAGTGGACATATAAACAACTCTGTGATCTGGCTTACACCATTTTTCTCTTTTTAACTCACCGCATGCTTCTGGGAGACCACATTACCTTCAACCCTCCCCCACATATCAGATGTATTGCATTTTCCTCTATTTTCACAGGTTTCTGTGGCTTAGTAACAGTCACTTTTCTTCCTATAAACATTCAACCTTCTGCTTCTCTATGCCTACTTATTGAAGAAATATAAGTCACAAATAATACTAGGAAGAAGAGAATGGGTACATAAAGGATAAAAAATAATTTTATGAAATGACCTTGGTACATACATGTTCTTCTTATTAGAGTAATTTAAAAGTTAAATCATGGCAGACATCGCTGAAATGCTCTAAGTTTACCCACTCCCACTCAATGAATTTTTCTGCAGCTTGCTTCTTTTACTGTCTCTATATCTTAGAGATATACCCAACTATGAATAAAATATTTATCTCTTTATTTTAAATTGGTGATCATTATCATATAGCGTAAGGATCATTGAGATCATAGTGGTCAACATAGTAAGCTGTTAACACAAGGTCAGTTGATCAAATAGGTTTGCTATGAGTTGGAATATATTTGATGGGAGTGTATTTGGTTTTGTTTGTAATAAGTTTATGTGAACATCCCCTTATTGAAAATGTATTCTGATGTATTCTGATACCTTCAAAGGTTTTTCTTGTAAATATAGCATGTGACAAATATGATCAAGTGTTTTTCTAAGTCAGAAACTAATACATATTATGTCCATTGCATTGCCAGTCTGTCTTATAATAGGCACTCTCCATTTCCTTGACTTTTTCTTCCACTAGTTCTAGGAAGGTTCTTGTCTTATGGTGCATCATTTAGTCTAGACAGATGATAACTTATAGTATGGCTTACTGCCAAGAAGTATGTTACCAACGCTTTCTTCTGAAATACCTTTGCGTAGACTGGAACAACTGACCTTTTTATTAGCAGCCAAGATGTTTTACTGCCTTATATTGTTTGTAGAGATCTGAGGGGAAAATGCAACCAATAGTATTTTACTAAATGGAAACTTTTGATTTAGTCTCCAACCAAACCCTAGTGACTAAGAAACAAGCTCTAGACAACGTGGACATTAGATTCTGTCCTTCTGAGGTACACAACACCTTTCAGAAACCACATCAGAAGGATTCAAATTGGAAATCTCACTAAGCAATTTGGACTTAAACTCACTTATAACAGAACCAAGAAGGGAGATAACTCTCTTGTAATTTAAGTTGAAAGCCCTAGTGAAAGAAGATGTGGACTGTTGATCACCCAGTATTAAGAAGAAAATTGGTCGTTGTTGGAATTTAAGTGGGTCTGGACTTGTTTCTCTGAAGGTGAGCAGCAAATGGTGATATGGGACCAACATGTATTTGCTGTGTTAATATTCTTTCTGCTTTTATGTGGCATGTATTTGTCAATAGGACATAATCTAGCCCTTGTAAATAAGTGTTCCTAAAAGCCTTACCATATCCTGGGCCCTGATGCCATATGTAACAAAAGTTAACTCACTCATTCTTCGAAGACATGCAAGTTCATAATTCATGTATCGGAGTCTGATAAGAAATCCTGCACAGGTGTACAATATTTTGTTCAGCAGTACTTTACCATTGACTAACATAATGTTCCTATCAATAGTGCTGCCTTAATCCTCATGTGCTATAATAAAATGAAGCTTATGGTGCCTAACGGGCACCAGAGATTTGCAGAAACAATAGTTACAAGAAGTGATTGTTGGCTCTCATTTATTCATCATGCTAATATAAGAATATTTCTCTTTTACAGCATGGCCCTTCCTGGTACTAGCCATTATGAAATCACTGAAAACATGGGCAACATAGCAGAGTATAGTAAAGAAATCAGAGGCTGCTCTCTATGATGAAAAATAGTGTCTAGGGTCTTAAAGGCTTGTTTCAAAACAAGTAGCTACACAAGGGAGGAGTCAGTTAAGTGCTCACGAAGAAGAACACCAACCTGTGTGATCCAGACATTGCAAATAATAAAGTCTAAAACCAAAAGGGGGAATGGTACCAGTACATAAATGTCAAACACCTGGTTTTCAAAAAACTATGGATGATAGTGATAGCCCAAAATCTATTTGCAAGGTGCCATACATAGTCGGAGTCTTTGGTGAATCCCCCAGTACACATAGCCTACAAATGTTTGCAGAATGCATTGTCAAGTGAATTTTAACAGCCGTATTTCAGCTGGAATGTAACACTTGACCCAATGAGATTATTGTAAAATTTTGATATTCTCTGATTTCTCTGAGATTGAGTTTCTTTACTTGTTTTATATGGTCACTCTTGTTGGGTCCTTGTCTGTTGTTTACCCTTGGATTGTATGTTTATCTATATATAGGTAAAGTAGGATAGATGGAATTAAGAAGATAGTAGCTAGATTGATGATTGTCTGGAGGCAAGGGAGAGGCTAGTAGGGGACATAGGGGCCAACATCAGTGGGTGCAACAAGAAAGAAAAGATTCCAGTGTTGATTGTGTTGATGATTGCATAACCCTTCCTGATATGATTGAGCTATTGAATTGCATGACTTGTTAATTATAATCCAAGCCAATCTCGTTGTCATCAAGTGAATTTCTACCCACAGTGACCCTCTAAAGCAGAGCAGAGAAACCCCTATGTTTTTCTGAGACTATAATTCTTAATTTGATTATTATTTTTTGCTTTTTTTATCTTACTCTAACCCTAATGGAGACTGTATCCTTTAAGGACTTAGAAAGCATCATCTTCCTCCCTCAGAGTGTCTGGTAGTTTTGAATGGCTGGTCTTTTGATGGATACCTAAATGCATCAAGTTTATAGCTAAACAAACACATAACTACTTGCTAGTTTTCTAATTAATTTTGTAATTATTTATACCCTGTCTTAAAAATGGCTATGACATCTATCACTTTCTCATCAGACAAATTGTAAGGAATAATTCAAATATGTTCTGAGATTTACAATAATGTAGATAATTTATAAAACAACCATGGAAATGAGTATGTCTTCATTATTTCAGAATATGAATGAATGTGTCTCCTTTCCAACCCCATTACACAATGGCTCATTTCCCTAGGTCAGAGATTGTATCTTACTCTTTTTTAATCTCCTTAATCATAGGATTTAGTACAGTTACATAAAGGGATCAATGAACTATAGAATAATGGTAGATGTTATGTCCAATATTTACTTTGCATGACTAATTGATTATCCCAAATTCTACAATATTTTACATTTTAATTAGTACTCAATATATTTAATGAGAGTCTAGTTCATGTTAGTCAATGTGCTGGATATTAATGATACTGAAGGGAATGAGACAGAAACTACCTCTACCACTGTGAAGATTCCAGGCTAGCTAACTCAAAGCAGTGAGTTCTACAAAAGGTGGTGATGCTGTGACTCTTTTTCCTATTTCAAATGGACTTTGAAATTTTCTCTGTATTGTAGTGTTGATTCTACTATCATGCCTGAAAAAATAATCCATCTGATGAAAAGGCATGGGTGGATTCCTCATGTGAAGCTCTGCAAAGGAAAACAAAACTCAGTCTTTGATAGTATCAGGGAATAAACCAATGCAGAATTTTTTTTTTGTCTAGGACTCCCATTCTCATAAGTTTCTCCCACAAAGGCTTACTAAAGCTATTTTATGATTTTTTAAGAAAAGCTATTTTAATTTCTTCTTTATTGACACCAGAAAATAAAGAACTTTAATTAGCACATAAATTCTGCTTAATAAGTATATGAAACATTTGAGCAGTTTTATTAGCCCTTAACTGAGCATACAAAATAGTTCAATCATATCAATCAATCATCACCACAAACAAATTTTGGAACATTTTTATTTTCATTTTCTTTGTAATCATACTTAGTCATAATTATTTTGTAATCATGGCGAAACTAGCCACAACAAAACATTGTCCAATTCAGCAACTTCTATATGTAAAATTCAGTGCCCTTGATTAAAGTATACTCTTCATGTTGTACAACTACTATTCACATTTGTTTCCAAATCATTGCTTACCATCAACAAAAGCTCAATGCCCTTAATCAAAAATCCGTTATCGTTGACCCATTTTAATCACAGGTCAGGTTTGGTTTCTTATTTTTTAGTAGCTTTTTTGAAATAATATCCACATATCATACACTTTAGTAGTTAAATTGATTTCAGAAAAAGTGGTGTACATATGCATATATATATATATATTCACAATCAGTTCTAATGCTCCATCTGCTTTTTTGCATTCATTTTATTCTCCTCAATTCCCTGCACCCTTCCCATGACATCCCTGTTCCAGAAAAAAAAAATTGCTATCAGTTATCATCTATGTATCTGCTCCCATGCTTCATAAACTGAGAAACTTAATAGAAACAATAAAAACAAAAACAAAATAAAACAGAAAGGACATAATTAATAATTATATAAAAATAGAATAAAGAATATGAAGTGAAAGATCACCAATAATATTTTTAAAGCCAAAGAAGAAATTTCTGTCGTGGAACAAACAAGATATATTTAAGCCTTGAGCAAATTCAGATTTGGTCAAGATGAAGGTCAACTGACCAAGTATTGCTATACCATGGTTCCATACACCATAATCAAGTTTGCAATAATATCTGTCTGATAGTAAAGCTGTTAAGAGTCCCTCGCCTGTTACTAGAGGGGATTTGCCAGAAGCTTAATCTGGTCAGATAATCTGCAGATGGATTGGGACTCCCACTGGCCTCCATAGACTTCTACAAATAAGGTGTTCATAATTTAATAAGTACTGTTACTTTTCCCTTCACCATATTAGGATTTTTGTTATCATGTTTGGATCATACAGCCTGGTGTACTTCTTCTATATGTGCTTTGTTAATGTTTCACTTGGATGGCTTCTTGCCTGAATGCAAACCTTTAAAATAAAGTGACCAGACATCCCAATTTCAAACAATTTTCCCCTCATTCTGCGACGTTTTAAAAAAGTTCTGAATTTTTAGAAAGAATGCACAACAAGCTAGGGAATGGAGGGAGAATGAGAAGGAAATATACCCCCTCATACACCCCACCCCTCAATGGTGTCCCGATTTACCAATGGTAAAATCTGGTCACTTTGCTTTAAGACCCCAAACATGATTCAAGTAATAATTAACAAAACAAAACAGAAAGCAACAAATTTAGGAGAAGATGTGGAGAGGTTAGGACTATTATACACTGTTGGTGGACTTGTAAATACATAAAACCTCTAAGGAAAATGATACGGCTATACTTAAAGCAACTGGGGAATGAAGTTCCATACTATGCAGCAATACCACTATTAGGCATATATCCCAAAGAAATAAGAGGCACAATATGAGTGGATGTATGCTTTCCCACCGAAGTTGTATCTCATTGTCTCTTTAATTTCATATCCCTGAAGGTGTGCAATAGTGGTATTTTTTCCTTTTGTTGGTACTTCATTTTCGATTCATGTGTTTTTTCCACTTTATCTATCTATCTATCAATCTATCAATCTATCTATCTATCTATCATCTATCTATCATCATCATCTATCTAATCTATCATCTACCTATTTATCTATCTATCTATCTATCTATCTATTTATTTATTTATATTCTCTTTGTTCTTCCCACTTCTTAATCAGGTTTATTGGGTATTTTTATTTTATTATTGAGCTATTGTAGAATGCAGTTTCATTTGATATTTAGATCCTTGACCAATATGTCCTTGGCAAAAAAAAAATTTCTCCAATCTGTGTGCTCTTTTTGTATACTCCCGATGAAATATTTTGATGCACACACGTGATGTGATTTTAGTATGTCTCTGTCCTCTATCAAAGCTTCTTCTGTACATGCCTCTGTCATTATACTTGGTAAATTAAGGTCATCAATTTGTTACAACATTCTCATTGAAGATGAGGATAGCTCGGGAGTTTACATTTAGGTCTTTAATCCACTTCAAGTTCCTTTTGTGCATGGGGAAACATATGGATCTAATTTCACTCTTCTGCATATGGAAAACAAATCAGTTTTTCCAACATGATTTGTTGAAGCTGATGTCTTTGTACTATTGGATATTTCTAGGTTCTTTGCCAAAGATAAGTTGCCTGTAAACTGATGTGTTCCTTCGATCTTTGTATATTTCATTGTACCTGTACAGGACTGTTTTGACTCCTGTGACTATGTTGTAGGTCTTTAGGTCAGATGATGCGAGACTTGATTCTTCTTTTAAGAAATTAGTTGCATATCTTGGGTCTTTTGCCTTCCCATATTAAATTGGTAATTAGCATTTCCATTTATTTAAAATATATTTGGGATTTGGATTGGGTTTGCATTTATCTATAGATTGTTTTATGTAGTACTGACAGTTTCACAATATTCTGTCTGCTTGTCCATGGGCATGTAATATTCTTCCATTTATTTATCTCTCTTTTGGTTTCTTGTAATTTTCTTTTGTTTTCTCTATATAGATCTTTTGTATCTTTAGTTAGGTTTATTCCTAAGTACTCCATCAATTGTAAATGATATTGCTTTCTTACGGTTTTTTATTGCTATCTTCATTTCTGGTTGTTAATGTTGTATCCTGCTACCTTGCTAAATCTGTCAAATGTTTTCAGCAGACTTTCTTGGCAACTTTATACATATATACATATATATATTCACATATATATTATTTCCAAATAGCAGAACTATCATTTCTTCATTGCCTATTTATATTCCAATTAGAAATTTATTTATTTTATATTTCAATTAGATCGACAAGGCATGATAAAGGGACTCCGTAACTTGCCCCTGTTTTCAATAGAAATGTTTCTAGCTTTTTCCTGTCAAATGTGATGGTAGCTCTTGGTTTTCACATAGTTTTTTATTGTGCTGTGGCATTTCCCTTATACTCCTATTTTGTTGAAGTATCTCTACTTTGTTGAGTGTTTTGATTAAAAAATGGCGGTTGGATATTGTGAAGTGTCTTTTCTGCATCTATCAACACAAGTATGATTCTCATATGATCGTGTGATTTTCATTCTTTGCCATGTTTATGGCTGGATTACATTGACTGGTTTTTGAATATTGAACAGCCCCTGCATCCTTGGAATGAATTCCATTTTTTCATGGTGAATTATTTTTTATATTATTTTGGATTCTATTGTTCATATATATATATATATTATTTTAACATCTGTCATTATGAAGTATATTGGTCTGTACTTTTCTATCTTCATGAGTACCTTTGTCTTGCTTGCTGGCTTCATAGAATGAGTTTGTGTGTTGGTTGTTTTTTTCTATGCTTTGGAATAAATTTTGCATTATTAGTGTCATATTTTTCTGAATGCCTCTTAAAGTTCCTCTGTGAAACCAATTGATCCTAGGTTTTTCTTGGTCAGAAATTTCTAAAGTAACCTCGAGTTTTATTATATCTGTGTTGAGTTTTTTCTTGATATCTGCCTTTGCCTGAGAGTGGCATATTGTAGTTTGCTGTTACTCTTGTTGAGGTATCTATATACTTTTTCAATTCTTGGAAGATTTGATTGATGTCTTTCATTGAGCTCATATATGCTTATTATAGTTATGTCTTCTTGGGTTATTGTTCCCATGATCATTAAGCAGTGTCTATTCTTGTCCCTTATTACACAGCATTATTTGCCTTGGTGTTTATTTTCGTACAGATTGATATTGTTTCCACTGTTATTTTTAATCTCCCTTTGGCTCCCTTTCAAATTCTCTTTATTAATTTAAGGTAGAGCGCCTTGTCGATCTAATTGATTTAGGTCCAGGGGCATAAATGTCTTCTGCTAATATTGTCTTTGACTAGCCTGTGATACTAAAATTTTAAAACCCCATTAAGAGAGGGGTAGTGTAACAATTTAGGCTGACTCCAGATCACAATTCCTGAATTGTTCACTTGGACTGAAGCAGGACTTCGGTGGCTGACTGCTATTTACATAAACATCCATTGCCTTCTTGCCTGCAGGGTTTCTGAAGTTCTTCTATTCACTGACACTTCTTTTTCCCCTCTGGCTGCTCTGAGAATTTTTTCCTTGTTGTTATTATACATATTCACAACTCTATGCTGTGGAGATTTCCTTTCATTATCTTTCCTAATTGTTTTTTTTTTGGGGGGGTCTTCCTATATAATTATATGTTCTTCCTTTAGACAAGCAGTTCTCAACTTGTGGGTCAAATGACCCTTTCAAATGGGTCACTTAAGACCATCAGAAAACACATATTTCTGATGGGCTTAAGAACTGAAACATCACTCCTCTATCCATCTTCAGGTGGGTCCCCCCACGTGCAGAGACACCACATATGAGTACTCAATGTGAAGACTGTTACTCATGCTGCACCATGCTCCAAGATGAAAATGTCATTTATTTTGTAATTAGAAATAAATATTTCACAGTACATAGTTGCATATTATTTTGTGATTAAGCACTATGATTTAAATATGTCAAATTTGTTACAATGGAAATACATCCCGCATATCAGAGATATGACTCATAAAAGTAGCAAAATTACAGTTCTGAAGTAGCAATGAAAATAAATTTTGTGGTTGCGGGGGTCACCACAACATGAGGAACTGCATTAAATTGTTGTGGCATTAGGAATATTGAGAAACACTGCTTTATATATTGAAAAAAAAAATTCTTACAAGAGTTCTTGGACTTTTCTATATGTGGATTTTTTGTTTCTTTCTTCTCTGAAATCTGTAGAAGAATTAAGTTTTTCCTATTTAATGTGTCCCACAATGTTATCAAACTTTTCTCAGTCTCTTTTGCATTATTTGCTATTCTTCTTTTAGATTGGAGTTTATAGATTTGCCTTAAAGCTCACCATCTCTTCAATTATCTCTGCTCTTTTACAGTATTGTGCAATTCTGCTATTACGGTGTCTGACTTTCATGTTTCTATTTGGATATTTTCTTATAAGAATGATGTTTTTTAGTGATGTTTTTCTTTTCTTTCTTCTTTTTATTTTACATTTTTTCACTTTTCCTCTCAGACTTTTCCTTCAACTGTTGTATGAGTGCAACAATTATTCCTTTACTTTTTTCTGGTATTCCATAACCTATTCAATTTCAGACATTTTCTTTAAATCTAGTTGATGTTTGGTTATTCACGTCTGTTTCTCTCGTCTGTGTGTGTGTGTGTGTGTGCATATGTGCTTGCGCACACTCGTGTGTGAACCAACATTCTTTGATTTCTTGGAATCTTGATGTAGCTATTGGAAGTGTTATGAAGGCAGGGTTATGTGAGAATAGTGAATTCACGTAGGTGAGGCAGATGAGGGGTGGTAGACAATTTATATTAAAAATGAATTAGATTAAGTAATAAGAGTGACATAAAAGAGAAAGAACAAATGTTATAGGAGAGAAAAAGAAGAGAAAAAATGAAGCGAAACAAGGGATGGTCAAGTGGTGTTGATCATTAGATTAAAAGAAAAGATATGAGATGATAAAATAATGCCTTCTCTTGCTTTTACAGTGGAATGAATGATAATATTTGAGAGGAAAGAATTGTAAGAGTAGTGCCAGCTTTTGGTTGATGAGTGTGATTATGAATGAGAAGAATTAATGAGATAAAAGAAAGGGGAAAAAGACCACATAAAAGGTTATGAAATGAAGGTTTTGATGTCAAAATTACAGAAGGAAAGTCAAGAGACATTAAAACTGTACATATATGTGTATATGTATATATATACATATGCATATATATATGCAGGAGAAGAGCTGTTAATGCATGTTTTGGGTCTAAATTTTTCCCAGGAGCTTTGTCTCTGATGTGCGTGCTAACTTTCTGATTGATGTTTTGAGGGGCTAGAAAGCAAAGTAAATTGAAAGCAAAAAAAATGAAGTAATATATATTTTTGTCATTATGTATACCAACAGATTGAAAAGTCCTGATTGAGAATGAATTATAAGGATAGTACACAACTTCGATTCAAGGGAAAAACAATGGTAGAATACTGAACAACACCCACAAAGAACAGCTGGTGCCTGTACCATGTCCTGGGAGGTAATCAGGACTCTATAGAGCAGAGGTCTTTTGAGCAGTTAGGGACGATGTCTGGTAGTGTATTTCTTTACTACTTTATGTTTTTTAGGACATCAGGGAAGGGTTGAGATTAAGGCTAGGGGCATGACATTGGTTTCTCATATTCCTGAGAGTCTTGTATTATGATTTCCTTAATATTCTTAAAGGAATAGACTTCTGGTGGATCGGGTCAGAGGGGATGGGTTTCTCACGTTTGGGATGATGGAGGTGACCGTGCAAGACCCCATGAATGAGGTGTACACCATCACCTACTTAAGTGGCCTAAGAGGGGGGAATGAAGCGATAGCTTACTCAGAGGGCAGGGTGTTTGTGGAGCTGACCAGAGGCTGGTGTCATGGGACAGCTGGTGAGTACCTAGCTGGGTCAATCCTGTTTGTCAGTTTGGAGTGGTTTCTCCACAGTAGGGTTTTTAGTCTTTGTCTCACTGTCAAACTCCTTGCACTTGCAGTTTCCACTTTATTGTTATACCAATACTATAGTCATTGGCCAGGTGTGAGCTATGTGCTGACTGAAGAAGTTTAAAAACAACAGCAACAACCCTGCAAATTTCCATGCCTTAAGATGGGAAGCTTTGCAAGACTGTACCTCAGTGTTATGCGATTAGTTTTGCTGAATAAGGCTGGAGCTCTCCTGGTTTATGTGCAGAGATAGTTTATTCATAATTGACACGTGCCCAGGCTAGCCTGTAATGGTATCCTCACATGGCTCAGTAGGCTGTGCCATCCCTGTTATTGGGGAGCAAAGGCTGGGAAGGTATCAGACTGGAGCTCCTTTGACTTAAGCTGAAAGCCAAACCTATTTCTGCTTATATCCACCCCAGGTTGGTTATACAGCACCATCCTACCTAGCTCCTGGAGGGGAAAATGAGTGGGGATAGGTGATGATCAATGCTCTGCTAGTTTGTGCCAAGGGCAAATGACCAAATCTATCAGCAGATGTAGCTGCTCTTTTATTTTGATAGATGTCTGTCTACTTAACTTCATGTTCATGGTCTGGAAGTGTAGCATATCCCTTTCAGTGATGTATGTGCATCGAACTCTACAAAGTCCTTTTCAGATACTCGATCACCATCTGGCTCTGGTCCCACTAGTTGCATGTCCAGCTTCAGTCAGCCATTGATTCATGTCTGAAATGGCTGAGAGTACTGAAAGGGTTCATAAACTGTCAAAAGCTGGGCTGCTAGACAAAATGGCTAACCTGTTATCTTTCTTTAGTGCATTTCATTCATTTCCATAAGGTGCTCAAAAATGTCCACTCCCCTATGTTGGCTGGTAAAATCAGCTTCCTCAGTAGTGAACATCACATGCTACATTGCTTTCCATCTCTAGTGTATGCTTTTCATTCTCTTCAGACACTGGATTCTGTTTATTCATGCTAGCTTGTATTTTCAAAATTCATCTTTTTTTCAGTCTACTTAATGCTATTCCATCCATCCATCTTTGAATCCAATTTATAACCCCCTAATTAAACAGTGGCAAGTTGCTTCAGGGTCCTCTATATTCTCTCCCCAATGAAACTCGATGCCCTTAGAAGACCGATTTCAAATCTTGTATCTACACCATGAGGCCCAGAGTAGACAATCAATAGATACTTGTTTTTGTTTGGTGCAGCATAATTTAAATGTCATTTGTGGATAGATGAATGGGTAGGAGATGTTCAAGTTGAGCAAATTAAATTAAGCATATGCTCTTGTAACATTTTATCTTATTTAATATTCAACTAGCATCTATTGATCACTTTCACATACAGAGCACTGTGAGAGATGCCTAAGAGCTGACGCTGCTTTCACGAATCTGATGGTCAGTTTTCATAATATTCTACTACCACTCACTGGGGCCAAGTTGATCATCCTCATCGTGACCCTATTGAACAAAATAGGATTTCCCTACATGGCTTATGAAGCTGTTGATCTTTATGGAAGCAGATAGCCTAATTTTTTTGTTAAAGATCACAGAGGTTCACCAATGTAAACAGTGTTGTACCATAATTGTAATAATGGAGATATATCTAAGGTGTTCTGATGGTATAGGTGTTCTATCAATCTACTTGTTTTCTGTCAGTTAAAACGTCACGATAGTCCAAACTCTAGCTTACCCTTGAGAGCCATTGACACCATATTTGGCTTATTGGCTATATTCCATTTTGAACACATGAAATTTCTGATCCAAAGCCATAAAATCTGATGAGATAAATCCCCTATCCTTTTAGAATCTGGCTCCATTTGGGTCTTAGAGTGATTTCGATGTAGGAAGGCAATAAGCAGCCAGAAAGAACGCTTGAATTTCCAAGATGTAAATTACCTGGCACTTCTCTGGAGAACAAGGCCATGTGGACTATGTGCCAGTGTAGCATAATTGTTATTTGAAGTCACCAAAGTTCACTTATAAAAACAGAGTGGCAGATTGAATGTAGTGTATTCAGCATCTAAGGCTCCTATTATTTGGCTAAACTTCATCACCCTTATCAAATACTTCTAATGTTAAATAATCACTCCTTTGTCTTAGAATAAATACAATTACCTGCTATCCAAGGTAAGAGAAATTAAAGTCACTTAGTAAGCTTCTATGTGCCACCTCCAAGCTCAAAGAGCACAAAACCCTATTAAATGCATAACTTATTTCTTGGCTGCACACATTTCAACATTACTAAGTATATGCAAATGTGTGAAGAACATGTACAATTTATATAAAATACTTGCTTAGAAGCATTGCGCAGGAAGCTTTTTTGGAATTTGGCTGCAGAGTACGAGGTTTGCACTCACATTCCAAACATCATTAAACTAAAACTCGACCTCCTCTGAAGGCAGTTTATCTTCTGCCGATGTCAGGAATTCAATGTTGGGTTCTCAGAAGCAACCGTATAATCAAGAGACTCCAAGGTGAACTTCTTATTTTGGATGGACTTGTGGGAGAGCAGGTGGTTAGGAGTAATTAAGGTCTGATTCCTGGTGGCCTTGCATCACTATAATTAGGTGCCTTCCACCACTAATGAATCCCACACTCATATTGAGCAATTTAAATTACCTTAGAAATCCTTGGTCACAGAGATGTGTCTTGCATCACATTTGATAATGACTTGTCAGACTATCCATCCCCAGAGCTCTCCAGTCCTCACAATTGATAGCATTTATAATCAGTTGCAAGTTCAGTCTAGCCCTTAGCCTCTAGGGTCAGTCCTAAGAACATATGAACCTGAGGTGCTCTAGAATTATAGTTTAGCATACTATGCATTACATCTGATTCTGCTTTGACCTCATATATCAATCAAAACCTTAAATATGTTCTTTTGATATTTTGACAATAAGTACGTCTTCAATCATCATTCTGTTAGTTAGGTTTTTGTGTTGCAAGAACACCCTTTAACACTTTTGGCCTGGCACTCAGTTTTGGCTTTAACCATTTTAGGTTAGAAATCTGAACTAGACATTAGCCCACCGGGTTATTGATAATTGTTGCAAGAAGTTAAAACTTTCCATCTGTGTGCTAGGCAAACTGTTTACTTTGTGCTGTTGGATGGTCTTTGTGTTAGGCTGTGTTCTCTAGAGGAACAAATCCAGCAACACATGTATGTGTTGTATAGAGAATTAGATTTATATCAAAAATGGCTTTATCAGCTATAGAAATATGTAAGCACACTCTGGTTCAAAGAAGACTTCCATGAACTGGGGGCAGGAGGACAAAGCAGGGACTGCAAGGCTGTACTAATGGACACAGAGGCTGAAATAGCAGAGTGAATTCACCTCTGTCGCCCACTGATGGCTCCTGTGATTGGCAGGCAACTCAAAAGGAGATCAAGGAGCCAGATAAAAGGTCAGCTTCAGCAGGTGAATGGCCAAATACAGTTTTGTCTCTCCTTCATCTTTCTCTGTCAAAGACAGAAAGCATTGGGCACCAAGGAGGTGTCACCATGTTTTGGCCCTCCTCTTACCCAGAAGTATCTACTTGCCCTAATCCCTAACAATCACTCTTCATGTTATTGTCCTCCTATCTTAACCTGCTGCCTATTCTGACTTTGTGTTACAAAAATTCCTCCCAAGGCCACTTATCAAATCTGCATTTTCTTCTTTAATTAAACAAATGAAGTCACTTTATCTGTTTTCTTTACCTGTTGCTACCAGTTGTCTCTTTTCCCTCTTAAAGAGTTGGTTAGGGAATGAGACATTATTGTCATTGATGACCTCAATGACAAGGGCATGGACCAAGTTCTAATCATGGGGAAACAATTACCCTTCTATTATTTGTTCCTATTTTTGAATCATATTTCCTTTCTGATTTTCTGCCGGATAAATGTTTTGTTCCTGTCAGCATCTCCTATTCTAAAGAGTCCATGTGTTAATTTATTCATTTAATTTAAAAAATCTTAAAGATTTTGTTGGCATACAATTTACATAGAATACAATTCAATGGTTTTATAATGTTTGATCAATTTCTATATGGTAGACACTGATTGAGTAGTAGTAGTGTCAAACATGGCATATCCTACTCCTAACTCTCTTGAAGCTTGAGGCAAACCCTCTGGAGCCTTAGAGGCACAGTAGGGAGTTTCCAATGCAAAGAACATGGAGGGTTTTGAACAGAACTAAAGTGTTCTGTTTTACATTTGAAGAAGATGGATTTTACTCCTCTGTATATGATAGATTAAAGGGGCCAAAGAGGGAAGCTTTGAGGCTGTTTTAAGATTCTGGATGATAAATAATGATGACTCATGAAGACTAGTATGGGAGCAAAAGAGATGCAGAAAAGTATATGCAGAGAATTATTTAAACTCAGTTATGGAATCTGATAAATTGTTCTGTTGTTAATTAGTTGCTGTCAACTCACTACAGCTTAGATGTAAGAAAGACTGATTCATTTAAAATGAATGTTATATCGGAATAATATTCCATTGTTTGTATGGATGTAATTTTGTTTATCCATTCATCTATTGAACATATAGGCTGTTTCTGCCTTTGGTGAGTTTAGCACATCACTGAATATGCTGAAAAATATCTGCTACTGTTCCTGCCTTTCATGGTTTAGGGTATGTGAGATAAGTCACAAATGTCATTAAAGTAATAGAAATTGTTATCTATTCAAGCAGATTATAAAATGTGAAACTATAATTTCTCAACATATACAGAACTCCATTTGATAAATTGCCAGAGATGACTGTTCCATCTTTCTAATCCCTCCCTTTAAGAATTTTGTACTCCTGGATTTACATCATGTCAAAACAGCAGTTTGGGCATTTTCAAGAAACTCGAGTGATGTTACTTTTCAATGTTTATTGATTTTGGAAACACAAGGAAGTCTGGTGTGGCATTATAAATGCTATGTAGGGAATAGGTTTCCCAGAAAATCCTCATAGGCTAGTTCTTGCTAGTTTTTGAAGAATGAGCAGGTGCACTGTCATCATGGGAGAGGAGGGTCATGCCTTGGTGCAAATTTCTTGACCAACTTTTCTCACTAATGCAGTTTTCCATTTTCTTAAAACTTCATACTAATAAGTCCCCATAATTTCCTTGTGTCGTCTGAGAAAATGTATCAAGATGAGATCTTTGGTAACTCCCAAAGTCACTGCAATCTTTTGAGCTGACTTCTCTGGCTTGAGTAAGTGGCCCAGAGTCACTGTTCTGATTGATCACTCCCCTTTTTTTTTCATTTCAAGAACACTCTAGTAAGAGAAGCGCATTACTGAGAAAATGTGCCTATACTCATCCATTGATCACAAAGAAAATGTTATAAACACAGTTAGTTTGGCACTCATATGTGTATGGACTGGAATCCTATAAACAGTAATATTTTAATTATCCTCATCTATCTAAGAATGGTCCTTGAAAACATTCTGCTGATAATTTTGTCTCTGGCTACTGGACTGTCCTTTGCCATCGGGAAAGACACAGTAACTATTCAGACCAGGAAGTGTATGATACAATGACAACTTCATCAAAAAGAAATGGTCATTGACGATCTTCAACCTGGGAAAGTGACAGTGTCTGAGACAGAAATTCATGAAACCAAGCCAAAATTACAGGGTAATGCCAGATGTCTTTTGTTGGTGCTGGCAAAAAGAAATGATGTGTCTTAGGAGTGGGATGGAGATTGGATGGCACAAAGATGTAAGATTCCATAGTAACTTGATCTGGAATGGTCATGTGGATCATTCATCAGAGAATTAGTAAACTATAAAATCTTTTTAAAGTGAAAGATTGTAATGAGTGACCTAAGTCAGTCAGAAAAGGAAAATATTGCATGATTTTATTTTAAATTTTTTTCTATAACTAGCATGGACATAGTTTCATTGAATTTGAGATGTGAATATTGTTGAAATGGCCAAGGTTTTCTTTCTTATACATGTTCTCCTATTATTCAGAAGTAAATCATAAAATAGGAACACAACTGCTACCATATTTTTGGACCAAAAGATACACTTTTCCCCCCAAAGTGGGAGAAGAAATGAGTGTGTGTCTTATGGTCTAAAGGTCCATAAGCATTTTAGTATACTGGACTATATGGTTCAGAATATTCTTTCTTGTTTTCCTGCTCTAAAACCTGGGTGTGTCTTATGGTCATGTGCATCTTATAGTCTGAAAATGATAGTATCTAATTTGTAAGAGTTTTATTGACATATAATTCACACGGCATATAATTCAATGGTCTATATATAATAAAAATGATTATTCAATCAAATTTAGAACACTTTTCATTCATGTTCTCATTATTAATAGCTCCCCATTACCCATTACCTGGCCTGCCATAACCCTCAGGAAATATTAATCTAGCTACTGTCTCTATAGGATTACCTATCCTGAATTTCATATATAGAAAACCATGCAAAAAACCCTCACAAAGAAAGCAAAACAAAATACAGAGAAATCTAAATTCAATAGAAAGCTGAAGATAATAGAAACTAAACAAATTAAAATGGGTCAAAACAGATAAGAAAAGGATAAGACTCCATTTTAATCTAACTATATCTGAAATAATCTACTTTACAATTTACTCTGAGGGCAAGATTATCCACACTCCTGGTCAATGGTCTCGGGATTTTCAATGAAGAACTAATCTAAGTGGACGCTTTGAAAATGGATTTGGGGGATTTCACTGTCAGCCATAGCCTTCTGAAAACTGGGTGCTCACAATTTAAGCTTTAATACAATTTCCTCCTCTGATCTTGGATTTTATTATTTACAGTACTCGAGTCACATATGGATCTTCCATAGGACTTAGTTGGCACATTGCTTAGTTTGCTCTTTGTTTTAAGACAAGCCTTTATGACACCAGGCTCTAATTTTTTTTTTTCTGACAGCCAGGCACCATCTGCTTTCTTCAGCACCCATATCTTCAAGGATCACCTTATAGGAGCAAGTATTGAGCAGAACTACAGTAAAGGAACTGATTGTTTTAGATTCGGGTTTATAACTAAATGAAAACTCAAAATCCATTCATATATCTGAAGCATATATATCGCTGGCTCAATTTAGAGACAACATTATCAGTTTATTAATAAACACTTTAACCTCCATGGGACATAGTATCATTAATCTTGTCAATGGTATTTAATTTAAATGACTGTTAAGAAAAGTATAATATAGCTATATAAAAAACCTCTGGAGATTAAACTACATGGAATATTCAGTTATACAGGTTAAAAACATAAGTAAAGGAACAATTTAAGAAAGCAATGAAGATCAGATAAAAGGCAAAAATTCCAATGTCCTGATTCACTAAAACAAAACTATGTCTGCAGAACTAAGACATCACAGAGAGCATAATTACTATTAACTTACATAGAAAAATATCTCTGTGTTCCATTTAGGCTTCTACATAATCTATTAAATAATGCAAAATAACCCAAGATAAAACACTATTAACATATCGGCTTATGACACCTTAAAGATGAGAGATTGAATACAGTTCCTATTGGAGGAACGTGGCAACCCCCCTCTTAGAGCTCAGGGTGTTAGCCTCCTGATTGACTCATTCCACAAAAAAATCTTGAATACTTGTTTCATTTTCTTTTAGTAAAAATGAAAATCCCTTTTGGATTTCCTTTGGTTATCAGAAACATGTACATGCATTTACTAAAAAGAAAAACATACAGAGTGAACATTCACAAGATAAGGGGTACCTGTATTTAAAAAGTTTATTACAAATAAATACAGAATTAATTTTAGTCATGAATGCATAATCTACTGAAGACAACATATATATGCATGTTGTTGCATAGTGGATAGTCAAAACAGTTATAGTAGTTTTAAATCTTGATTTGGACGATGAATAGATGAATTCTATTTATGGAGTAATTTGAAAGACCATAAATATAACCTAATATACATTAAATATTTTAAATTAATGGATATAGTCCAGATCATTAAAATAATTGCACATTCATTTCCAGTCCAAGCATATTTCTCAGTGGTTGTCTTTCAAGGGATAAGCACACACACATAAATAAATCTGTTCTTGTATGGATGCTGTAGCACGTGCACCAAGGTCTCGGTGTATTTGTGATTTTGTCCTTTGATATTTAAAGGACAATGTATGTGTTGCCTCTGGCTTTGAGACAGCAACCTTTCATTAGAACTAGGCACACTGGGTTGCATAGAAGAATGGGTCCAAGGTTACTACCATTCTAGAGACAGAGGATCTCACAGCTTATATTTTTAAAGAGTAGTGTACTGATTGGTTGTCATAGAAGCCCCCACAGCATTTCTGCGGGGAATAATTTGATAAACTATTATTTTGGGACCAGGCTTGGAGTGGTATTTATCTGGTGGGACTATTGAGCTACAGTATGACAAAACACCGCGGTGGCCATATTACAGAAATATTTGCAACCCAAACTAATAAATTCAGAATAATCCTGATTGCAGCAAGAAGTCTCTTGAAGGTTTTCAGCAGGGATTTTGAATGTATTTTTTTCTTTCCGTTTCCTGTGAATATGATTTCACTTTCCTTATGCTGAACACCAGGGAAACAGAACCTCTTTGGTTTTCTTAATTTGGCATGACAGGCTTTCCGCACCGTAACTATCACCCTGATGCAGCCCATATCCAACATCCCTCAGTTTTTTCTTGGATTGGAGTGATTTTTATCCTTTGCCACTGAGTTGTTTCAAATTCAGAGTGACACTATGGGACAGAGTAGAATTATTTCCTAGGGTTCGTGAAGCTTTCAATCTTCTCAGGAGCAGAAAGGCTCATCTGGAGAAGCTGGTGGGTTTGAGACACTGACCTTGTGGTTAGTGGCCCTTGCAGCTATATGTGCAGGACATCAAATGAATCATTTTCAAATATACAATTAAGTGGCGTTTACAGATTATGTGTTGTGTAGCCATCAACTCTACCTTATCCCACAAAATTTCCATCATTTGCAAAAGAGACTGAACATTCATTAAGCCCAAACAAAAACCTGTGGTTATTCTGTTGTTTCCAACTCAGAGACTCTGTAAGGCAGAGGAAAATCGCTCAATAGGGTTTCTTGGGCTGTATATCTTTATGGAATTAGGCTTCCATACCTTTCTCCCACAGAGGTACCACTGGGTTCAAATCATGAACTTTTGGTTAGCAGCCAGGCACTTAGCCAGACCTTAGGAAGAGTTCCTAAATTTAAAAAAAGAGGAATCTACAAACTGGTTCAATAACGATATTATCTCTCTCTACCTCTACACACCTACGTGGAGTCCTAGTGATTTAATGGACTACACATTGGTCCATTAAATGCAACGGTAGTAGTTCAAAGCCATCAGCTGCTTTGTGGGAGACAAATGACCTTTCCTCTTCACGTGAAGCTTTATTTACAATCTCAGAAACACACCAGGTTGCTCTGAGTGGTAGTTGTCATCATGGTAGTGAGTGGTTTCTGTTTGTTTTCATACACTTAATGCATTTGACCCATTCTCATCAATTTCGATGGTGTGAAAGGTTACTGAACTGTGTCTTTCTCTATGGTTTTTCCAATTCTTTATATTTTATATAAATGGAATAATATGCATAATAATCATAAAAGTTTGAATTTGTATGTCCTTTTGATATATCATATTTAATGTTCCCATTTTGTGTACACCATTGAGAGCACTGAATCCTAACCACTAGACCACCAGGGAGCATTGTGTACACCATTGAAATTAACCATAATATGTCATACCACTTAACTGAAAAATATTTCAGTATTGAACCAGACAGTACACTTCTTTTATTTAAAAATCAGGATCTCTTTCCTGGGAAGGTTTCTGTATGGTATGTCTCTAACTCATATCTTCCATCCATGTCCCACCACAGTTGCTGGCATGCAGGAGGGGTCTAGTGCAGGTCAGGTGAAAGAAAATGTACTCTGAGAATTCAAACTTATTTTTCTATTGCCAAGGCCAAGTAAAATCAGCATAATGAGCCTACTGAAGGCCGGGGTTGTGGTGCATTGGGCAGTGAAAGGCAGAGGGTGTGAGCCAACAAGCAGAATTTTTTATTATCTACTGTTTTAGATCATCTGCTTCACTGCTTCTCTCTATTGGTGTGTATAATTGAGAGTAGAGAATAGCTCTTCTGGTTAATTGGCTTTTCTGATTAACCAGTAGTTTACTGGAAGGCTTTCTGTCATTGAAAACAAAAAGAAAACAAAACCTTTATAAGATATATTAGATATCCTCTTCTGCTGTAGGTATTACATAAAGCGAATGACAATAACATAAATATCTCTATTGTCAATGAATCATCAGAGTTGTGAAGATAATTTTATTATAAAATTATTGAATGTATATTTGCAGACAAACTGTATGGAGGTATGATAGATTTTGTCAACTTGTCTGGGTCAGGATTCTCCATGATTTGGCAATTGAGAAATAGTAATCTCTAATGATGTGACCAAACAACACTCTAATGGGATCTGCTGTGAGCAGCCAAGCAGATATTAAGAACGTTATGGTGGAATAAAACCATCTAATTCAAGGTAAACTCATATGCAGATGAAACAACCTTGCTTGCTAAAATTACAGAAAACTTACAGTACTTGCTTATGAAGATCAAAGTTTGAGGCCTTAAGGATGGCTTACAGATCAATTTAAATAAAAAAATCCTCACAACTGGACCAATAGGTAACATAATGATAAGCTGAGATAGATGTTGTCAAGATTTTCATCTTACTGGGATACACAATCAGTGCTGATGGAATCCACAGGCAGTAGATCAAACAATGCACTGCTTTGGGACAACCTGCTGCACAAAACTTCTTGAAAGTATTGAATGTAAGGGGTTTACTTTGAGGACTAAGGTGCACCTGACCCACACTATGGTATTCTCAGTTCCCTCATATACATGTGAAAGGTGGACAGTAATAAGATAGACCGATGGGGAATCAATACATTTGAATTATAGTATTGGTGAAGAACATGGAAAATACCAGGGACTGCCAAAAGAATGAAAATATCTTTCTTTCAAGAAGTAGAGCTGGAATGCTTCTTAGAGACAAGGATGGCAAGGCTTAGTCATTGTACATATTGACAGGGGAAGGACATCAAACTTGATCGTGTAGAGGGGTTGAAAAGATGCTCAGGAATATAGATTTACACAGTGGCTACAATAAGGCGGCAATACCTAGAAAACCCTGTGAGAATGGTGAAAGAGTCACAAGTGTTTTGTTCTGTTGTACATAGGGCTGTTATGAGTCGCAACCAACTGATGGCACCTAACATCAACCACTGAGAGCACAGCCCCGATGCAATTGAAATGATGCTTTCCTCGGGGTGTAGTCCACTTCTTATGCAATTGGATGCTGGGGGAGAGCTGGTTTACTGTTTGATGTGTCTAGATCCTGAATCTAGTGCATCACCCTTCGATTTGTTGGACTTGTAAAACAGCTACCATCTTTCCTGCTGACCCTAGACGCCATCAGTGGCTCATTGAACACTCCAGTCACAAGTCTGGCTTGCTAACCTTAACTCACTGGTCTCTGCAGCCTGATGTCAGCCTGTTGGTGTTCCTACTGATACAGAGTTCATCAGTTCAGAATCTACACAAGTCAGAAACCTCTAGCTCAACATTGTTCTCAAAGAATTTGGACTAGAAATGCCCACTTCTACAACTGTCTGAACCGTTTTCTTGATAATATTCCTCTTTCTATATAAATATCAATGCTTTTTCTTCTCTAGAGAACCCAGCCTAGCACAGATGAATACAATATAACCAGATCTGTAGAATGCATGGGCAAATGTGGAATGCTTTCGAAGAAACTATGGAAGAGCTAGCTCCAAGGCTTGAACAATGTTTAAATCCTAGACAGTGGAGAATGTAATGGGAAGAGATGTATTTCAAATTGAGAAAAAAACATAAAAGCAAGGTACAAAGAATAGGATGAATGTAGAATTTGAAGAACATTCATTCTGGAGAGAATGGAGATAAACTATGGAATGTAGAGTGAGATTGTGCAGTGGGAGGCAAGAGTTGCAAAGTTTGGCAAGGGTTAAGTGTAGATAATCCCAAATGCCCTGGCCTAAGAAAAGTATACTTTTTGGGAAAATGGGTACCTGATCAAGGATGCAATTAGATACTTGGTATAATAGGATCGTTCGAGCAGAAATGTGAAGGATGTATTTGAAGGGAGAGAGATATGAGATGCAGGGAGTAGATAGAAGACTATATCTATTGTGTATTCATATATTTATCATTCATTTGTTTGAATATTTATACACATGCTTTATGAATATTCAATAACTCTTTGGGCAAAACAATGTTCTGACCTGGAGGGAGATTATGGCTTGAAGAAAAACCATGGTGAAGTGAGTGAGAAGTTGGGGGTTTGAAGAGAGAAAGCAAGGAGATGGTTGTAATTTCAAAATTACAAAGATAGAAAGGGAATCATGTCCAGATTTTTGGTATGGATTCATTTTGAAAGTTCACTTTGAATGAATAATCCACAAATTTTACATCTGCTATAGTGAAATCTACTACCAGAGGAAAACATAGAGCAGAAACCCATCCACGGGCATTGTTATCTCCCTTAGAGGGCATAGGAAGCCCAGAGGATCTAAGACTAATCCTGTTGCAAATAGGACCCATTGCAATCTCCAAACAGACTTTTTGAAGCACAGGATTTATGTTGCTTACTACCTCCTAGCTTACTACCTCCTACCTCTTTAACTGGCTTCTAGGAAAGGCAACATAGTTTTTGAAGACCTGAATCTAATTACAGAACCAAGGTGAACTTTGATGATATGATGCCAAACTGAGAACAGTGTCACTTGGTTTAGATTCATATTTTACAGGAGGACAAAATTTAAGTAGTTAATTTCAGGGATGATATAAAGCAAAGGAGAAATTCGAGGACATAAACTATGCCTTTCTACTTATGTGTGTTTCCTTAGTCTTACCTGTTAATGTACTTAAAGTAGATCAGCTCAGTGATATCCAAAAATATGGTCCACAAAGTTGGTCACATACTAATGTTCAAGACCTGTGTTAGGTTGCCTAATAAGAAGGAATTGAGATATTAATTAGATGACTTTAGAGTAGGGATAAAATACTGAATCAGGAGCCTTTTGGTGATGCAGTCAGGAACCCTAGTGATGTTGTGGTTTACTCATTGAGGTATTAGCAATGTGCACAATTCAAAACTACCAGCTGCCCCACAAGAGAAAGATGAGGCTCTCTAGTCCCATAAAAATTTATTTATTTATTTGTTTCTTTTGTTTTTTGTTTTGTTTTTGTGGGCATCACTGCCTCTGGTGGTCATGGGCACTACCCTGTGCTGCTCCTGAGAGTTGCCGCTGGATTTGAATAGCCAAGCCTGTAGGCTACAGTCCTGCACTCAACCACTTACGCCACCGGGGCTCAGCCCCCCATAAAGATTTATTTACAAGGTCAATTCAGTGGCAACTTTCCTTTGCCTGGTAGTTCTCCATGAGTCAAAATTAACTCGATGGCAGTGAGTTTTGTCCTTTTTTGGGTGGGAGGGGGGTGTCAACAGTTGACATGCCTTGCTGCTAAGTGAAAGTTGGTTGGTTCAAATCCACTCAGAAAACCTTGAAAGAAAGGCCTACGAGTATGCTAAAAAATTAGCCATGTAAATCCTGTGGAACACAAATCAACTCTTACAGGAGGTGTCATGAATCAGAATCAATAGGCTTGATATCAGATGGATTATCCAGACTCAATGCAATTATGTTCTTGCTATTGTTTGGTAACATAGAATCAGTTCCCCCTAATAGCAACTATTTTTAAAATTATGGGATCATTTTATTGGGGGCTCTTACAGCACTTATAACAATCCATACACAAATTGTATCAAGCATGTCTGTACCTAAGCTGCCATCATTATTTCTAGACGTTTACTTTCTATTGAATCCTTGGTATGAGCTCCTATTTCCCCCTTCCACTCTGGTGACACCCTGACAAATGATAAATTATTCTAACTTACATATCTTACATTCACTATTGTCTCCCTTCCCCCACGGTTTCTGTTGTTCATCTCCCAGGAAGGGTTGGTGTGTGGTTATGTGTTGACCATCTCTATCAGTTCCTCTTTCCACCCCTCCTCTCCTAACCTACCCCCTACAATTCTGGTATTGCTACTCCCATTCCCGTTCCTGGTTCCATGTATCCTGAGCTTTAATCTCTTATTTGTGCACATACTCGAGTGTAGTCCACAGTGAAAGGCAGTACGGGGGTCATGATAGTGAAGAGTGTGAAAACCTCAAAGAACAAGAGGAGTATTTTATGTTTCATAAGTGCTTTCTGCATCCTGATTGACTCATCTTTTCCCTGTGGCCCTCTGTGATGGAGGGTCCCATTACTGACAGATAGCCTTTGGGTCTCTTTTCCAGCCTCCTTCTTTCACAATAATATTTTTTGTTTGTTTGTTTGTGGCCTTCTGGTCCCTGTTACCCCATCCCGGCAACAACTCATGATCACATAGGCTGGTATACTTCTTCCATGTGAACTTGTTGCTTCTCTGCTAGATGGCCGCTTGTATAACTTCAGGGCTTTAAGACCTCAGACTCTGTATCTTTGGATAGCTGGATATCAGCAGTTTTCTGCAATACATTTGCTTTAGTACCCATTTTGTCTACAGCCACTGTGCTGGAGAGTGAGCATCACAGAATTCCGGGTTGCTGGATTAAAGTATTCCTGTCTTGAAGGAGGGCATAAGCAGAAGCTGAAAGTCCATCCACTACCTCAGTATATTTTCATATAAATATATGTAAATAGACCAATATCTCTATTTTATGAAATAATGCATTTACATACATACTCCTACGTATATGCCTCATACCTGTATCTATAGCTTTGCTTCCTAGATCATTTCTCTGTTTCCTTTTACCTTCCTCCTGCTCACCCTGCATTTGCCTCTTTGTAACTTCTTTCAGCTAGATGGCTGTTGTTCCAACACTATTTTTGTATAATAGAACTATATCCAGTCCTGCACCATTCTCAAAAATTTTTACTATACTCTATCCCATTGTTAAAGCCAGTTTGTCAATTCACCTCACTAAGGGTCTTTCCAGGTGACCTACTTCAGCAAGGATGATGTCCACCAAAGAATTGTCCCTATTGATACCACGCCCAAAGTTAGTGAGACAAAATCTTGCCATCCTCCCTTCTGAGGAACATTCTGGCTGTACTCCTCCAAAGCAGATTTGTTTCTTCTTTGCTAATGCCATAATTCTAAGGCAGAAATTCTTCCTTGATCTTTCTTGTGCATTGCCCATCTTTTGCAAGCATATGAGATGAATGAAGAAAAAAAGTATGACTTCCATGATGTGCATCTCAGTACTCAAAAGTGACTCACCACAGAGCTGCCTGTCTGTGCTTAACAAGTCTCTGTTCAATGGTACTTCCAGAACGCTAACAGAAACCCTAGCCATTACATAACCCTAAACCTAAAGATAACCCTAATGCTAAGCCTAATCCTCCAGGGTTTGGTTCTTTCACCCTCTAAAAGGATGTTTTGCAGTAGATGTACTACATGACACACATCACTTGCTTTATTGACTACTGTTGTTTCCATGAGTGTTTATTGTGAATCCAAGTAAAATTACATCCTTGACAACTTTAATCGCTCCTCCTTTAATCACGATGCTGTTCATTGGCCAGTTGTGAGCAATTCTGTTTTTTTTTTATGTTGAGGAATAATCTGTCAAACTGATTCCAATGCACAGCTAGTGAGTTGGAATTGTTAATCAAGCTTTTCATTGTTTTGGCAGTCAAACTCTTAACCACTGCCCGAGCAGGCCTCCTAAATGTTGAGATGTAATTTCTACTGAAGACTGCAGTCTTTGATAAGTGCTTCAAGACGCCTTTGCTTTTGGAATGCATGGTTGTGCCATCTGCATATCGCACATCACTCATAAAACTTACTTAAATTCTGATATCACATTATTCTTCATATAATCCACATTATTATATTATTTGTTCTTAATATAGACCTAATAAATATAATGAAAATATCCCATCTTGCTACATGCATACCTTTTCTGATGTCATACCACTCAGTATCCCCTTATTTTATGTAAATAATTGCCTCTTAAGCATTCAGTTTCTGCATGAGCACAATTAAGAATTCTGAAATTCCTGTTGTTAACAATGCTCTCGGTAATTTGTTATATCACACACAGTCAAGCACCTTTGTTAAGTTGATGAAACATAGGTAGATATCTTTCTGGTATTTTCTGCTTTTATCCAAAATTATCGAACATCAGGAAAGATATGCATTTTTCTAAGTTCTTTCTTGAATTATGCTTAAATTTCTGTTAGTCCCTGGTCAATAAGCTGCTGAAACTGTTTCTTAGTTAGCCGCAGAATAATTGTGTTTGCTTTGTGCTGTGAATGATATTGTTTGATAATTTCTGCATTCTGTTGGATCACCTTTCTTTAAATGGGCACAAATGTAAATCTCATCTGATCACTTGTCCACTTAGCTGTCTTTAAATTTCTTGGCATAGACAAGAGAATAGTTTCAGTGTTATGTTCATTTTTGAAACATTTAAATTGATATTCGATCAATTTTTCACATTGTTTTCCCCAGATGTCATTAATGCAGCATGGACTTCCTAATTCAGTACCATTGGTCCTGAGTTTGATTAGTTCTGTTTTTTTCTTATGCAAAGACTCTGTGTTTACATTTCTTCTCTTGTGATGCTTCTTATTGCATACGATAGTATCCTTCCTTTTTACAATTCAAGGCTTATATCTGTTTTTAAGTTATCTCAGCTTGAGAAATGGCACACATACCCTTTCCTTTTGGTCTTTTAACTTGTGGTAGTTATATAATTGTCAATTTGAGGATTTAGAGTATAAGGGTGGTTTCTAGCTTGTCAATTAGATCATAGTCAATGAGACCTCTTCTGAGAATTTTTGGAAATGTGGTACTTCCTCCTTGGAGGTGGGAGACTCTATGCTCACATCCTGAGAGAGAAAGAAGCTGCTAAGACACTTGAACCCACCCTGATGCAGCTCTGGGTGCTGGAGAAGCCATTCAGAGACACCTGTCAGCGCCGAGATGTTTACAATGCCACTGAATTAAAAAAACTTTCTACCCACTGGCCAGTGATCTTCTACAATAGGCATCATCGCATGTGTTTCATGAGTCTGAAGAGGACTTTATAGATTGTTGTTGAACATATGGGCGAATATCAGACTTACGGTCTTGATCTGGACTGGGATATTTTCTCAAGGTTTAATTGCTCTTATTTATACATCTCTTTCTTAAACACATATGTATGTCCATGGTTTTGTTTATCTAGTCTACACAGACTAGCATATATCTCTAAGTTATAATATTATTGCTTTGTATAATAATTTACTTCTAATTCTGGAGCTGCCTTTTAAAATTAGTTAATCATTTTTAGTTCATTTTTTTCCATTTGTTTTAACTACTCTATGTTCAAGAGCAAGCCTCAGAATCTCTTCTACCATCTACTTTGGTCTCTTTTTTCTGACTGATACAATTAAACTTCACTGTTGGTCCTTTTCTTAGAGGTAGTCATTTTGACTCTGTGTATTCCACTCAGTTACTATGCCATTGGTCTTTCAAAATGTTATCATGCAATCTGTTAGATTATATCTATTATCAAGACCATATTTTCTGACTATGGTTCCTTGCTTTTTGTTTCCAATTTTCTCATTATAATTACAGGGACTTATAAATTCACATAAATCGCATATTTGATCAATTTAGGACTGAGAATGTGGTATAAATATTTGATTTCTTCACCTTTGATAATAAAGTTTGGTGCATAACTTTGAGTAATAGCCATAGTAACTATTCTTCCTTGTAGGTGTCTGACTATTGTCATATCACTGGCAATGTCCGTCTACAGATGAGACCCGAAATATTCTTCCTGTTGATGGATGCCATGCTATGCCTCTTCAATTTTCCATTAAGGCTAACAATTTAAGTGACCAGACATAATTTACTCAAGCAATAAGGATTGCAGATAGAGCAAAGCTTTCTATAACATTCTTTCATTAAGTCAGAACTGTGCTTGCTGGACAGAGACATGTCACAAAAGAGCAACAATAGTATGAAAATAGTAAATATACGGTAGTATTAAGTTACCAATTACTGGACACTTTCAAAGTAAGAGATTTGAACCATAGTCCAATGACTTCCAAATCCACAACCTTAGCCTAGTAGTTATCTGCTTGGTCTCACACTAGAGTATTTCAGCCTTAAATCCAAGGGAGTATTTCAGTTTTTTCAATCTGCTACTCAAGGGTTTAAGGTAAAATACAGGGCACTTTGTGGAGTATCCAAATCAGATCTTTCTGTGTGTGATCTATGAAGGATGTTATGCACTTCAAAAGGACTGAGTCTATATTCCTGGCTGTCCATAGTGCACGCCCTGGGTCACCCAGAGTTGGATAGGAACTGGGTTAAGAATGCTCCATTAGGAACACAATACACAGTATAGTCTCCTCTTTAAGATTTATTTAAGTCGTGTTAAATGTTTTTCCCTATGGAAGGTTGCCCGAAGTTGTTTATCCACCAACAGAAGTGAAATTACCTTTCTGAAACAAGCCTACATATCCCATTGGGCCTTCAATTTCCATTAACATCCTTTAGTACCCTTGTAGGAGGTGTCTATCGATCAAGGATAGAAACATGCTACATGGCAGGGTCTGTTTGGTCTTGTCTCTCTGCCTCCAATATGAGAAATTGACTCCAACTGAGGAAAGATCTCCTCTGACTGATTTTTAAGGTGTACAAATAAGAGACTTGTAGATTGATCATGAGTGTTAGGCAGTCACACTATTTCAATGCTTGGCAGACCAGAGTAGAAGATTGCATGATCTGAGAACAGAAGCCTGCTTTCAGCATGGTGTTTAACCTTATTGTGGTAGTCTCATACATTATTTTTCATTTTGTAACTTATTCAATTCACTCAGCAGAATGGTTTCCAGGTACAAAAATTTCTTTAACCATTTTTCCATCGATGGACATCACTCTGTTTCCAATTCCTTGCTACTATGAACTCTGCTGTGATGAAGATGGGAGGACATACATGAAATTTTGATGTGTTTTTTGCATTGTTGGGGTATATGCATAATAAGGGGAATGCTGTATTGAACAGGATTTCTACTCTCAGTTGTTTTAAGTAGTACCATCTCACTTTCCACAATGGTTGCTCATTTTTACAAATCCATTTCGGATTTTTTGATTTTTAAAAAATCATTTTATTGGATCATGAAATGCACACATGCATCCATTGCATGCAAATTACATTTGTTGTTGCCATAATCATTCTCAAAACCTCTCCTTCTATTTAAGCCCTTGGTATTAGCTCCTTTTTTTCCTTTTCCCTCCCTGCTCCCTACTCCCTCATGAACCCTTGAAAATTCAAAATTTTTACTATTTTGTCATATTGAACACTGTCGATTGTATCCCTTCATCCACTTTCCTATTTCCCATACCCCAGTGAGGCGGTTATATGTAGATCTTTATAATTGGTTCCCCCTTTGTACTCCACATTCCCTCCACCATCCAGGTATCGCCACTCTCCCCACTTGCCCTAAATGAATCATTCATCCTGCATTCCCCATGTTTTTGGTTCCTATCTGTATCAGTGTATATCCTTTGGTCTAAAAGAATTTGTAAGGTAGAATTCAGTTCATGATAGTGAGAGGGAGGAAGCATCTATGAATTAGAGGAAAGTTGCATATTTTATCATTGCTACACTATACCCTGACTAGCTCGTCTCCTTCCGGCAACTCTTCTGCAAGGGGATATCACTTCTCCTGGAGAAGAACTTTGGAACCCCAATCTTCACTCCCCCTCATTTATAATGATATATTTTTTAGTTCTTTGATTCCTGATACCTTATCCCTTTGATAGCTCGTGTCAAAGGTTGGTATTCCATGTGGGCTTTGTTGCCTCTGAGCTAGATGGCTGCTTGTTTGCTTTCAAGCCTTTAAAATCACAGATGTTTTATCTTTGATAGCCAGACAACATCAGCTTTCTTTACCACATTTGGTAATGCACACCTTTGTCTTCAGTGATCATATCAGAAAGGTGGGCACACAATGATATGATTTTTTTCGTTGATACGTGCAAACTGATTCCATTGACACCTCATGGTCCCACAGGCTGCTGGGTTTCCATGTGGACTCTGTTGCTTCTGAGCAAGATGACCGCTTGTTTGCTTTCTAACCTTTAAGACTGCAGACGCTATATCTTTGATTGCCAGGCAACATCAGCTTCCTTCACCACTTTTGTTTGTGCACACATTTGTCTTCAGTGATTGTGTCAGGAAGGTGAATATCAAGGAATGCCAATTTAATAGAACAAAGTGTTCTTGCTTTGAGAAGTACTTGAGTGAAAGTCCAATATCCATCTGCTGTCTTAATACTAATCCTGTAAGTATATGCACGTCGACCTATTTCCCCATCTTCAAATAGAAATATATTTACCTATGTTCAAGCCTGTATTTAGACCTCTTCAAATGCCCTTTGCTTCCCAGTTCTTTCCTCTATTTCCTTTTATTTTCCTCTTGTCCCACTATCATTCTTATCCTTCATTTGCATTTCAGTAATTTCTCTCTGCTACATTACTGTTGTTCAATCCCTATCAGGCTATGTTCATCCACATTGGCACTGATTTTGGATCATTTGTTGTTGCCTTGTCCCTGAAATGGTGAGCATCACTTTCTTTCCCCCACCTCCCCATATTTTCTGTTTTATCTTATTTTTAATTGGCCTAGTATTGTGGGTGTAAGTAAATATCTCATTGCTGTTTTGATTGTCATACCTTATGACTAGTAATCAGGAACATTTTTGATGCTTCTAGAAGCTATTTGCATGTAATTTTTGGTCAGCCATCTATTCATGTCCTCTACACACATTTTATTGGATTATTTGATGTTATCTTTATTGAATTGTTGAAGAATTCTATAGATTTTAGAAATTAAGTCCTCATTCATTGTGTCATTGTAATAGATTTTTCCCCAGTCCATTTACTCTTTTTACTTTTTTTGATGATTTTTTATAGCTACTGATGATTTTTTAAATGCCGCATGCATCTTATTTTGATTAAACTCAGTCATCAGTCTTCTACTGTGGGTGCTTCTTTGTGTATACCCTGCAATAAGGCCTTTAAGTTAGTCCTAATTTTTGCATTGATGATCATTATAGCTCTGGAGTTTACATCTAGGACTCTGTTCTAACTTGAGTTCATTTTTTGTTATGTGGCAAGTTATAGGTCCCATTTCATTCTTCTGCAAATGGAGATCTAATTTACCCAGCTCCAGTTATTGTAAAAGCTGTCTCCCATTTAATGTTTTTTAGCCCTTTGGTGAACATTGGTTGCCTGTAGGTGGATTTGTTTATTTGTCAGTTTTGTATCCTGTTACCTTGATCTATGTATCTATAATCTCATTAGTACCAAGCTGTTTTGATGGCTGTGGTTGTGTAGCAGGTCTTGAGGTTGCATAGGGTGAGGCTCCTATTTTCTTCTTTATATGGAGTTCTTTGCTTATCCTAGGTAGTTATCATGTCTACACCAAGCTGCCCACTCGGTCTGCTATCCATGCAGGGGCTAGAGAGTTAAGAGTCATGGCATTGTGTATTAGAGCAGGGTCACTGAAGACTCAGTGGGCATCCATGGGAGCATTGTGTGGGGGGGAACGGGCTGGGGGAGTGCACAGAAGTAGTTCAAGTTGCTGATTAGTGATTAATGGCAGTCAGTAAAAGTCAGCAAGCTTTACCCACCATTTTGTGGGTGTCTTAACTGCCTTCTCCCTTGATTTCCCTCATCTTCATAAAGCCCAAATTTTAGAAACAGTAGTGTATTTAGCTTTTCATGTTGTGTTTTTTTTTCTGGTTTGGGTGGAGGGCCATAGGACTTCCTACTTGGTGGGATTTCTCTGGGAGCTGTTGAAGTGATCTTCCTGTGTTTGTTAACTCGTGCTCATGTACCTAGATAAAGAGGATCTTAGTCTTTATGTGTTGAATTTTATTTTGGATGGCATCTAATTTTTCCTAGTTTCCTATATTGTACATTAGACATTTAGGTTGTTAATGGGTATTTGCAGGTATTTCTTCATATTTTGAGCCACGATCCATGAGCACACGAACATCCCAAAAGCTTTTCTCCATGTAAGCTAAGTCAGTCAAGTTACGTCTCCTATGAGAAGGAAGCTCTTCACTAGTCTTAATCTGCATATCTTCCAACCTGAGGGACTCAACTTCTAGTCCTCTATAGGACAAGGTTACACTGTTACTAGTATAGTAATAAGGTTTTCAGAACAAACTATGTCTTTCTGCTTCCTAGTCTATTTTAGTGTGGATGATCTGTTGAGATGTGTTTACCATGGGAGACACTGCTGACACTTGAAATATTGGTGACATCGCTTCCAGAATCACTGTGACATAAAGCCACTTCAGTATAGCAAATGGAATGCTTAGTTGGAACTCTAAGTCCATTTTGAATTTCCACATAAATTCAGTCTTCATTGAGTTCTTCCGACCCTGGCTAGCAAGGTAACAACTATACCCTTTGGTAGAGTGTGTTTGCTGTGCTTTCAGTTGCTAACTCTGGGAGGGGTGCCCTTAATAGAAATTTTCCTGTACCTGTACCACATGGTTATGAATCATGCTATGATCTCGGACCCAATTCTGTAAATGTTTCTGCTCTTCAATAATGTATGTATGTATCCTAATCTTGGTCCTTTTCCTACTTGCCTATGACTCAGATTAACTAATGTTCTATGAATCCTGATTCTGTGAAAATTTCTTTTATTTCCCATGTTCTAGATAAGTCGCAATGTTGAATGATTTTTTTGTATTTTTCTTTAGTTCTCTTGACAAAAGCTTAAAGATACATTTTAATCTGGGTCCACTGCCCCAATTCTTTTCAGAGATACACATCTTAATTGTTCATCAGTGCATTATATTTATGTATATATATATGTATATGCCTAATTTTCAGAAATTTGAATTCTGTATTTCTGGAATTTTGAATTCTGTATATTGGAGACTATTTGAATTATGTATATTAGTTGTTTTATGTCTTAAAGTTTCCTTGGATGATCCTAATGGGCTCCTCCTCTTGATAAAACACTGTAATCACTCCCCAAAAATCTGTCCAGGTGGAAAAATCTAAAAGACAAGTAACACTGTCATTCAGTTATAACTAAAAATTAAGGTGGAACTGAGTGAGAGAGGTGGTCTGTGAAACTTTGCCGTTGTAACCTCGTTTTTCTGTGTTCAGGTTTTAGAAACCTACATGAGAATCCCTTGAGTAGATCCTGTCTGCCTGCTATGCTTATTAATCAACAGACTTAATGCCATGGAAAGTCCTAGGTGACATATAATTATGAAAAATTATTTCCCCTCTCTTTGCATAAAGATAATTATGTTGCATTGCTTTATAGTTTTCTAGGTCAGTAAAAATTTTAAAATTCTATGGGTGAAGCAATTGTATATATTCTCAACCTTGCAAGCCCACTACAATTATTCAAAGATTATTCTACAAAAAACTATTAATTTACTTGAAGAGAAGTATTGTGAACTCCTCCATGACATCATTTAGTACAAACTCCTAGTAACCTTGGGTGGTTATTCCTACTAAATTGCTTTCCATAAAATACCCCATACACATTTGTGTATGTGATGTCCAGCATTAGAACGTGTTTCTGTCAGTCAATTCTTACTTTCTCTTAAGAAGGTTTTTTATTTAGTTTTTTTTTTTTACCTTTAGACTTCTTTGGCAGCAGGTCCTTTTCCAGATACCACAAAAAACATTTAGAGGTTTTTTTCCCTTGCATAATCTCCCTTTAAAATGAAAGAAATAGACAAGTAAACCAGGAAGGTGCTTTGGAAAGTGCAAGCAGAAGTTTGAGATAATCCTGCCAGATTTCCTGTGGATTCAGGTTCAAGAAAATGAGACCAGAGTTAGCCAGATAGGACCAGTTGCCCATCAATGCAGGGAGCAGCCAGCCTGCAGCCTTCTGGAGATCTTTAATGACAAGGGCAGACCCTTAGGGACAGGGTTAGGAAGAGTAGAACCTTTCGGTTCAGGGAAGTTAGACAGGCAACTTTGTGAAGGCAGAGAGAAGGCTGAGCACACACAGACTTTGCTGAATATCAGGGGTGCGTCCTGCGATTGAACGCTGGCTCCAGCTCATTCCCTCCAGGGTGTGACACTCCCAGTAGCAGCATACAAAGCAGGGAAAATATACTGAGGTAGAACAACAGGAAAGCAAGCTTTCAACGGCGCTTCTGTCATCACAATCTGCTGGTGACATGTAGCTGAGGTCACCTCACATGAATAACGCATAATGGCAAAGAGAGAGGAAAACAAGCCTTTACGTCCAGCTGGGGCCCGAGATTTTGCATTATATTAAAATACATTGGGATTGCCGCCACAGTGATTCTCTTGGTGTCTTCGTTGTTCATCTTCCTCTTTATTTGACAGAGTGCTCTGTGACTTCTCTTAGCTCTACCAATCCTATCATTATAGGTCATTAGCAAGCCATAGGATAGGGGAACAGGGTCGTGATTCGAGAGTTTGCAATCGGGAGTACCAGCCTTTGTTCTGACACTAGTCAATGATGTGATGCCGGCAAATCATTTAACCTCCCTGCGGAGGAGCCTGAGGATATTTAATCTTCTAGCACATTGCACACATAGCACATAAATGAGATATGAGTGATTATGAAAGCTCTTTAAAATATATATGAACCTATGCACGTGCAGGGTGTCATGCTTATCAATGATAAATGCTCCCTCTTTCTACTGAGTCTGTAGCAGCCCTGGGGCAAAGGGTGCTTTCCAAATTAGTGAAAGATCTCATTTTATAATGCCTTACATACATGAACATTCAAATGTGGCAGTGTTGACAGCGCTTGTAAACTGTTTAGCACAATCTTCAGTGGGTACCTTCTTCTGTTGTTTTGTGTACTTACCAGTTTCTTTTGATGTCTTTATATGCCTTAGACTTGAAAACATAATTAAATAATTTCTTTTCGATCAATATTATTTACCTAGACTCTAGTTTGTTTTGTTTTATTAAGTCACAAGGACTTATGCTTTGAGACAAGATCGAGTCACAAGGAGCAGATTGACCTTCACTTCTGACATCCCCCCCCCAAAGAATATAATTAATCAATAATGGTTTTCAAAATACAGCACAACAAGAAACAGTCAGATATCCTTGTGAATACTAAGGTGATAACTCTTATTGTCCCCAAATTCCTGCTTGTAAAGTACTTCCATATAATGTAGCAGGGAGGGACAACTCAGACAGAGCCTGAATTGAGAAAAGGGCCCTAGAGTCCAGGAAACTAGAGTATGCAAACAAAGACATAGAAAAGCAAATGCTACATTACAGGCAAACTTCAAAGATTTGCAAAGCTTTCCGCTTGAGAAGACTGATGGGTATTTGCATGTGCAGAAATTATCCTAGATTGGAGTAACTAATCACCTGAAAGGACGAGCATCAAAAGGGCTTGACATTTTCATAAGGTTGGGAATAAAACCGATATATCCATTGTCATAGAGTAAATTGAGACTCATAGTGATTGGATAAGAAAGAATGACCCCTTTGAATCACAAAGTTCGTAAATTTTATATGTGTAGATAATCTCATCTTTTTCTTGTGGAGCAGTTGATGAGTCGAAACTTCTACTTTTAAAGTTAGCAGCCTCACACATAACCCATTCTGTCACCAGGGCTACTTCTTTAATAAGTAGTGAGAATTAGTTGTTCCTACCGATTATGCCTGGTCTTAATATAGTCACTTTTTAAAATATAGTCGCTTTTGACTGATTAGTATCTTATATTGATCAAGCTCAAAACCAAGCTCACTGTTCATGAATTGGAATTGCACCTTTTTTATAGGCTATTTATTTCTTCATTTAGTAGAGTATGTTTTGCTTTGTTTGCTGGCCTTTATTTAAGTAAGTCCAGGAGCTCTGGGGGCATAGTGGTTATGCTTTGAGGCTTTGTACTCCCTCAAAGAATTACAGTCTCAGAGACCAGAGCTGCCTTGTCCTACGGAGTCACTAAGTGTCAGAATCTACTCGATTGGCAATGAGTGAGAAGATATCTCTATTGACTATCATGATTGGGTGAATCTGTCATCTGGCTATTTGTTTTCTTTGTGTCATCTGTTTTGCATGTCCCGCCCCCTATCCTATTTTCATGGGCTTAATAGAAAACTTTGATGAATGCATTTAATTCTTGTGATGGTTTGCCAATTATACAACACAACTATTTGTGTTGTTATTTTAGTGATTCATTTAGGGTTTATGGTATAAACCAAAACCAAACTCGCTGCTATCAAGTCAATGCTGACAGGAGAGGGTAGAAGTGCCTCTGTAAGGTATAAAGACTGCACCACTTTAAGGGCATAAAAAGCCTCATCTTTCTTCTGTGGAGTGGCTGGTGGTTTCAAACTGCTGACCTTGTAGTGAGCGCCCAACTCATAACCACTACACCACCAGGGCTACTGCAGACATTGTAAGCCCTTCATGTAAAGATACATATTGTCAGATTTGGCAAACAAACGAAACAAAACACATTTTATTTCTTGAGGGATTTTTTTTTGTGGCATCACTGCCTTGGTGGGAATAAGGAGCTCAGCCTTGCTCCTAGAGAGCTGCTTCTGGGTTTGAACCATCCACCCTGTGGGCTGCAGTCCCACACACAACCACTACACCACCAGGGCTCAGCTAGAAAACACATTTTAAATAAAGACAAAAATAGATCATAAATAAAAGATACAGGGCTGAGCCCCAGTGGCGTAAGTGGTTGAGTGCGGGAATGCGGACTGTGGGCTTGATGGTTCAAATCCAGAGGCGGCTCTCAGGAGCAGCACTGGGTAGCGCTCACGAGCACCAGAGGCAGTGATGCCCAGAAAAAAAATAAAAGATACAAAAAAACCCTACTTCTTCCAAGTCATGAACAGTGACTTTCAGTTTGATCGATATAAGATGCTAATCAGTAGAGAGTGAGTATATATAGTGGGTAGAGATAACTAATTCTCATGACTTACTCAGGAAGCGCTTGTGGCATGGTGGATTATGTGTAGGCCTCATCACCTGACCACTATGCCATGAAAATCATTTGACAAAAGCTTTCATCCATTTCTGGTGAAAAGTCTTATAAAACTCAGCATAGAAGATAATTACCTCAATCTGATAAAAGGTATCTACTTGAAGCCCACAGCTAACATCATATGACTGAATTAATTTCCTAGAAGACTAAGAGTCCTTAGAGAAAATGAGCACTCTTGATATATTAAAGGACAAGCGATCCTGTTTTCACTCATCTCGATATTCTCCACCTTTTTCTGAATGTTTGCATGCAGTTAGTATGCCAGAAAGGCATGATTGTACGCGGTACCACCTGTCTCTGGGATTCTTGTTCAATTCTTTCTCCTCTGCACAATTTTGTTTTCCTTTATTTATTGCTGAGATTTATATATGTCAGTATATTTGTTTGTTTTGCTTTTATAGAGTAAGGTTTCGCCTTCATTTATTAGACTCCTAAACTTTCTCTAAAGTCTAACTGAAAGAAGTGCAATTGGAGTTCGTGGTGTAGTTTTATCCTCCTTTCTATTTACACAGCCTTTCTCATACTCTTTGTCTGCACCTTGTTGCTTTTGTTTATCTTACAACCTCTTTTATCTATCTTCCTTTTGAAATCACTATTTTTTTTCTTTTCTGATTGTAGGTATCTGGATGTTCCTTTGAGTGCTTATATTTTTCTGATCATTTTTATTCTTCTATTCACTGAGTGTTATGTTTACTTGGTCAAAGGAATCAGATTACTTTTATCTCTTATTGTCAACAGGAATAAAGTGGTAAAATGTAGTGTCTATTATTGATTATTTTCCCACACTCAAACAAATAAATGTATTAAAGAATACACTAGGTGACTCTGGGGGAATGCCACCTTTAAAACTCCATTTTATTTAATTTCCACCAGCAACGTTTTTATTCAGTTAATATTACCAACTCTACCTGCCAACACATAGTCTGATCTCATATAGACACACAAATAAATTGCCTATGTGTCTTTAACTCAAACACTTTGATTCTTTCTTGGTTCTCACCCAATCTTTTTTTTTTTTAGAAAATAGTTCTACTGGCACTTTATCCACATATCATGCAATTCAATATCAAGAAGAGTTGTACAATCTTTAACACAGTCAATTTTAGAGCATTTTCTTTTTCCCCATACTCATTGTTATTCATGTAATTTCTTATTTCAGTTTTGGCAAAAATATACACAATAATTTATTCACCAATTCAACAACTTCCATATATATAAGTCAGTGACATTGCTTTTACTCATCATGTTGTACCACAATTGTTATTCCTCTCCAAATTGTTCTACCACCATTAAAAATTAACTTAGTGCCTAAGCAAAACTCTTCCTGCTGCACCCATGATAAACATAGGCCAATATTAGTTTCCTTCTCTAGAAAGTTGTTTTCTTGATATGACATTCACATATCATAAGTTTCACAGTAGAACCGCTTCTAATGTTAGCATATGTGCTGCCTAAGCAAGCACTAAACCTCTTCTAATATACATTATCACCATCAGCTCTAATGCTCCCTCTGCCTTTGTGTATAGCTCATATTGTTCTTTCCACTTAATGTTTTGTTTTCTGAATTTTCCTGGAGGAGTATTCTTTTAAGACAAACTAGATTGAACAGACTTGCTTAATATCATTATGAAAATATTTCATAAACAGTATAATTTAAATGATCAAATAGAAATTATTAAAAATTTTCAGCGACAGTGTGTTATCACCTACTAATTTTCTTTTTTTTAATGAATCATTTTATTGGGGGCTCATACAGCTCCTATCACGATCCATACAAACATCAATTGTATGCAGACCACACTTACACGCTTATTGCCATCATTATTCTCAAAACATCCTCCCTCCATCCAGGTCCCCATTATCAGCTGCCTATATTTCCCTTCCTCCCCCCTCCTCCTTGAACCCTTAGTAATTTACAAATTGTTATTATTTTCATACTGTACACTGTCCAATGTGTTCCAACACTCACTTCCCTGTTGTCCGTGTCCCAGAGAGGAGACTGCGTGTAGATCCCTGAAGTTGGTTCTCCCTTTCTATTCCACCATCCTTCCACCTTCCTGGTATTATCACTCCTATTACTAGTCTTGAGGGATCATCTATCCTAAGTTTCCCATGTTTCCAACTTCACTGTACATCTCCTGGTCTGGCTGGATTTATGTGGTAGAATTGGGGTCATGATGGTGGGTGGGAGGCAGCACTTGGGAACTAGAGGAAGGTTGCATATTTCATTGCTCCTAACCTGTATCTTAACTGGCTCATCTCCTCCTTGTAACCCCTCTGCAAGAGGATGTCACTTCACCTATTAATGGGCTTCGGGTCCCCAATCTGTACTCCCCCCCATTAATAATAATATAATTTTAGCTCTTTGATGCCTGACACCAGAATCAGGTTAACATTTACAAAGCATATTTTAAAATATTAAGGTAGCAATACTATATGTCATCCTATTTTGTGTAGGATTTGCTCTGTGATTTAGACAGCCAAGCCTCTCTAACCCAACAAACTAGGTGACCAATGACATTTGACCAGGTTTTCTGATAAATTTAATTCTTCATTTCACAAATATTCTTTCAATTTACACAGGTTGACTCTTATTCGTAGGATACAATATCCAGGGAGCTGGTTACTTGCACTTGAATTTATATTAAAAAAAGAAATGTGCAAGCCAGCATATTGTAAAATAACCTTTCCAAATGCTGGAAGGGAAAAATGCAGCCAGGCCCCCCTTCTACACTTAGAATGGCCTCAACATACCTGTTTCTGTAAAGGAAAATGGAAGTGTTTTGAAGTGCTGTGCAGTCTCTCAAAATACAAACAGAAAAGCTGGGTACAATAACTCTTCGCACAAAGTGTAGCTCAGTGAGAGGAAAGAAAAGAAACTCATGTTAGAGGATTTCATTGTAAATAAAAGAAATCCTTGAGAGAGTTTGGTTAAAGAAAGTGGGACAACAACATAGAAACCCTAATTATATAAGGAAATGGAGGGGTTTGGTAAAGATGACCTAGTTTTATTTGAAGGTATTTGTAGAAAAGTGTTAGCACACATGTACTGTTCTCAATGCAGGCATAAAGAGCAAGAGACATTAGTTTTCCATTAACCTGATGGCTTTTTAGGTGTGCAATTAATGATCTATAGTTATCTATATCTCCCTGCAGTTCAGAAATGGGGAAAATGTCTGTACTATTCAGGCCCTATAGTAGTTCATCTTAACTCTGCAAAAATGGAAGCAGGAAAAAGGGGGGTTGATAAGAACAATAGTATTGATTGCTTCCATTCTCCATTCCACCATGTTTGTGTAGACAGTCTAAAAGTGTAGAAAATACACTTTTAGACTAGTCAGGGTGCAGACAGGCAGTGATGATGCATACAAGTTTCCTCTAGTTCCTGAGGCCTCCCTACCCCCCAACTATCATGATCCCAACTCTTCCTTGCACATCCGGATGGACTGGAGAAGGTACACTAGTGGTGAGGGGGGCTGGAGATATGGGGAAATCAGGATGGATGAGCCCCCTCGGGCTGGTGATTAGATTGGAATTAGTGGATGGGTGGAGAGAAGGTGGGGTAGAGAGACAGAACCAACTGCAAGGATCTACATATGACCTGTCTGGAGGACAGACCTGGGGGAGTGGGTTGAGGGAGGTGTCAGGCAGGGTAAGACACGACAGAATAATAATAATTTGTAAAGTATTGAGGGTTGATGGGGGAGGGAGAGCAGGGGAACAGGGGAGAGGTTGGAGAAACCGACACCAGGGTCTGGGGGAAAGGGCGGATGTTTGGAGAATTAATACGGCAGCGGACGTGTGAGAGTGCTTGCCACAGTATGTTTATTTATGTATTGGAAAAATGATGTACGAACCCCTAATAAAATGATATTTAATTAAAAAAGAAAAAGAAAAAAAAGACAAGAAATGCACTTATATAACTATTAATGGACTGTGAATATTTGCATATTTCACATAAAACATGACTTGAATGTATAGTAAACTGCTATAAAAATCCCCCTTTCTAAAAGGAAAAATGAGAGACTTATCCTTTCTGAGTTAGAAATGATCTCTAAGTGACTTCATCAAATTAGAAATTGTTCCAGAACATATCCCAGAAAGCAGATAAAGAGAATAATGTAGATAGAACTCAAACAGAAGCTGTTCATGGAAAATGGGACAACCTGGTCATTCTGTCCAAGAGAGCTTAACTTCTGAATCAATAAGAGTAATTGGCAACAGTATAATTGGAAATGCTGTGGATTAAATGAGGTAATCGATGAAAGCTATTGGTGCATGGTCAGTGTTGTTGTTGTGTGCCTTCAAGTCACACAAGGATTAGCACATAGGGTGCTTTTTAAAAATCATTCCATTGGGGACTCACACAACTCTTATCTCAATACATACATACATACATACATACGTACATTGTATTCAGCACATTTGTACATTTGTTGCCATTATTCAGGCAACAAGGGTTCACTACTTGAACCCTTAGTATCAGCTTTTGCTTTCTCCCTCCTTCCCCACCTCTCTCACTCATGAACCCTTGATAAATGATAAATTATTATTATCATTTTTCATTGTCTTACACTGACCGATGTTTCCCTGCACTCACTTTTCTGTTACACCCCCCCCCCAGGGAGGGAGTTATAGGAAGATCATTGCAACCAGTTCCCCATTTCTCCCCCCACCTTCTTACCCTCCTGGTATTACTATTCTCAATTGGTCCTGAAGGGTTTATCAGAACTGGAGTCCCTGTGTTTCCAGCTCTTTTTTGTTTGTTCGTTTTTGGCGGGGGCATCACTGCCCTCTGGTGGTGGGAGTAGGAGGCCCAGCCTTTGCTCCTGTGGAGCTGGAATTGAACCTCCATCCCAGTGGGCCGCAGTCTCGCACACAACCACTACGCCACCGGGGCTCAGCCCTCCAGCTCTTATCTGTTCCCGTGTACATGCTCTGGTCTAGCCAGATTTGTAAGGTGGAATTGGAGTCGTGTGTGTGTGTGTAAGCATTAAAGCATTAGAAGAATGTTTTATGTTTCATTGGTGCTATATTGCATCCTGACTGGCTCGTCTTCTCCCCATAACCTTTCTGTAAGGGGATATCCAATTGCTTACATATGAGCTTTAGGCTCCACTCTGTACCCCACTGTCCTCCAGCACAACATGTTTTTTTGTAAATATATTATGTATTATGGGAAAATAGATCTATGTACATATACTTATAGGTTTATTATTAAGATATCAGGTGGACATTTGGTGCCTATTCACGCACTCCCTCAATATAAGAACCCCTTGTTGTATTAATCTGGCCTTCCATGATGCTCACCTTCCAGACATGATTGCTGAAGACAAAGTGGGTACATAAGCAAATATGGTTAAGAAAGCTGATGGTGCCCAGCTGTCAAAAGATATAGCATCTGGGGTCTTAAAGGCTTGCATATAAACAAGCAGCCATCTAGCTAAGAAGCAACAAAGTCCACATGGAAGAAGCACACCAGCCTGTGTGATCATGAGGTGTCTACAGCATCAGGAGTCCGGCATCAAAGACACACATAGAGTTTCTTGTGCTGTAATATTTTTAAAAATATTTTATATGACAGTTAGGTTAAGGTTTACAGAGCATATCATCAGCTTTATATTAAAAAATTTTACATATTTTGTTTCACCTCATTCACACCTCGTGTAACATCACTTATCCCACTTTCTCTTTATGTTTCCAATTTCCATTTCTTCTTCTTTTCTAACCCAAGCTTTATCGTTGGGCAAATGTTGCCAATTTGATCTTAAATAGTTGATTATTTTAACACTGGGGTAGGTTCACTTCCAATCTGACTTGTAAGCCTGGTCTCCTTTATGGTTTTGTAGGAAGTTCCATATTTTCTCCCATTCTGTCCAGGGCCTTCTGATGTGATCATTGTCAGTGCCGTCAGTATAATCAGCTGGGAACCATCTAGTTTTTCTTGTCTTCAGTTTGTGGAAATTGGTGTTTGTGTGATCCATCAGACTAATTTTAAATATATTTTCATTTTTATTACCCTTCTTTCGTCTGGAAAGCAAGAGATGATATTTGTACTTGTACTTTACATGGCTGTTCATGGTCTTTTATTTTAGAAAATGTTTTATTGTGAATTGGGTTAGAGTTTACATCAATTTTGTATTCAGCAATTTTAACTACTTATAAAACTTCCCTAAAGCTTACCCTATCCCCTCTTTGATGTGTCTTCTCCACCAGAAGAATACCATCTTTTCCTTCGTAATTTAAGTAACAGTTATCTATGCCTTAGCCAGGGGTCAACAAACTCTTGAGACCAAAGAGCCAATCCTATCCCTTCTAACAACTTTAAAATCAATAAAGAGCCTTAAATATATTTTCCAGACAAATGAAATCACTGGGATCTGAAATAATGACTTTCACATGTGTGCAATGTTACTTCAGAGCCACATGTTCACACTGAAAGAACTGCATATGACTTGTGAGCCAGCTTGCTGACCTTGGCCTTAGCCCTTTGCTTAAATTTCTTTGTCTTGCCATCTTCCATTTGGTAGCCATCAAAGCCTATTTTATTTAGTTTCAAAATATCTTTCTTCATTTGCTTTTTTTAATAGCAGTGGTCTCTTAGAATATGTGTTCTTTGTGAAATTAATTTCATTCAGGAGCCTAGCAGACTATGGTTACACTTTGGGCAGCTGACCAGCTAACCCTGGTTGGCAGTTGGAAACCACCAGCTCCTCTCCTGGAGAAAGACGAGATTTTCAACTTCTATTGAGAATTTCACCTCAGAAACCTACAGGGAAATGGTTACCCTGCCCTATATGGTCACTATTACTCAGAATCATCTCAATAAGAGTGAGTTTTCATTTCACTTAGAATAATTTCCTTCGGGTTGATCCATGCCATGAGATGACTTGTGGTTTCATCATTGTTTTATTGATGCATACTATTCCATTGTTTGTTGTTTCCATTTTCTTGCTCCTTTGAACATGGTTGTATATGTTTATTTGCTTTATAATTCTTACTTCTTTTGGCTATATACCCATCAGAGTGATCAATGGGTCTAATGGAACTTATATTTCCTGTTATTTGATGCTGAACCAAATTGATTTTGCACACTGGTTGCACATTTTCACATAATGAGTCCCACAATTAATGTAGGAGTGTTCTAATTTTTCCAGAGGTTTGTCTCTTTCTTTTTATTTTCTTTTTTATTTTAAATTTAGGTATCAATGTAAATCTAAGGTGATATCTCATTGCTCATGAGCTTTAAGACTTCTATCATTATTCACCAGAGTCTGATGTAGAATATCAGCACTATTGCCTGATCTCCCCCCCCCCCCGCCTTCAATTTAGGTCATAGCCATTATGACAGAAGATCCCCATTTCTTTTCTCTCACAGGGAGCTAGTAATTTCCAACTACTTCCTTTCGGTTAGCAGCTGAGAGCTGTAATCAAGGGATTCAAGTAGGAACAAAATGTTTTGAAACTGATTTTGGTAGCAATTTTAAATAGTTCTTTTGTGATTGAACTATGGAATAATATGGCATCTGGATTAGTTACTAATAGAATGGCTGGGGATAGAAAAGCACTGCATTTAGCTGATTTCAAGTTATAATGATCCTCGATGGGGTTTCTGATATTGTAAATTTTTCATGCGAGCAGACAGCTTCATTTTTATCCTTTGGCTCTCCTAGAGGTTTTGAATTGCTGACCTTGTAGTTAGCAGTCCAATTCCTCATTAACAAGGACATCAGGGCTCCTTAGTCTTGGGAGACAATGGTAGGTGTAAGACAAAAAATAATTATAAACTATCAAGGGTGCATGAGGCAGGGTGGGTTGAGGGAGTAGGGGGAATGAACTGATACCAAGGGCTCAATTGGTAAGCACGTCTTTTGAAAATGATGGTCTCAACATATGTACAAATGTGCTCTTCACAATCGATGTATGTATGGATTGTGATAAGTGCTATATGAGCCCCCCCAAAATGATTTAAGGAGAAGAGGAAAAAGAAATCCTTGGGTCCATTGTAAACCCAATGATAGGGGCTGAGCCCCAGTGGCGTAGTGGTTGTGCGCGGGACTGTGGGCCACTGGCTTGGGGGTTCAAATCCAGCAACAACTCTCCAGGAGAAAGGCTGGCCTGCCCACTCCCACCAGAGGGCAGCGATGCCCCCCCCCAAACAAACAAACAAGCAAACAAACCCAATGACATGGAGTTGATTCTGACTTGTAATGTACCTATGTTGTGTTCAGTAAATGGTACCACCCTTACTTTGACCTAATGCAGAGAAGGAGAATTACAACTGTCGTGTTTGATGTTAAATACTTGGTTTCATGTTTGTGCTGAAAAATTTTAATTATCGGGGTTAGATGACAGAAACCATCAAAGAAGTTTCCCACTAGTAACCCTGTAACTGAAATGCTCCCTACTAGCAGAGCACACAGCTGCAAAGTCCATTTGGTTTTCTCTGTGAGGAATACAGGGCTCTTACCCGGTCTACACAACTCTGGCTAATTCTTCTTTGTTGGCAGATCTTAATCATTAGAGTTGTTTTGATTTCCTCTTAAGTCTCTGTGCTTATCAATTTTTTATTTCAAACTCTGACTTGTGCATATTGGGTCTACCAGATTATGGAAAGTAGAAATGTCTTTTTTTTTTTTAGAGATATCTTTTTGTGCTGAAATTGGCTGAGGAAATTCTTTAATCACTGCACACACACTCAACTCTGTTTATATTTCTGCTAGAGTTCTTGTCATAGCAAACCTAATATCTTAATCATTTGTGTAATATGTCTGAATTTCCCACTGGATTGTAAGATCTTTGTATGCAAGGCTGGTATTCTATTTGGCAATGTAAGCTGGCATGTACTGGCTATCTAATATATATTTGCTAATTCACTACTTTTCAAAGAGTAGCAAAATTAAGAGCTACCATATGCATTTTGCCTGTCAAATGAATAAACATCAAGAAGAATGATGGGATGTTCACCACAAGATTTGCTCTTCAGACTCACTGGAAGATCCTTGCGAGAAAGATGAGGCTGTCTGATTCTGTGAAGATTTATTCTCAGGACCGCGAGGTCGGTCCCCTGTTATTTTGATAGATGATTCACTCACCGCAATCCCGTGGATGCCTACTGATAGCGACCCTAAAGGACAGGACAGTACTGCTCCTGTGAGGTTCAGAGTCCAAGTGTTCACTGAAGCAGAAAGTTCTGTCTTTCTCTAGCACTGTGCCCAGGGATTGTGACATGCCGGCCTTAATGCATAACCACTCTTCCACCGGGGCGGGCATCTATGTTGAGTATATATATATATATATATATATATATACACGTATGTATATATATGTGTGTGAAATATTATATATATAAAAGTCTTAAATATTTTCATGTATTTCACCATTCAGTTCTAGCATTTTTCCCTTGGAAAAGAAATATGATTGTAGGTAACAATTTCGGTGCAAGTTTGCTCATAGGAGGGTTGAATATAATAAATATAAATAATAAAGGATTTAACAAATAAACTATACAATAGCCATAAAATAGAAGGCACAATGCCTTTTCAAAAAACAGTAATGTAGAACAATATAAATGAAATAGAATTACACTCTCTATAGATTTTGAGGAAAATAGTTTATTGAATAGTACAATTCCAGAGTATATCATTACATGCACACATGTATGCATACTTTATATTTAGCTATGCATATCTATGTATGTGTGTAACTTATTCAGTGACTATATGCTAAAATGTTAAAATGTTAATTGTGCTAATTATTATGTTTTCAATCATTTTTCCTGCTTAATAATTTCGGCTAATTTTCCTGAGTGGGCAGTGCTAGATTAAATGTACTTCTATATAAATATAAGAAGGAAGGAAAAATGGTTGGACAAACAAATAATTACAAAATGGTTATTTAACAATTTCAAGCTGCTTCCATCCCTGAGGGCTGAGCCCCAAGTCACTGAAGTGCAAATGAGGATATGAATTTTAAAATGGGCGATTGAGGTCACCTGAGTTTTTTTTTCCATTTGAAAGAGAATTGACATCGAAACAGAGTTATGCTTTTCACTTGGGAGATGTCGAAATCTACAAGAACCTAAGTAAATATATTGCAGAAATGCTATTAAACATAGTCAAAGGTGCTTTAAAATATATCATTTCTGGTATTTGAATATGAGAAGTAATTTTGAAAGGGAAAATATCTTCAGATAAGCAGGTTGTTTTATTGTTTACTGCAGCAAATACCTCTCTTCTTTTCCCCCTCAAGACATGAAAGTCTTATTTTAGCACCAGAATAGTTATGTAGAAGTAAGCAGGGTGACAGTGTGACTATGGTCTACTCAAAATACACACACGATTTTCGTTTGGTGAATGATTTTGGTCTACTGATATCTTTTTAAAGGTTTGAGAGCTGTAGCCCTGTCTGTAATAATAACAATAGTGCTGCACATCTTTATTAAAAGATAGAAGTACTCAATTTAATTTTCTAGAATATCACAGAAATGCTATGCTTCAGCACTTTGGAGTATCCTTTAAAGGCAGATTTGTATTCATCTTTAAGAAATGAGAGTTTAAAAGAAACATAATTGCAACTGCCTGCGAGGAGATGACTTGTGATAAGTGAAGAAATTGAAGACACTTGTAATGTTAAGAAATAGGACTGGAGAATAATACAACTAGAATCCTTGCTCTAATATTTATTTCTTGTGCAGAAGCCATAATATGCTAAATCCATCTGGATTTTAGTACTAGAGACTCCAAAGGATTTTAGTGTAGGGGTAATTTAGCTGTATAGTAGCCCCATGACAGATATTTGAACGGCAACTTTTTATTTGGGAAATGCTATTTTAAAATACTCTTTGTTCACTTTGCTTGCTTTCATCTTTTCCTTTCTCGTTATTCTCTCTCACCCTCAATCTCCCAAGGCTTGATAATGCTTGCATTAGCAGCAATACTTATGTGAATCACATTAACCACAGATGATGTTAAGGGCATCGATTTACAGTTCCACAGGTACTACAGCCTGCAGAATAGAAAGACTTATAAGGCAGCCCCTCTTAAAAAAGGGAAACAAAAGACTTAGGATTGAAGCTATCACATAATCAAAACAAATATATTTTCTCTTTTAATTATTTGAATTTTTCAGAGTATTCATACTGATTCATAATTTTACATGGCATTTAATCATAATCTAAAGTTATTCATTAATTTTTGTTTTCTTTCTCTTTACATTAAAATGCAAAGTCCATTTAAAAGCAAAACAAAAGCAAAACACAAAATATTGCCATTTAGGTGATGTGAATTCAGAGTAGCCTCATATGTTGTGCCGTGAAATGATCCTCCATAAGGTTTTCAGTGACTAATATTTTAGAAGTAGATTAGATCACCAGGCCTTTTGTCTGCAGCGCCTCTTGATCAACTGGACCCCTTACAGTTGCTGCAGAGCTTGTTGGCCTTTTGTACAACCCAGAGACTCTAAGCCCTAAGAGTTAAGGTAATTTAACTTCTTCTCTGATTTCTGCCCAGTCATATTGCACCAGGTCCCAGCTTCTCACTGGGACATCCTGTACTTTGCTCTCTTTTGTTTCAGTCTTGTAATTCTGTTAGAATTCATGATAACTTGACAAACTTTTTCATTTAGTAGTTAGAATTAATTGTACATAGCATGGCTGAGTGAAGACCAGTTCAACGGCACCTGACATCATTGACATTTGCAGGAGAGAACTTGCTGACAGAGGGAAAGTGGATGTGCTCCCTAGAAACAAAGAGAACAATGTCAGAACGATAAGGCCTGTCTCAAACTGGATTAAAAAGAACCCTTCCCCAAGTTTTGCTTTCAACGCAACCCTAACTTTTCTCTCTGTGTAATCTATTTTGGTGGCCTAAGTCCCCTCTGTTTTCCTTGGGTACTCAAACAAAAATACAAAACTCACCAGCAGCAAGTCAAAGCCAACTCATAGGGACGCAACCGGACAAAGTTGAACTGTCTCTGTGATTTATTGAATATATTTAGGTAGAAAATCAGGTTTTTTGACCTCAAATGGCTGATAGTTTTGAACTGCTGATCTTGCAGTTAGACCAATGTGTAACTACTATGCCATCAGGTTCTCCTTTTCTTGGCTACTTAAAAAACAAAACAAAACAAAAAAAACATAGTAAACTCACTGCAATTTGTTAATTCTGACTCTACAGAACCAGGTAGAGTGACCCCTGTGGGTTCCCAAGCCTTAGTCTTTATGGGACTTTTCTCCTGTTGAGTGTTCAGTGCTTTCAAACTGCTGACCTTGCAGTTAGCGGCCCAGCATGTAACCTCTATACCACCGGGGCACTGGTGCTCAAATAAATCCTCTGAGCCCCACTTCTGATCCTGTCTCAAGAATCAGATTACTCTTATGAGGCTCCCAGAAGCACCAGCATTGTGAAAGCACCACGTAGAGAGGACCTATTCATATTGGCGTGACTCTGGACATGACTAAAAAGTCTGACTCAGGTTCCAATCTGACTCTATCTTGTTCCTACTTCTATTTTCTGTTTATCGTGTGAACGTTTGCCATATAATATATTTTAGGAGTGTGTAAATTTTGATTACAATGCAATAAAAAAGAAACCTGTAAAGTAAATTACCTGAGACAATATATTACGAATGGAAATCATGGATGTGAAGAGAGAGGTGCTAAAAACAAAGTTCTCATGATTGATTTCTGACTTTGAGATGTGTCAAACAATCATAAGTTTTTCTTAAAAGGACCTAATATTTTCATTCAAAACCACTTCTCCCCAGACTGAAATTTGGAGCACACATCTTCCTGGTTCATACTGCTATTCTTCTAGAAAACGTTGTGCATTATACTTAACAGGATATTTTTGTTCATTGACAATAAATATTTGCTCAAACACGTAGAAGTAGATAGTTATAAGGATTCCCAAACATTATGAACATATTAATAATACTGAAATGTATGCTGGCTTGCTGAAATATCACATTTCTTGTACTATATGAGTGTCTAAAAGCTTGTAGGAAAAAAATCAAAAGGAAAGAGAATCAAATTTTTCAATGAAATTGTTGACTTTTCCTTTTATATATACTTAAATATATGTGTGTGTAATATTTTTTCATCACTTCAAGAAGGTTTGTTCTATCTCACTTGATGTTAGCTTAGGTGACCAGAAAATTATGCAAATGATATGAAAATCTGTATCCTACTTCCTTTTGCCCAAGTATGTTATGTTTCTATGCTGTGCTAATTGCTGAGGATAAAAAAAATAAATAAATGCAATTATTTTTCTAGAGGCGCTCATACATTTATTCTAATGTAATATAAATAGATGATTTTGTACAGTACATTGTGGAGCTGTGTGGGGGGAAATAACTGGCTCAATTTTAAACACATTCTAAGAACAATGAGTTCTTATGACATGACCCTGCTTGATGCTGACCTTCAGGAATAATATGGCTGCTATAGAAAATCATGCTGAAGAAACCAGATGATGCCTGGCTATCAGAAAGAAGGGCATCTGGAGCCTTAACAGCTAGTCTTCAAAGAAGCAGTCATCTGAGTGAGGTGTTCACTTAGCCCATATGAAATAAGCACACCAGGCTATGCTATCCAAAGATGGTAAATAAAATGCAAATCTGAAGAAAGAAATGAAATCAGAACTTACATTGTGAATACCTGGTTTGAAGAAGGCTATGAAAGACAGTGCAGTGAAAGACCAAAACTCATTTGCATGATCCCCACATGGATTACACCTTTGGATACCCCCCTCTGACTGGAGTCAAGGGATTTGAATAGCCTTGCTACTACACAGAGAGGAAGGTACAGTTAATTATGGCAGGTGTAATTATGGCAGGGTTAAAATGCAATACCATATCATTTGACCTCCCTTTAGTTCCATTTTAAAGTTGTTTGAGTTTTTAGTATTTTGTTTTTTTATTGAAGCTTCCCCCCATTTCATTAGTCATTACTGTTGGTTTTGTTTGTTTCCTTCCTGTTTGGGTTTTGCATGGTTTTCTGTTTGTGAAATCTGGGATAGATAGCTCTATATAGACAGCAACAGGATTGCTAATTGCCTAGATTGCTGAGAATAGGGAGAAATAGGGAGCTAACACAATGAATGAGCGAAGAAAATGTTCTGAAATTGAGATGATTGCATAAATCTTAATTTTATTGGGTTATTAAATTGCAAGATGTGTGCTATATATGCCAACAAATCTATTTTTTAAAGGATATGCTGAGAAGGCCATGAAAGGAAAAAGCGAGGGTGGGACTAAATCTGGTTCTGGGAGCTGAGATGGAGATAAATGAAACAGGGTCTTTGTCCTCGAGGAACTCAAAGTCAAGTGAGGAAGATGGACACATAATTATAATGTGCTTATGTTAGTGTACAGATATAAATCAACTGCTATGAGCATATCAAGGAAATAGCAATTATTTCTATGTACAGAGCGGAAGGCTTAGAGAACAGTAGTCCCTGGATTCATGATGTAAAAATGGGAGCAGACAGAAGGAGGGGAATGGAGTATGAGAAATGCATAAATATTAGACTAACTGGAGAGTAGGGAAACAGAAAGTAGGGAAAGAACTTGAAGCTAGAAGGGTAGAAGTTAGATTCTGAAGCATCTGGTATGCGATGTCATTTTAATGTAAAGAATGTCAGATATGAAGATTTAGGCGTGTATTTCTATCTGGGTTCAGTTCTGTCAGTTGACCTGGGTTGTGTTCATCTTAGGCTGGCTTCATCAGGGAACAAAATTTAAATCCCTGTACTTAACGAGTAATATCTAAAAGTCATTATTAATTTGCAATGATGTTTCCACAGCGTATTGGAATATTTCTCACTTGAGAAATTATAAGATGCACATGGTTTCTGGGATGAATAAAATGTTAAAGAGAGTTGTCATTAAGGAGATCAATTTGGTAAAAACAAGGTAAAATGTATGCTCTTTTTTTACAACACGCACCTGCCACACATTCCTTGGTTAGCAGTAGCAGCCCTAATTTGACTTTGGACTGACTACGGTAACTTAACCTGAGCCCTGGTCTCCTAAACCTCACCTAGTACCCAGTCCAAGAGTTTGTTACTGTATTGTTCTATAAATCCAGGGATGTCTAGACACTAGAACCTCTACTGTTTTGTATACCCAGAACCTCCCAGAGCTCTGAAAGAACCCACAATCCATCAAGTACTTTAGTCTACTTTCGTATGAGAGTTGATCTTGTGCTTTAGCCACTGCTCTCTATTTCATGTTGACTCACAGCAACTCTCTACAGGATTTCTGAGACTGCAAATCTTTCCAGGAGGCATCAACCTTATCTTTCCCCCACGGGGTAGCTGGGAAGCTTGAATCACAGACTTTGTAGATAGCAGTCTAGTGCTTACCCCACAATATCACGGAGGCCCTTTATTTCTTGTGCTTTAAAATAATAAAAATGAAACATCAAGCAAATAATGGCGAATCTAAACCATGGCCCAAAATAAACATCTTTGACTTTAAAGGATAAAACAAATCACAGTATTGGGTTATAATGGGATGATATTTACCTAAAACTGGAATCAGGATATTCAAACCTCTTAGGTTACACACTATGTGACAAAGTTGGAAAATCACTAGTCCAGAGGGGAGAGGACTAGAGAGGGTAAAAGTGAGCTACAGGGAAGAGGAGATATCACTGAAAAACAGAGATATGTTTTTGACTTTGTGAGAGGGCAGATGATAGGGGTTAGTTCAATATTGGTCATTTGAGGCAATAGCTTTGTGGTTATCAGTGATATTTCTTCTTCTTTTATTCTTCACTCAATTTTTTAAAGGACAATCTAAAGTGCAATAGCACTGAGGAGGGAAGGTGTGAAAAATTGGATGATGAACAAGGAAAGAAATGCTCTGTATCCTCTCCAGAAATTGTGAAATTGCCTCGGGTCTATAAATGTTTGAAAGCCACATTTGTGTGGGAAGTTTGGACTAGCCTTTCTTACGAGAAATGCTGTTCTCTTAACCAGATATTTTTGAGCTCATTTGACATTTATTACTTAGTCTGACATTATTTGAAATACTCAGAAGGAAAGATGAATGTGAGATAGAATTGACAAAAAAACTTTTGAATAAATAGAAAGACCTTGTGACCTTTTCTAGACTATTTTGGTGTTGATTTTCTTCATTTTTTTAAAACTTAGCCTCTAGTTAATGAGCTCATTCTACTCTGCAGAATAATTTAGTGTAAGATTCATTGAGAAAGTGACCGACAATTAATAATAAAATTTCTGTTGGATGACTTTCCTATTTCAGAGTTGCTGGAGGGAAGCTTAAGACTGGAGAAGCCACATTGGAAAGTTCAGTGTGTGACTGGATGAAGCAAATTATTTATGCCTCAAGTTTACATCTCCCTGTGATTGACTCATATCCTTGATGCTCTGCTGTGCCCTTTCCTATCCAGGTCATTAATTATTTACTCAGGAAACGTGCGAGGGCGTACCCTCCAAAAAAGGATCACTGCCACATGCCAAACTATGTTTTTAATTTAATTTAATTTTTTTACAAAACAACCTAATCACCTTCAAAGTACTATTACACTTAATACGTTTGTCAAATCTCTGATTCCATTCTTGGAACAATTTTACAAACTCATCTGTTTGAATGGCTGACAGCAGTTTGCTCATTTTTTTCCCACTATGTTGTCAAATCCATGTCCTTTCATGTCCCTCTGCATTCCTGAAAGCAAAAAGAAGTCTCACAGAGCGAGCCCAGGTGAGTCCGGTGGACTGGGCAAGAGAAGTATGGTGCTTTTTTGGGTCCCAAACTGGTGCACTGGGATGGCTGTGTGAGCAGATGTTTTGTGGTGGTGGTAAAACAAGTTCCCCATCTACAACAAATAAGGGCCTTTGTTGATATTGTTGTTACACGCTGTTGTGCAATCTTTTCAGAACTTCTAAATTGAAAGCTTGATTAGTAGTCTGATCTACTGGGACAAAAATCTGAATGCACTATCCCCTTCACATCAAAAAAAAAACAAAGAATATTGTCTTGATCTTTGATTTCACATGTTGAGCTTTGGGGAATGGTGCGGTGGGGCTGAGGTAAAGACAGCGCCTTTCACTGGCTTAACTGATGTTTGCTTTCAAGGTATTATGAAAAACATGTCTCTTCACCAGTATTGGAGTTGATCTTTCAAAGCACTGCTTGTTTTAGGCCAACACTCTTTTCCTTGATCAGAACCCAGTGAACAAACTTTGCAGTGACCCTTCTCGTTCCCAAATCTTCCATTAATATGGGCTAAACCAAGCTCTAAAATAGTCCCCACATTGCCAATGGTCTGTCACTAGTCTTCAAACACAAGTGCATGAATATTTTTGACATTTTAGTCTATAATGGAAGTCAGTGAACATCCAGAAGAAGGTTTGTCACCAATCAATAATTCCCTTTTATCGAAATGAAAGACACTTGTACACTTGAGTTTTTCCCATAGTGATGTTCTTGTAAGGTGCGTTCAACATCACAAGAGTTTCTGCAGCATTTTCACTGAATAGGGAACAACATTTCACAGCCTCAAACTGTTCTCTTAAATAAGTCATCAACATTAAAATAAAAGAGTTTTGAGGGAACCTTTTTATGAAAAAAAAATTACTGTGACCAGAGGGAACCTTCCCTGGTGACACCACTAGGTACGCTAACTCAAAGCAAGTTGCTGGGTGTTCCACTGGCAGGAAGCTTGTGCTACAAAAGTTCCATCCAGTGGAGCTTTTATTTCTATTTTGGGGGTGGTACCCTCTCATATATTAAGGACCTGGTATATACTTGGAAGTGAATAAGATGACACATCCTATTTCATGGAACTAATAAGAGAGAATGCAAATAAGCAAACCAGCAATTGTAATACAATTTCATAAGAGATTGATAGACATATAGGGCTCTGTGGAAATACATAGCAAATCAACTTCTTGGGGAAAGTTTAATAAATATGACACAACTTGTACCAACCAAATAGGCATTTGGGCCGAGGAAGCCTAGGCAGAAGAAAGAGTATTTCTAAAAGTGTGGGCATGTAAGATGGCATGCTGTACACAGTCGAAAGTTTGAATCAAGGGAGAAAGATTTATCTTGAAGATTTACAAGCTCAGAAACTCAAAGGGCCAGATCTTACCATGCTATGAGTCAGAACTCCATCAGCGGCAGTGAGTTTGGTTTAGAGTGTGGTAGCAGCAAAATGTTGACCATTTGAAGTTGGGTGGCACAAGTGAATGTCCTTAAAGAGTTAATTCAGATCCTGGTTTGGGGTCTTAGCTTTTTGTGTGCTTTTTTTTTTCTTTCCCAAAATAGAGATCCCATGTGACTAGTTTACCCACACTAATAAAAATTAAAATTTCTGCTTTTTCAAAGGGCTTTTAAGTTAGTTTATTTTAAGAATTTTATCCAACAGTATAGCTGGTGCCATCTTTTATCCAGAGCACGCACTTCTGGTTGACAAGTTCATTTGGAAGATGAAATGATACCACAGAATATTACTTTGTGAGCATAGACTAAGAATAAAGGGAATATGATGTTCCTCAGGAGACATTTCAGTCAAACTCTGTTGGATTGACACATTGCCCTTCTTTAATCAGAAATATGCCCTCCTCAATATACTCTACAGAATTAATATATGTTTTTAGAACCAGAGCAATGATTCTCCTTGACATGGAACATTGACATACCTTCACATTGTGGCTCTCCTGGAAAAACATGCAAAGGCTTTCCGAGTTCAAGTTATTATGACAGTGCTTATTATGCATAGTCTAGCTTACATTAATTGTAGTGTGTTCTTATTTATGGAAACAGAGTGGGCATGAGAAACTCAGAAACAGCACATTGAAAACCCTTCCTTTGGGTGGAAAGACTTCAGTAAGTGATCTGATTTTTTCATTGCTTTGTTTCACCATCAGAAAATAACAATATATAACCTGATAACTGTATTTTGGATATAGTTCTCATTTTGAGACTATCACATTCCTAGATCTTTGTGCACGAATTTAGTCAATTAATCATCATAGATGGTTAAGTGGTAAAGGAATCATGAAGAGTTTCAGCTCAGTAGTTTGCAAACATCTTTAAAGCAATAAAGCTCTTTGCTAAAGCAATGAAACTACTTACTAAATAAAACCATACCCTCCAAGGGAATACTGATTTTTCAATCTACTCCTCTTATAGATAGGGAAGCTGATACTCATAGAAGAGGAATGATTTTACCAGGCTACTGCAGCTAATTAGTAGCACATGGAGAATGATCCACCTTGCAGAAATCACTTAAGGCAGCTATATCAGTTTGCTGGCCGGGTCCTCTTGCATGCTTTATGAGCAATAAGTTGTGCAGTAAAAGCATCGCTTGATTAGGAGTAAGACCTCTACTACATACACGTGTTTGTTGATTATTCTGTTCAGGAAAGGCTGCCATCATATCTCTCAAATACTAATTTTATGGGGCAAAATGGCTATTGGTAGAAAAAATTCTGTACAATTGAAAGTTCTCACCAGTGCCCTTGAATACCAGTATGCTTGCTGCCCATTCAGGAATCAAGCAATTACTCAAGCAATCGACTTCAGTGTCTTTCACAATCAAACCATGCTTTATAAAATGTGTTAAATATTATCAACATAAACATAGATTTGTATAGAATATATATGCTTGGAATCATTGTAAATCTAGCATAGCATACATTCAATTGTTTGCATAGGGAATAATGGATATGATTTGGAATATTGTCTCACTTTTCTTCTTGTCTGGGAACATTCCCAGGGGTTCTTCTCATGTTTTTATGTTCTCTGATTTGAGCTGGCCCATAATGTCTAGCTAGGGCAGGCCAACTCTCAAAGGTCGTGTGTTATTCTTGGTAGACTAGAGAAACACATTTATAAACATGCACATGTGAATAAGAAAGTGGTTCTTATATAAGATCAGTTAAATATTGAGGAAACATCTCAACCTAGTTCAGTCCAATGCCATAAGTCTGACATTAGCCCATATGTCCAATACCAGTCTATAAAGTTCTCTTCTGACTTACAGGATACATGCACTGAAGTCAAAATGCAGGAAAATCACAAGCCAGTGGGTAGTCAGTCTGGGGCAAGTGGCAATGTAAGCATTTCAGCACTGGGAAGGGTCTCTCTGTGAGTTCTCCAGGTTCCTAGGTCTGGTGACATCTATTTGGCTTGTTGGCTCAGGGCACTAGGGTAGCGCTATGTGTCTTGTCAGCTGCAAGGTCTCCTTGGGAGAGAAATAGTGATATAGAGTCCCACTTACCTCCAAGGAGGACGTCCCAGAATTCTCAAGAGATGACCATGACCATAGAGAGGCCTCATTGATTATCATCTAATTGACAGACTAGACTCTACCCCTCCATTCCTAATCCGCAAATTGACACATGATTCTATAACTACCACAGTTAGGTAGAAAACCATGAGCAACATTTGTGAGTCTCCTTTAAACACAGTTTTCTAACCCTGACTGACTTTTATGTCAAGAAGGGATCTCAGGAACTCTCTTTTAATAAGTTTTGCATTGTGAGGTACAGTGGCAGTAAGACAACCTAATTAGGTGCTAGGAACATGTTTCTGGGTATTAAGAGATTGCAAGTCCTGTTTTGGAAGCATAGTAATTCAGCTCAAAGACTTTTGTAAGTCATTCACATACTCTATGCACTGTAGTCCCCAGGTGGTGCCAAAAGTTACTGTGTTCAGCAACGGAAAGAATTGCCTTGGAAGAAATGTCTACTTTTCTAAACAATTAGCTATTGAAAGTCTTGATGAGAGCGTGTTAAAACTACCTTATAAGACCTAGATCTGCCTTGCAAGATGCGGATCTACCTTACAAGATGCAGCACTTCATTGCAGGATGCTGAATTACATGCCACCTATGTACATAAGTGACTCCATTTTGAGAGGCTAGTCCAGTAACTAAATACTGGATCACTGCAGACTCACTGAAAATAAGTAACCCACCTATCAGAGTGGCAGCTATAAGCTCTCCAGACACATATGGTGAACCCTGATAAGACCTTGGCCAAACACCAGCATGTTGACATCAAAGCATCAGCAATAAAAGACCACCTATAAAAGGTCCAAGTAGAAAGACTGACTCCACAGGGCTTGGAACCAAGGAGGAGACATCAGCTCCTGTTCTCTCCAACTCTACCCTGCTTGAAGGCAATGCCGAGCGAGACTAAGGGCCCGTTACTGTTATGATTCTAAATGACTCATGTTAATTTTTGAGATTTTTAGGATATTTGATGTGGTTTTGAAGTGAATAAACTGAGCATTTGAAACTGTCAAAGAGTGTTAAGTAATTATTGATGGTGCCGCTTTTCAGAAATGTAACAGTGCCCTGTGGCATTTTCAAATTAAAATAAATATATGACAATACTACTTTTGTGTTCTATGAAATTTTTGTTGTTTCATATAGATCAAATGTTAAATCAAGTATCCCTCCTGCCCCCCGGTCAATGGTGCCCCGCTTAAAATCTGGTCCAGACAGGTTTTCAGCCACACATGGGGTCATGGTGAGTTGCAATAGACTCAGCAGCACCTGGTTACTTCTTGCCTACAGTATGGTAGGCCTTCAGAGATCTGAGAAGAAGTAAAGTAGTTTGTATCCCCATAGAACTTGGGGATATTAGAGGATGGATCACATGGTATGCTTACAGGTTTCCGTTGCTAATAATACGGAGAAAGGGAGATTACTTAGCCTACATTCGGAAGGAGGAGAAGACAGAAAAGGGGAGAAGCGGTGAGAGTTTTTCATAAGAAATGACATCTGAGCTGAATCTTGGAGGGCAGGATAAGAAAAGTTATTTAATAAGAAAATGGAGGGACCACATCTCAGACTTTCTAAACATGAGAAAAACAAATGGTTGCTTGACAAAGGAAAGGAATTCAGTGTTAAATATATGGCTTGCTAGAATGTGGAAACTTGAGAGACAGGACAAAGTCATGAAAGTTTGCAGCATGGAAATTTTAATTTATTCTAATGGCCTTTGAGGACCACTCCACACTTGATTCACTGCCATTGAATCAAGTCTGATTCACAGCAACCCCAGGGATAGAGTAAAACTGTTCCAATGAGCTTCTCAAGCTGTCAATCTTTTTTGGATGAGAAAATCTCCTCCATCTTCCACTGATTAGTGGGTGGGTTCAAACTGCTGATGTAGCAACTGTCCAAAACATAACCCACTACATCACCAGAGCTCCTTAGAGAACCACTAAAGGGTTCTACAAATGGGGACATGATATGGTCACAGAAAAAAATCATCCTCTTAGTCATGTAAAAGGTGGATTTGAAAAAAAAAAAGGTGGATTTGGGAAAGACAAGATAGTGATGAGGATATTTAAAAAGAGAACACTACATTATGTAGTGAAAGATAGCGCCTTAAATTGAGACCGTGTATATGGCACAGAAAGAATGAATTAAAATTGTATGTAGAAGGGAACATTGAGAACTCTTGGTGGCTTGATGCAAGTTCTAGGGATCTAGACTGACTTTAGAAGGTAGACAGAAGGAAATAAACCAAATATTCACATTTTCCTTGTACATAACACTTATCTTACCAGGGCTGGCTATTGAGAGCTGTTGGGTGAGGACACAATATTTGATTTTTGATTTAGGTGAATGGCAAATCAAACTATCTGTAGAGGGCTCAATCTCTTCCTCTGGACAAATTCTAAAAATTTAGTCAATTAACATTAACAACTTCCTGTTCTGAAATAGCACATGGTAGATGCACTATCTAAACTGTGATATCCATAGGGTTACTGAGATTTTAGGGCTATTATTTTTCAGTTGTGATAGTTTAGGTTTATTGGACTGCCCATAAACACATGTGTGATTAATTGAAGGGATGAAAGATAAATGGCTCAGTGATTCTTGCCTTTCTACTTCTCAGATCTCTTGCTCTCTGAGTCAGACCAGGGTGCAGCTGATTTTGCCAGTTCCCTGCTTCAGCTGACAAGACTCACTTTTGGTGAAATATCCCTGAGGAAAAGCCAAATGGACCTACCTTGATGCAGCCCTGGTTGCTGGAGCAACCATGTGGAGACCTCTGCCAGCAATGAGATGCTTACATGTTCACTGATTCGACTTTCCTCCTGCAATTGGTGTCATTGTATGTGTTTTGTGAAATTGAGGAGGAGTTTGTAGATCGGTGTTGGACCAATTTGCTATTTGCTAATGTTGGATTTATGTACTTGGACAGCAGTGGGTTGGGATGCTTTCTTAATGTACACTTACCCTTTATATAAAACACTCTCATACATATATGTGCATTTGTTTCTTTAGTCTAACTAGACTAACACATCAGTCCATTCAGGAGCATTTTCCTCAGCCTATAACATTCTGGTATGTTAAAACGACTATCTTGGTGTTTTCAATCAAATACATAGCTCTAGGTTCTGCTTTCACTTAATCAACTTTCCTTGACTGTCTACTGGGGATGAGGTAATATCCTGCCAACTGGAGATATAAAGTTAAAAGTCCTTATTCTCAAGTGGAAGCACTGGATAGATTGTCAATGCACTGGATAACCACTTGGGGAGAAGGTTGAATGTGGGCAGAATAGGGAAAAGGTAGCCTATCTAGCTTCATGGATGATTAAAGAGGGCTTGTGAAAGATTAACATATGAGGCCTGAAGTGAACTTATAAGGCAGAAAAGGGAAAAAATTAAAATGGAAACTCAATGAGGTAGGCAAGGCAGGTTGCTCCAGGCAGAAAGTACAGCACGTGGACGGTTCAAAGAATTGCTGCAACAGAGGACATTTTGTGCAAACAAGAACCTAGAAGTAATTGCTTTTGTTATAGAGATTCTGCAAGTCAGTTTGCACTTTGAACCTCCTCTTTCTATGGTTGATCTTGAGTGGGATATTAAAAAAATACAAAAAGTTTGTAGCTCATCATGTGGTTTATGTTCCCAAACTATGTGTGGGAGCCAGCTTCTTGGAATGTGGAATACATATTTTCCTCTCAGAAAACAATGGTTCCCTTAATAATTAATTTCCCAGCCCAACCCATAAAGGCCTACATAACCCATAATGTATCTGGAGGATCATACTGTATTAATAATACCATAGATACTAATGACTAGGTGGAGCCGTGCTTCTGTGAGAAAAAATAGTCTATGTTCAAATTCTGAATTCTAGAAACATTTTGTTTCCCACTGAAGCTTTGGTAATGTATGAATAGATGCTCTCAACATACATGAGACCCTTGATGGGGCTACAAAGCCTTGTCTTTCTCCCACCGATTGGCTGATGGCTCTGAAGTGCTGGCCTGTGATTAGCATCCCAACATTATAAAAACCAAATTAGCATCGTGCTTTCTTGACTCAACCCAGTGTAATTGGTTGGCTGGAGTACCTACTGTATGCGAGGTAGTTGTGTTACTCCAGGTAGACTAGAGAAACAAATTCATAAGCAGGCATATGGATATAAGGGAAAGATTTATATTCAAAAGGAATGGAACAATGAGAAAGCATCCCAACCTAGTCCAGTCCAAGGTCATAAGACCGATATTATTCCACATGTCTGATACCAGCCTATGAAGTCTCCTTTCAACTTACAGAGCACGTGCAATGACATCAGGACAATCACAGGCCAATGGGTGCAGAGTTTTGTGTGTCCGATGGCAGTAGAAGCAAAAGGATCCCGGTGCTGGCAGGGGTCTCCTCATGGCTCCTCACTTACAGGGTTCAGGTTCCATCAGCAGCATCCAGTGGCAGTAGAAGCATCTCAGCACAGGCAGGGGTCTCCACGTGGCTTCTCTAACTCCAGAGGTTTGGTTCCATCAGGGCAAGCCCATGTGGCCTCTACTCCACCTCCTCCATTCTCCAGGAATCAGGATCGATCAGCATGCTGTCATCTCGTCTTGTCAGTAGTTGTGTCTCAGAGGGAGTGAGTAAAGTCTTTCTTCTCCAATTGGGAAAAATATCGCGAGTCTTGCCAAAATTGTCAGGAGAAAGCCATGCCCACACAGAGGCCTCATTGCCTCTAGATTAACAGGTTAGACTCCACCCCTACATCCCAATCATGAAATTGACATCAAGTACATGACCACCAGAGTAGTATGCATGCACTTTGGGTAATATATATCCTCCTAGGCCGTGAGTTCACTGTTTAATGTTTATTTGTGTCAACCAACTAGTCTAAATAAAACTGTTTATTTATAAGTGTCAGAATAGAGATGCAAATGTGATAAATTGGAAGTTGGAAATTACAATTCTGACTCAAGGAATTTGAGATGGTGTGTAGAGGAGAGGTAATACCAGGAGTTGAACCTCAAAGGATGTATAACAACTAACATATACAGATCTGAAGAGAAGGTATTATAAAAAAGATAAATTAGCATGAGGATAGCATAAGTATCATTCTGTATTGTGTCTGGGACAGAGCTATACATGTCATGTGAATCATCCAATTTACTCATCATAGTAATTCTAATAAACCCAACTTTATAGATAAGGAAACTAAGACTCAAAAGAAGTTACTTTTCTACAGTTTCACAGCTATTAGGCTATGAAATCTGAAACTTACACACTGAGTCTACACACTTACACACAGTATAGTGGGATATGTAACTAACCGTGTAAAGTTTTATACAGTAATGTTAAAAATTCTGAACTTTGATCATTACCTACCATCACCAAATAACGATTATTTTCCCCCAGAGGGAAAGTGTGATTTTATATGAACCGATTATCTGACCCAAGTTCCCATTGTGTGTAACCAATAGAGAAACATGGGAAACTATTCACCTGTAAATGATTATAGAATTAGTCATAGATTATGAATTCAATGAAATATATCATTGCTGGATAGATTTACTAGGGAATGCTTCACCAAGAATGCTTGTGGTGTCCATAGATAGAATTTGCATAGCGCATATAAGGGAGGTTCAGGGAACTCCGGGAGAGGGGAACAATGTATACAAAGGCACAACTGGGAGTGAATGGTGTGTGGGATATGGGATATAGTTCTGCTTGGATGGAACAGAGTAGAGATTCTCAACTGTTGGTTGGTCAAATGACCCCCTTCACTGGGGGGCCAGATTCATAACATTAGCGGAATTACAGCTATGAAATAGCAATGAAAATGATTTTTATGGTTAGGGGGTCACCCCAACATGAGGAGCTGTATTAAAGGGGTGTGACATTAGGAAGGTTGAGAACCACTGGAGTAGAGCAAAATGTAAATGAGGATAGCAGAAGAGAGATTGTAAATATGACATAATGACGTGATTAGGGACTGAGATACAGATACTAGCTTAGAGCCATATAGCTTTGTCATCTTGCATAAAAGTAAAGGACTTTGGGCAATAACAGTGCATGGGCTTTGTCCATTTAGTTAGAAGCTAACCACTGATCACCGTGTATTCAGTACTCTGCTGGTAATGTGAGTAGTCCCTGACTGTAAGGAGCTTCTTACTTGGTTAAAGAGACTGAACAGTCATGTTTTAAATACTATAAAATGTAGAGATATAGCAAATCCAGATATGAGGGATGTATTTGCACAATTAAAGAACCAAGTAGCATATGTACTCTTTTATTTCAAACAGATAAGTGAATTTAGTGGGCTAAGAGGAAAAATTGTCCTTGGACATGAAAAAGTGAGCTTCTTCCTTTTAGTTGAGAAGAAACAAATATATGAATGGAAACTGAGACAGTTTACCTGTGGGAACTGAATTCTAAGGTTGATTTAAAAGATGAGAAGAAATGTTCTTTATTATGAATATAAGCACTTAAGTTAGTTATATGCTTTGGGATTTTTAAAGTTGTGGTGAAATTTTGTCCTATTTTATTTTATGAGAGGCAAAACTGGGTTTTAGATAATGCACTGCATATAGAATATATGTCAGCATAAGTCCATTGAGAGTTTGTAGTTCCTGCTGCGTTTATATACTTTTATTGAGACTTTATTGAAACAAGTACCTTCAGTTCCTGGCTACTTGATTTTATTTTTAGCAACTGAAATACCATAAGGACATCATGACTGAGCAATTTCTAGATTCAGAAATTTATTATTATGAAGAAAATATTGTTCTTCAAGGTCGCTAAGCATTGATCAACATAATAGCCTTTGAAATCAATTTAATTGAAAAGAAATCACAGGACAGAGCATGGCATCTGGAATCATTTGAGCCTTGCTGCAAATCTTAATGTTGATGTTTCTGTGTTTGGTTTCATTTTATGAGGAACGTTTGGATTTCAGAAGGAAAAGTCAAGGGGATTTTCAAAAGAAAGAAAAGGCAAGAAGGATGCTGTTGCTACATGCTAGCATTTTCATGTTATTATCTAGAGCCCCCCCACCCCCGCCTATTCACACACGTACAGGTTAAGTGATCTATTGAGTGCAGCTTTATGATACATTGCTAAGAGCTGCAGGGACTGCAAAACAAACACAGTTCTCTTGTCCTTAAGGGTCTTATAATTGAGAATATATGCTGCTTAAATAAGACTATATGTCATAAGGCTGTTAAATATTAGAAGAGACAGTGCTGTGACTCGGAGTGGCTGATAGAAAATTTGTAGAAAAAGACCTTGTGATAAGCCTTAAAAAACGGGTAGTTGAAAACTGAGAATTAAAATGAGGATCACTGGATGAGTAAGGATGTGGAGTGGCAGTCACTATATCTACTTCAGGGGACAGTGAAGAGATAGAATTGATTGTCGTAGACACTCAGTGTAAAGGAATAATGAAAGATGATTTTGAAAAAACCTTTTAGGATCAGCCTGTGGAGGGCCTTATATGTCAGACAAAGAAGATTGGACTTCTCTTTTAAGCAATAGGTAACCATAATATTGTAGTGTATGTAGTACCTTATATCTCAGACAGACATTAAACTAAAGATTAATTGTATCTTTATATTCATATCAAACCACAGAACATGAAAGGCAGGTATTTAATGTTACAGTATAAGTACGATCCTGAATCAAAAGGCACAGGGATATGAGAAAAAGGCATGGCATGAGAAAAGGAAGGGGAAAAAGACAGCATTAATATTCATACCCTGTAACAGCGACAATTGCACTTAATTTCCTTGTTCTAGTTTTAATCTTCTTTCAATATTTTAGCATTAACTACACTATGTAAAGGATTCTAATGAAAAGTTAGTACCACTGTGCACTCGGTGTCAAATTTTTAGACAAGATCTGAATTTTCTTAAAGGGTTCTACTAAGATGGAATGGTGCCATTAAATTGTCATAGCTGGATGATTGTACCAAACTAAGGGCAAATTATGTGAATCACAACTATAAAAAAATCCAACCTACTTCTACTGTAGCATACCCTTCTTCTTCAAGAACTGTGAGGAGTTGGAGGTGCAAGCAAAAATGCCTAGGGCTTGGATTTGGACCTTTCTCCATGTTTGGAAGGCCCATAAAGAGAGTGAGCATATGTTTACACAATGCTGATTTCCCTGTTTTATGCTTGGTAACATGGGGAATTTAATCCATTACCTAGGTAGTTCTGTATACTTCCAAATGTTTAATCCCTAGTAGGCACAATGTTTTGATGAGTATTTTTGTTTTAGTGAGAGGCTTGGAACTGTGTAGAAAAAAAAACACTTTCTGTTCTTGATGAGGAAAGTTTCTTAGTTTCCACATTTCTTGCGGAATATTTTCTGTGAATTTTGAAACTCGGTAGAAATATACCATTGTTTAAAAACTGCTGAAAATTCGCTTTTGCTCCCTCTCATTCCATCCCATTCTCTTTAAAATGCAGTTGTCTATTAAACAGGCAGTGACATATTATTCAAAGAAAAGACACAGGCATACACAAGGAAAGCCTATCTGGTGGCATGCTTACTGGGGGACTTATATCACTCTAGGAAATGGCCTTTTCAATTCCTATCTGATTTTTTTAAGCACAGGATTTAGGACTGTACCCTGAAAGATGACAGATTTTCCACAATATATCCACACAAAAGTGTTTAACCTCTTAAACAGTCAAAAGACATTACATTAAAGCCTTTGATGGAGGTTCTCACTCAAACCTTAGTCCGTGGTTTTTATAACTCTGTCCCCTCTCCTTTGAGTCTCTAAGCTCTTCTTCTTTTCATAGCCAAGGCCCACTCCTCTTTGAAGGTCTAGCTTGGAGGCCACTTTCTTTTAAAAGTTTTCACTGAAGATACCAACGGGGAGGGGCCCTGTCAATGTGTTGTCATGGGTTTGCCTGGGACCTGCATGGTCATCAGTGTGAAATCAGCAGCAGCTCTGATGGAGAAAGAGTGGATTTTCTACTCCCATGCACAGTTTCAGAAACCCTCAGGCATTTGCTGAGTCAGCATTGTCTTGATTGCAGTGAGAATACCAAAGAGTAGAGACGTCTTCTTCTTCCTGGAACTGCTCAGTAGCAACACATTTGAAAATTGTTGCATGCGGCATTGCATCAGAGTAATTTGGCTATGTTCTAGAAGATAAATTGCCAAAGGATGGAGACTTTGTCTTATATGAGGGGATTTCCAAGCTTTCAAAGAAAAGTAGCATCATTTTTAATTCCATTTTCCATGAGTTAAAACAAAAAATTTCTAATATCTTCACATCCCCTTACTGAGCCCCTACAATGCCTAGCACACAGAAGACCCTCCAAAATTAGTAACTGCGTGGATTCATGCATGATGTGCAGTTTAAGGAGGAAAATTCCAGCTTCAAGGTGTTAAACATAAAGGGCAAGCCCATCGCCTTCAAGTCTATTCTGACTAGTGGTAACCTTATAAGAGAGTAGAGCTGCTGCCTAGTCCATATGATTTCTAAAGCTGTAAATCTGTGTGAAAGCAGACAGCCTTATCTATCCCTGTGCAGTAGCTGATGAGTTTAAACTGCCAACCTAACCACTGTGCCCACTAAGGTTCTTTCTGGGCAATGGTATTAGGGAAGACAAATCAATTACTTAAATCACGGTTTTTAGAATGAGAAGCATCACAGATCAATTTAAGGTACCTTGAAGAATCAACCCTGTTTTTGGAGTTTGGAACAGGATAAACCTGACCTAGGGGTAGAAAAATTGTTAAAATAGCGTTAGCCTTTGTTGAGTCCATTTGTGTTCATATTGGGCGTCGAGGATTATTGCCCTTAAGAGACTTCCACTGTATTAGCTGAATTCACTGTTCTGATTCTGGGGAAACAATGTTAAGAAGTCCCAAAAATGCAGGGGTGGGGTGGGGAGAGAAAGCCATTGTAGATTACTTATACCAGCTGTACATTGGAAAATGCTAAAATGAAAGGAAACCTTTAAGGCCTCTTTCCCACCTTTATACTATATAATCTTGCCAGTTTTTGCTACCTCAGAAATACATCACCTAGGGGAACAGCAGTCAGCCAGCTAACATCAGATGACATCAAGAATGCCACGAATGCTGTCACAAATGGTTGTGCTTTGGGTTGTTTGAGACGGTTCCAGCTCACAGCCACCCTATGTACAACAAACTAAAACACCGGCGTCCCTGCACCGTCCTCATAACTGTTCTCATGTTGGAGTCTTTTTTTGCAGCCACCATGTCAAATTATTTTGTCCTAAGCTGTTCTCTTTTGGGTTGCCATTCTACTTTACTAAACATGATACCCTTCTCCAAGAATTGGTCTCTCCTGATATTATGTCCAAAGTACATATAAAGGTCCTTCTCCTACCAAAATTAGGCCAGCAAAGATGATGTCAGGAGTTGCATGTACATTCACATACATATGCACATGCCACATTCACACATGTATGTTGACATTCCAAAACCTAATAGCACATACATTGGCATACAAATATATAGCCAATGAAAATGCATGTGTACATGAACACACCTTCATACATTAGAAAGCCTTAAACACGTCCTGTGCCTGCCACTTATTTTATTCCACGGGTTTGGGTAGAGTTCAGTACCTCCTTCCTGCCTTGCAAATACCACTTTGCTTGTTGAAGAGGTAGACATCTTTTCTGGGGTCTGAACTTATCTCAAGGAGGCCGGGGCACAACAACTTATTCCCTTTGCCTATAACACTGTCTAAGTCCCTATTCATGGAGAATATAATTTTAGCATCATGAGAAAATTATTAAAATGAATGAGAAACTAAGTGGATGAACTGATATTACTTTGTTAACATTCAGATCTCTATTCTTATGCACCATAGTAAACCGAGTATTTGCTTGAAACCCATTCTATTACTGCAGGGAGTGTTCTCTATGACTACCCGAGGGCAGCACAATTCATCTGAGATCGAATTCTCGGTAAGGCTACCTTTTACTAACAATGACAATCACAGAATCACTTCTATGTACTCAGAATTTACAGCAAGCAAGATTCGGGAACTTGACATGCTTTATGATCAAGAATACATTTTAGAATCTTGTTGTATTTCAAACAAATTGGAATGATACTTATTAAAACTATAAACAGCAGTAAAACAAATACCTCAAATGTCAAGGTTTTTGAAATGAGATATGCATTAAATATACTATCCCCTCTGTAAAAAAGCAAGCAACATTTTAGCTCTTTTTAATTATAAACAGGTAAATATAACTCTTATCTTTGGACTAGGGATGTGATTTAACTTTGCTAAAACTTTTTATAAAAAAATACAAGTGTGGCAGTCACCTATACTGGTGTCAATTTGAGGATTAAGAGTGTAGGGGGAGTGTCTACCCTGTCAATCTGGACCTTTGTGTGGGCATGGCCTTTTTGTAGGAGAAATCTGGGAAATATGGTACTTCCTTCTTGGGAGCAGAAGATGCTCTCACTCCCTTGTAGACACTTGTGTTGGTCATGTGCTTATGTTAATTTCATGATTGAGATGTAAGAGTGGAGTCTAGTCTGTTAATCTGGAGATTGTTATTAAGTAGCCAATGAGGCCTTTGTGTGGGCATGGATTTCTCCTGAAACTTCTGGGAAATATTGCAATATTTCCTTCATGGAGATGAGAAGCTATTCCCCCAGTTGTTGGGAGTTAGTCTCAGAGTCAATGAACTAGAGACAAGATGGCAGTGTCTGAGGAGCTAGAGGAACCGGAGGAAAAACCACATGGCCTTGCCCTGATGGAACCAGACCTCTGAAGCTGGATATGTCACGTGGAGACCCCTGCCAGCACTGAGTTGCTTCTACCACCACTGGATGCTGTTGATGGACTGTGAGCCCTAGAGGCGAGAAGTCATGGGGAGACCCCTGCCTACGCTGGGACTCTGTACCCACAGGCCTGTGATTTCATGAGTTGGAGGGAGACTTTGTGGACTGATAGCAAGCATATGGGCTAATATCGGATTTGTGACTTTAAGCTGGACTGGGTTGAGATGATTTCTCGGTGTCCCAATCCTCTTGTATATAAACCATATATATCCATGTGTGTGTCTATGAGTTTGTTTCTCCGGTTTACCCGAACTAACACAACACTGGACTGACAAAGCTGGCTCCCTGTGAGACCTCCCTGAGGAGGAACCACATGGACCTACCCTGATGTGGCCAGAAACCTGGACCTAGAGAAACCACGTGGAGACTCCTACCAGTGGTGAGATGCTTACAACACCACTGGAACCAAAGACGTTCTACTCACTGGCTTGTGGTCGTTCTTCTTTCAGTATCATTGCATGTGTTTCATGAGTCTGGAGAAGATTGATTGATTGGTGTCGGTGGTGATTGGACTGGTTGGGATGTTTTCTTAATATACAATTCCCCTTTATATCAAACACTGTCTTGTATACATATGTCTGTCTAAGAATTTACTTCTCTTATGTACCCAGACTAAAACAACAAGGCATATAATTAAGTCTTATTAGTTACTGGAAAGGAAATTAAATGCTTGAACTCTCAGTTGATCTAGTTTGTGGGTACAAGTCAAAGAGAAAGTTAATGGAAAGCAACCAGGAGTGGAAAAACACAGGATTTGTTGCTATCTTAGTAATAGCCTGAGATGAGAATGGAGGTATCACCATGACAGTGGATTTTTGAGAAGTAATTATAGAACTAAAATAGCAATAAAGAGTCTCAGTAAAGAAAATCAATCATAGTTATATGGATATTATCAAATGTGTCACATTGGAAACGTGTTTTAGTTAGTGGCAACTGGACTGTCATCTTTGGACACTCACAACTGGCAGCTCAGCCCATCTGAGGGGTCAGAACTGAAACTGAAATCAGTTATGTAACTACACCCTGGATCAGCCTCTGAATTTACCGGCTGTGAATTTCAAACTTGACCCAGTCATGAAGGAAATGAAGATTATGGTTGACCAGCATAGTCAAGTCACAGAATTTTTCAGTTTTGACAGTGAGTAAAATAAAAAGGTTCCTCTCTGAAGCATTTTGAGGTGGCAGGCAGCTTAGTGAAAAGGAAGATAATGATTTTCTAAACTAATCATCCTCAAATTATATGAAGAACAGATCTCCATTCCAAAGTTTAAGCCATTACTTATTATATACATTTATTCCCCTTCCATAGAACAGTGCTCAGGAACACAGCTTTTGGATGAAATTTAATTTTTCAAGTCAATTCTCCAAGGGCTGCAGAACAGGCACAATGTATAAAATCACTCACTGTTATCAGACATTAAAAAAACCTATTGATTGAGTATGTACAAGTGGGTTTCAAAAAATAAGTGAGAAGCTGAGGCCTGGTGACACAGTGGTTATATGCGGGACTGTGTCCCACAGAGCTGATGGTTCAAATCCAGCAGCAGCTCTCCAGGAGCAAGGCTGGGCTTCCTACTCCCACCAGGGCAGTGATGCAGAAAAAAAGAAAAAAATATATATGAGAAAATGGAATTAAGAAATCATGTAAATTTTCCATTATATTTTTTGGAACCTTCATGCACCCTTCTTCCTTCAATTACTCATTCCCTTGCTAAATTTTAATGAAACATTTGAAGGAAATAAGTTCTTTCAGTCTATAAACTTCTTAGAAACACATAGCAAAAGTGACACTTACATACTGTGGACAAGTCAGATAGTGCAAACAGTTCAAAGAAAGAGGAGAATGATGATTACCGATGAGGAATACCCAAGGGTTCTATATATTTTATTCATAAGAGTGTATGGAAAATATAGATAAAAAGAAGCTGCATATATATGTTATGCACACAAATATATGTATATATCATGTTTATTTCATTGTAGAGAATATGCTGTTTTATAATTTCATTTATCCTATTCTTTTAAAAGTTCAATACATGATTTCATGTAAATAAGCACAGTTGGAATAACTGCTACAAATATTTATTCTACATTCCATCTAGCTTAGCCATATAGTCAACAAGAATGCAGCTGTACAGATGTGTAAATTACGTATGTTGTTGTTAGGTGATTTTGAGTCAACTCTGACCCATGGTGATTCAAGGTACAGCATAATAAATCACTGCACAAGCCTGCATCATCCACACATTTGTTCCTATGTCTTAGTAATCCAAAATCTTTATGAGCTTCCTCTTTTTCACTGCCCTTCCACTTTACCCAATGTGATACCTTTCTGCAAGAACTAGTCTCTCCTGAAAATATGTCCAAAGAATGAAGTACAAAGTTTTCCCTCTAAGGAGCAATCTAGTTTGCCCTATTTGTAGTCTATGGTACTTTGAATATTCTCCAGCACCACAATTTAAATATATTGACTCTTTTTCAGTCTTTCTCACCCAGTGTCCAACATTCACATGAATATAATTCAATGGAGAATACTATGGCTAGGGTTATGTGCACATTAGTCCTCACAGTAATACCTTTCCTGCTCAATATTATTAAGAACTTTTGAGAAGCAGTGTAATATGTCTTTTGATCCTTCCACTACTTCTTCCATGAACATTGATTGTGGATCCAGGCAAGAAAAAAGTCATTAACAATTCCAAACTTTTCTCCTTTTATCATGTTCCTGATTGATCTTGGTGTGAGGATTAAGGTTTTCCTTACATTGAATTGTAATCCATACTGAAGGCTACAATACTTGATCTTTATCAGCAAGTGCCTCAATTGTTTCTAACTTTCAGCAAACAAGGTATTTTATCTGCAAATCTCAGAGTATTATTAAGCCTTTATCCAATCCTAATGCCAAACTCTTCTTCATATAATCCAGCTTCTCTGATGATTTGCTCAGCATATAGATTGAACATGTGTGGTTAGAGAATGCTCAACATTCTTAAAATAAAAACCATTCAGTAGTCTCCTGTTCTGTTAGTACAACTGCTTCTTAGCCATTTATAAATGCCTCATGAGCACAATGCAGTTTTCTGAAATTCCCTTTTTCTCAGGGATATCCAAAATTTATTATGGTGCACATTTTCTAATTCTTTTCTATAATCACATCATTCTCTTATTCTCTGCTTTTGAGCTAAGTTATGACATCAGCAATGATGTCCCTTGTTCTATCCTCTATTCTGTATCTGGCCTGAACGTCAGGAAGTTTCCTGTCAATGTACAGCTGCAACCATTGTAGGGTGGTCTTAAGCAAAAGGTTTCGTGCGTACTATCAATGATATCCTTCTATAGTCTGAGCATTCTGTTGGGTCCTCTTTTACTGGAACGAGCACAGGTATGAATTTATTCCTGTCAGTTGTCCAAGTAGCAAACTTGCAATTTTCCTGGCATAGATGAGTGCGTGCTTCCAGTGTTTTTGTTCATCTTACAATTTTTTCCTCTCAATTATTGTTATTCATTCCACTGTCAAAGCAAGAGAAGGCATTATTTTATCATCTCATATCTTTTCTTTTAACCTAATGATTAACACCACTTGACCATCCCTTGTTTTGCTTCATTTTTTCTCTTCTTTCTCTCTTGATTTGCCTAATACATTCAGTAAAATTTGAACTTCCTCTTTCATTACCATTGGTTGTTACTCACATGCCTCCTCTTTAAATGGTTGACTGTCAGCATGTTCATTTTGGTACTATCTGTGTATTCTTTTGTCATCTTTGGATGCTTCCTGAACCATTCAATATTTTGTCAATAGAATCTTTCCAATTTTCTACTGAAGCATTGAATTTTCCTTCAGTCCCTCCAGTTTCAGAGATGCAACACATGTTCTTACATTTTGGTTTTCTAGACCTAAATCCTTGTATATTTCATTATATTATTTGCCTCTGTCTCCTTGAGCCGCCCTATGAATTTTTTCCTTCAGCTTCTTGACTTCATACTTTCTTCCATTTGATTTACTTACTCTATGATTAATAGCAACTTTCAGAGTTTCTTCTAACATCTACTTTGATTTTATCCTTATCTCTTCTCGTTTTGCTTTCTCCATGAATTGCAGCCTTGATATCCTCCCACAGCTCATAGGCTCTTCTTTCATTCATGCTCAAAGTGTAATATCTGTTCTGGAAATTCAGGTGGAATAGACTCACAGTGGCATTTCAACTATTGTGAATTTGTTTTAATTTCCTTCAGTTTTATCACAAACTTACATATGAGCAATTGATTGTCTGTTCCACAGTCGGTCCCTGGTCTGAATTTAGCTGCTGATAGTGAAATTCTCCATTATGACCTCCTACAGATGAATTCAATTTTATTTCTGTGCAACCCATCTGGAGAAATCCACATGTATAGTCATTTTTGTGTTGTTGGGTCAAAAAAAAAGATATGGGCTATGAGGAAGTCTTTGGTTTTGCCAGATTCAAACTACTGTCTTTTCTTCATTTCCAATTTTTGAATTTGAATCACCAATAAGTATCAATGCAACTTGATTGCATATTTGATCATTTTCTGACTGAATTTGTGAGTCAAATTCTTCAAATTCTTAATCACTAGCTTTTGGGATTGGTGCACATTCCAAGTTTCAATCAGTAAAATATTTTTCTTTTTTTTAAATCATTTTATTGGGGTTCATACAACTCCCATCACAATCAATACATACATCAATTGTATGCATAACACATTTGCACACTTGTTGCCATCATCAATCTCAAAACATCCTTCCTTCACTTAGACTTCAAGTACCAGCTCCCCATATTTCCCTTCTCTCCCCACACCCCTCCCCCATGAACAAATTTTTATTACTTTTTCATATCATACACTATCCGATGTGTTCCCCCATCCACTTCCCTGTTATCTGTACTCGAGAGAGGAGGTTATATGTAGATCACTGCAATTGGTTCCCCCTTTCTACTCTACCCTCCTTCTACCCTCCCGGTATCACCACTCCTACCACTGGTCCTCAGGGGATCATCTATCCTGAATTCCCCATGTTTCAAGCTCCAGTACATATCACCTGGTCTAGATGGATGTGTAAGGTAGAATTTGGATAAGGATAGTGGGTGGGAGGAAGCATTTGAGAACTAGAGGAAAGTTGCATATTTCATTGTTACTACACTGAATCTTGACTGGCTCATCTCCTCCCTGTAACCCCTCTGTAATGGGATGTCGCTTCACCTATTGAAGGGATTTGGATTCCCAATCAGTACTCTCCCTAATTTATAATGATACAGTTTTTAGTTTTTTGATGCCTGATACCTGATCCCTTCAACACCTCGTGGGAACACAGTCTGGTGTGCTTCCTCCATGTGGACTTTGTAGCTTCTGAGCTAGATGGACACTTGTCTACTTTCAAGCCTTTAAGACCTCAGATGCTATGTCTTTTAATAGTTAGGCATCATCAGCTTTCTTCACATTTGCTTGTGCACACATTTGTCATGAGCAAACATATCAGGAAGGTAGGCAAGCAATGTTATGATTTTTAGTTCTTGAAACCTTGATAACAGATCCCTTTGTCACCCCATGGTCCCAGAAGCTGGTGTGCTTCTTCCATGTAGGCTTTGTTGCTTCTGAGCTAGATGACTGCTTGCTTACCATTCAAGCCTTTAAGACCCCAAGCACTACATGTTTTGATAGCTGGGCACCATTCGCTTTCTTCACCATGCTTGCTTATGCACACATTTGTCTTTGGTGATCGAGTTGGGAAGGTGAGAATCATGGACTGCCAATTTAATAGAACAAAACATTCTTACACTAAGGAAGTACTTCAGTGGAGGTCAAATGCCAAACTGCAGCCCTAATACTAACCATTTAAGTATATGCAAGTTTATCCATTTCCTCATTGTCCTATATAAATATATTTACCTATGTACATGCCTGTATTTAGACCTCTATAAATGCCCTTTACCTCCAAGTTCTTTCCTCTATTTCCTTTTATTTTCCTCTTGTCCCACTGTCATGCTCAGCCTCCATTACGGTTTATGTATTTTCTCTCTTTTACATTACTCTTGATCGATCCCTATCAGGTGTCTCACACCCACCTTGTCACTGATTTTGAATCCCATGTTTTTCCCTTATCCCTAGGTCCATCTTTCCCGATCATCCCCATCTTCCATGCACTCCACCCAACCCCCACCCTGGGAACCATCAGTCTCATCATTTTTGCCTCCATATTGTTCATCCCACCTATCTTATCTAGATAGACCAGCAGAGACAACAATGTGTACAAAAACACAGACATCCCAAGATAAATCAACAAAAGAAAATAAAATGATGACAACAAAGAAACCCCATTATCCAATATATACTTTAAAAAATGAAAATAATAACAAAATCAAAACCTATAAATACTTCAAGGTCTGTTTGGTCAATGGATTAAAAAATTGTGGTATATACATACAATGGAGTACTATACATTTTTGAAAAACAGTGATGAACACATGAAACACATCACCGCATGGGAAGAATTGGAGGAAAGTATGATAAGTGAAGTTAGCCAGGCACAAAAGGACATGTACAACATGAGTGTGCTGAGAAAAGTTTAACAAAAAGAAATGCAAAATGGGCATCGGGAAAAAGCTACTCTATATAGAAATTCCTGGGCAGAGGTTCAGGCGACATGGCAGGGACTAGGCCAAATTCAGGGCTACATATGGTAGCCAACTGGGGTGGGAGGGCGGTGGGGAAGATGGTGATGTATAGAGAGTGAATGGGGTACTAACCCACCCAAAGAGAGTGTATTATTTATATCTCCACTGGGAAAGAGGGACCAAACTTAAACCCGGTGTTCCAGGATGTGAAAAT
>PVJH01000368.1:0-84102 GCA_004026705.1 Nesogale talazaci
ATTGGGGACCCAAAGCCCATCAATAGGTGAGGTGACATCCTTTTGCAGAGGGGTTACAAGGAGGAGATGAGTCAGTTAAGATACAGGGTAGGAGCTATGAAATATGCAACCTTCCTCTAGTTCCCATGCTGCCTCCCACCCACTATCATGACCCCAATTCTACCACATAAATCCAGCTAGACCAGGAGATGTACAGTGATGTTGGAAACATGGGAAACTTCGGATAGATGATCCATCAAGACTAGTAATAAGAGTGGTAATACCAGGAGGATGGAGGGATGGAGAAATAGAAAGGGAGAACCAACTTCAGGGATCTACACGTAGCCTCCTCTCTGGGACACGGACAACAGGGAAGTGAGTGTTGGGACACATTGTACAGTGTACAGGATGAAAAAAATAATTTGTAAATTACTAAGGGTTCAAGGGGAAGGGGGGAGGAAGGGTAATATAGGGAGCTGATAATGGGGGGCTGGAGGGAGGGAGAATGTTTTGAGAGTGATTATGGCAATGGGTGTGTAAAAGTGGCCTGCATACAACTGATGTTGTTAGGGATTGTGATGGGAGTTTTAGGGACCCCCCAATAAAATGATTCATTAAAAAAAGTGGGGAGGGAAAAGGGGAGGTTTTTTTTTTTTAAAGAGGAGCTTGTACCAAGAGCTCAAGTGGAAAATGTTGGGAAATGTATGTGGAAACATGTGTGCAAATGTGCTTGATACAAATGATGTACTGAATGTTGTAGGAGCTGTAAGACCCCCCAATAAATTTTTTAATGGTATTTTCAATGAATAAGTCATTGGTCTTGCAAATTTCTATCACATCATCTCCATGTGTTTTCCAACACCAATATCACATTATCCAGGTAAAGATCCTCCATCGGTGATTTAAGTTGTGCATTTCAAGAACTAATAATTATCAATAGAACTTGAATGCACTTTGATATATTTCAGACTTCAGAAGTTGCTTATAATCTTCATTTATTTCATGATTTCATTAGTTGTTGATGCTTAAATTTGAAATCAGTCATACTAGCTGCTTTACTTTTTAGAAAGAGATATTACTGTCATTATTGTACTTGGGGATAATATTGAAATTCCACTTGAACTAATCTTTCCCAGTATAATAGACCAGATGATTCTCTGATTCAATATGGTCAGTACTAGTCCATTTCAGCTCATTAATGAGTGTAATATCAATCACCAATATTCCATAGTTTTATTGTCATGGTTCCACATCATTAAATACCTATTTCCCTTTTTCATTTATCTCAATTTATTCTTTTATTTGGTCTATTCAAAATTTGACTGCTCATCTATTTTTATTTTTGTTTTAGCCAATCTGAGTTGGGGATATCAGTCTACCACGTCTCTACCTTTGTAACAAAGCCATTAGCCTGGGGCTTTTAACAGCCTGCTTAACATTCATCACTAAATTTAACTGTGTTTCCATTTATGGTACCATCTTTATATACACTCATCCATCCATGGATGCATTAGTTCCACAAATATTTAGTCAACATCCTCTGTATTTTAGATATTAACAATATAGTGGGAAATGAGTCTACCTTTATGCTTAAATCTTATTTTCTAACATGAAAGATTGTTGTTTAATAAGTTACAGAAGAAGGATCAGAGAGATACAGTCTTACTGACTTTGAAGCTGCAGAAGAGGAAATCAATAGCTAACGGAGTTGGACAACTTCTAGAATCTGGAAAAGATAAAGAAATGGATTCTCTTCTGGAACATTCAGAAAAGAACATAGTTCTGCAGGAAACTTGATCTCAGCCCATGGAAACCATAGTTACACTTCTAATAAACTTCTGTTTAACTTCTGATGTAACATGATAATATTTTCTTTTTGAAAGCTGCTAAATCAGTGGTGATATGTTATAACCTCAACAGAGAAATATTCTATCTTAAAAGAGTATTGAAAATCAAGGATGTTGCACCTAACCAAATTCATGGTACTTTAAATTGCTTCAGGTAAATGTAAAAGTTTGACATTGAATAAGGAAGTTTGGCACTGAATAAGAAAGACTGAAGAATTGATGCTTATGAATTCTGGTGCTGGAGAAAAAAACTATAGCAAGTACCACAGACTGCTAAAAGGACAAATAAATCTGTCTTGGAAGAAGTACAATCAGAATGCTCCTTAGAAATAAGAATAATGTGTCAAAGAACAGTCACTTGAGAAGGACATAATGCTTGGAGAAGTAGACAGGCAGAAAAAGAGAAGATCCTCCATAAGATTGTTTGGCTGCAACAATGAGCTCAAACATAACAATTGTGAGTATGATGTGGGACTGTCAATATATCAGTCTGTTATGCCTGAGTCACTATGAGTGGGAACTAACTCAATGTCACCTAACAACAGTAGCATCCATAACTTAAAAGACAGAAAGATTTATGAAAAACCATTAAAAATAGATTGCAGAGTTAAAAGTAACCTTAATCCATTAAGAGGAAAGAACATAGTTAAAAGAACAAAAATTGTGTCATTGTGTTCCCGATATGATCGGGAAGACAAATAGGTACATAAGCAAACATGGTGGATAAAGCTGATGGTACCCAGCTATAAAAAGATAAAGCATCAAACAAATGGTCATCTATCAAAGAAGCAAAAAAAAAAAAAGCCCACATGGAAGAAGCACATCATACTGTGTGATCATGAAGTGTCAAAGGGAACCAATATCAGTCATCAAGAAACAAAAATATCATGTCATTGTGAATGAGGGGGAGTGCAGGATAGGGACCCAAAGTCCTTCTGTAGGCAAGGGAGAAGAATCAGTCAGGGTGCAGAGTAGCAATGATGAAACATACAACATTCCTTTAGTTCTTAAATGCTTCCTTGCTCCAACTATCATAATCCCAACTCTACCTTACAAGTCCGGCTAGACTGCTACAAATGGGAATTGGAAACACAGGGAAATCAGGAAAGATGAACCCCTGAAGACCACTAGTGAGAGAAGAGATACTCGAAGGGTGGAGTGAAGGTGGGGTAGAAAGGGGGAGCCTATTACAAGGGTCTCTATATAGCCTCCTTTCAGGAGGACAGACAGTGGAGGAGTGGGTGAAAGGAAATATCGGATAGTGTAAGATATGACAAAATAATACTAATTTATAAATTATCAAGTTTTCATGACAGAGAAGGGATCAGGGAGGAAAGGGGAAAAAATGAGGAGCTGATGCCAAGGGCTCACATAGAAAGCAAATGTTTTGAGAATGATGATGGCAGTAGAGGTTCAAATGTGCTGGACAAAATGGATGTATGCATGGATCGTATGAGTGTTATACAAGCCCACAATAAAATGATTTTTTTAAAAAGACAGATGAAAATACAGAGTGACAACCTATAATCTTGTTCTATGGCTCTTGGGAAGAAACGGTTTGCATTCAAAAGTACACAGCTGAATGACTTCAAAGAACCTTCTTGAGGTGACCACAAAGGATAAATCATCCAGTGATTTCAGGATAGCTTCTGTTTCCAAGTGAGTCCTTTGCTGGTGACAAGAGTTAACAGACTGGAATGCTAACTCAAAGGTTCCAGCTGTTAGAGCAATTATTTGTTTAACACGTATCTCCCAGCACTGCATTATAAATTCAATGTAATGGTATCTATTCTAGGTACTAATATATTCACCAGTATTTTTAAACAGATTGTCACATATACTAAAGGCATAAGTCTATTCACATCCATAGTAAGTCCTATGAAATATAACACTATATGATTTGAAAATGGATACCATATTAAAATCTATGTGAGCTCACTTCATTTTTACCAGTGCTACAACCAGGGTTGCTGGCAGAGGCTGGAGGAATGGACGGTGGGAACAGTGGCATCTTAGAGGGTGATAGTTGTAGCCCAGTGAAAGGAATCAAGTGAGGGAGTGGTACACACAGTTTTGTTAGCTGCCCTGTCAGCCTGAGCAGCAGAAGAAGCCTGGGTCCCAGTTTCTGCTACTGTCACCAACCAGCCTGGCAGTACAATGCCTATGACTCCATTCCTGTGCCTCGTGAACCTGCATATTACACATGGTCCTGTGCATCAGGAACATAGTAAGGGATTTTAAAGATTATTGAGAAGTGATCAAATAAATAACAAAACCTTACGAGATCAGAGAAGTTTGCAGTCTGACATTGTCCAAATGAATAGTAAGAGGGACATCAATATGTAAATTTTGAATCAAGCAATGAATAAAGAAGGAAACAAAAGGAAAAAAACATGAGTCCAGAAGCAGAGGATGTATGAACAATTTCAGAGATTTGAAACAGCCGAGTAAAATGGAATAATGGTAGACAAACATAGAAATTTAATGGGAAGTCACTCAGCAGTAAGAAGGGGAAAGGTAATATTTGAAAGTATATTCTTGCTATCCCAGGAAAGTTTATGTTTATATCATAAACCAGGTGTTTTAGGTAGAAAAACAATGTAATTTGTTTTGGGTTTTAATATTTGTAACAACTAGGCTTTGGGACAACTTCATCGCACCTGTGAGAAGATCCAAGTGAAGTGCAAGCTCTCACTCATACCACAGGGTGATGACGTCCTGAGGGGACTAATCTATTTGATAGTCATAAGAGACACACTGGAAAAAACATGTGTTCTCTTTTTTCCCGTTGTCCTGGATCCTGCTTTTGGTTTCTTAGAACTTAGGCTAGCAGCCCATCATATTGCTTGCTGATCATGGGAGAAATCAGTGACTTGATCTACTGATCCATTTGATCTACTGAACTATCTCAGCATCCCCAGACATGGTCTTCTTGTTTCATTGCTCAGCTTTGTCTTTAGGATTTGTCTAGCTTGTTTTCTGTATTCCTGGATTTCCAGCTGTGAAAGCCATGCAAGTCAGGAAAAGCCCCCTGTGTAGTTTCTGAAACACCTCCTTGAACTAAACTGAACTTCTATAAATGTGTGATCCATTTTTCTTTATATGAATGTTTCTCTTTGTATACATATGTGTGTCACTGGTTTTGCTTCTTTTAGAGAACTCAGCCTAACACTGTGTGTCTGTGTGTGTAAAAGAGAGAACTTCATATCAAGAAGTAATTATAAAACAAGAAAATATCCCAGATCAGTCCAACTCAAGTACTTAAGTCTGATACTAGTCCCTCAAGTCCCTCTTCAGACTCATACCGCCACATGCAATGATGCAGAGTACAGGCATAACACAGACTGGTGGATACAAAGTCATTTGGATCCAAAGATGAGGGAAGCATGACATCTCTGTCGGGTCTCAAAGTCACTCTCCAGCAGGAAGGTGGAGGTAGAGATAGAAGAGGGGGTTCTCAGGGCCCACCTTACAAAAAGGCCATTCCGACAAGGAAGCAACATTAGGCTGTAACCTGGTTGACAGATTGAATACCACCCCTATATATCTTCAAGTTGAGGTGAAATTGGTATCAGACATAAGGGCTAATATCGGATTTATGGACTTGGTCCGGACTGGGTTGGGATGCTTTCTCAATATTACATTCCTCTTATATATAAACCTCTCCCTTATATACATATGCATGTTTATGAATTTGTTTCTTTAGTCTACCCAGACTAACACACTCACATTCATAAAAAACACTTATAATCTGGCTAATCTCATTCTGTGAAAATGGCACATGTAACTTTTGTGTACTATTGCTAACAGTATAGTCACATTTTCAAAATAAATAACTTTATGGATAATTAAAACACACACAAATGTACAAAAGAGCACTAAAAAGTTCTTAGAAAACAGAATATTTAAGAAAATAATAATGGAATTTTCCCATGGGCTTTCTGAAGCATTTTCACATAAATTACTCATGTATATTGTTCAAATGTGTGATTAAATAGAGGAGGGGGCACAACAACTTATCAATGTGAGTCCTGGTGGCATAAGGTGTGGCGGTCATGTACCTATGTCAATTTCATGATTGAGATGTAGGGGTGGAGTCTAACCTGCTAATCTGGAGAGAGCCATTGAGTAGCCAATAAGGCTTCCATGTGGGCATGGCTTTCTCCTGAGACTTCTGGGAAGTGTCGTGGTATTTCCCTCGTGGAGATGAGAGACCATTTTTCCTAGTTGTTGGGAGTCACTCAACTGACAAGACAAGATGGCAGTGTCCAAGGAACTGGAGGAGCCAGAGGAGAAGCCACAAAGCCTTACCCTGATGGAACCAGACCTCTGAAGCTAGAAAATCCAAGTGGAAACCCCTGTCAGCGCTGAGTTGCTTCTACCACCACTGGATGCTGTTGATGGACCCTGAGTCCTGAAAGTGAGGAGCCATGGGAAGACCCCTGCCAGAGCCAGGACTCTGCATCCACTGGCCTGTGACTTCGTGAGTTGGAAGGAGACTTCATAGACTGGTATTGGGCATATGGGCTATCAGACTTATGACCTTGAAAGGGACTGGGTTGGGATGCTTTCTCAATGTTCCATTCCTCTTGTTTATAAACCTTACCCTTATATCCATATACATGTCTATGAATTCGTTTCTCTAGTCTACCCAGACTAACACATAAGGTGCTAGTAAGCAAAAATCAGCAGTTCAAAATAAATAGCCCCAACACAGAATAAAGATCAATTTCTGCCTTTATGAAATACTTACACTACTAGAAAATCAAGGACAGTTTAATGAGGTGACATCCTATTCCAGACAATGAATTTAAGAGGCCTCACATGCTTTGATGCATTCATGTATATTACTTGTAAATTAATTGATTTAATTAAGCTTATTAGTGCCAGCGGTATGTTTGAACCCTCAAAATATAAACAGTAAACTATCCTGCATAAAAATTAAAAGAATGATCAATTTTACTGCACTCAATTTCAAATGCATTCAATATCAATGTGATTCTAGTTGCATTGATAATTATTGGTGATTAGGAGGCAAAGGTTGTAAAAATATATATAAAGGAAGAAATAGTAGTTGAAATATCTGACCGTGGTTAGAGATATGAGGTCAGAGATTATTTGATAGAACTTTGAAAAACTAATGGCTTCCTTATTGCAAATATCTTTTTTAAATAGCATAAACCACAGCTAAACACATGGACCTTGTCAGATGGAACACACAGAAATCAAATTGACCACATCTATGGGAAGAGATGATGGAGAAGCTTAAGATAAGCAGTCAGACCAGCGATTGGATGGGCAAAATATTGATTGATGCAGGAAACATCAAAAGAAGCCGAAAAGAATGCACAGTCACTTTATCAATAGAAACTTTATCAGTCATCATTAAGCTATTTTAAGTAGCATATTATCAAGAACTGAAGAAGTCAAAGCTGTCCTAAAGGCATTATTGTGAAACAATTTTCCAGCAATGGACAGAAAATGAGTTGAAATGTTTCAACAAGCTGAGGAAGCCATGGAAGCACTCACTAGTCTATGACAAGACACCTGGAAGACAGAAGCTACCTGGACAACTAACTGAAATAAGTATCATATTGGTACTCATACAAAAGGTGACCTAAATGAAGAAAATATATTATACATCATTAATATCACATGATTTAAAGTGCTACTAAAATTATTCGACAATGGGTGCAACAAGACATTGTCAAGAGCTGCCAGAAATTGAACCCAGATTCAGACAGAAGAGGATCAGATAGATCTTAGTTGAGAACAGAGAATATCAGGAAAATGCAGTCATTCAACTCTGTGGATCAAAACAAAGTCTAAATAGCAGTGAGACAAACAGGAATTATAGAACATTGCACTGTATTTATGAGGAGCCTGTATATGGGCAGTCGTTCATACAGAACTAAGAAGGGAATACTACCTGGTTTATTCAAGGTTGTGTCCTTTCACTGTACTTGTTCAACCTGTATACTAGATAAATAATACCAAAAGCTGGACTCCATGAATGACATGACATCAAGATTGGAGGAAGTCTTATTAAAACAACTTATGGTTTGCAGATAGCACAGCTTTGCTTATTGAAAGCAAAGAGGATTTGAAGGAATCGCTAATGGAAATCAAGGACTGCAGTGTGTTAATTGCAATTCAATGTCAAGAGACGCCCAAATCTTCATAAATGGAGCAATGGAGAACATCCTGGAAAGTTGTCAAGAATTTCATCTTGCTTGCATCTACAATCAGTGCTCATGAAATCTGCTAAAAGATGAAATGATATAGTGTAAATAAACTTGCTACACAAAACCCTTTAAAGGATATCACTGTGAAGATTATGGCACGCCTAACCCAAATCAAGTTATTTTCAGTGGTTTTAAAAGCAAATGAAAGTTGGACTTTAAATAAGGATGTTCAAATAAGAATCAATTCCTTTGAATTATGGTATCTACTGGTGAGGAACATTGAGAACACTGTGGACTTCCAGAAGAAAAAGCACATATGTCTTGGAAGTGTAAATTGCCTTTAAGAAACGAGGATAGCCCCACGAATCCCCTCTGACCAAACATTAAGGATGTGAACAGCCTTGCTGCAATGCTGAGTGCATTTGGAAAGTGGATTATTAGAGATATGGGTAGGTTAAAACATAACACTTAACATTTGATCTTCCTTTGGACACATTTTCCATTTGTTCTAGTTTTCAATATTTTCTTTCTTTTCTACTAAATTCTTATATGTTTTATTTTGTTATTGTCAGGTTTTTTTTTGTTTTCATTTCTGTATCCTTTTCTCTATATGAAATCCAGAATGGGTGAATATAAAGAGATAGTCACTTCCCTGGATAACTTGTGACCATGCTCCCCACATGCAGTTTCAGGTGAGTTGCATGGCTCCTCCTGGGAGCACCCATTACCCGAGGATCCTTATCGCGCAGGCTGATGGTGATTGGGGCGTGGGTGATACTGCTCAGCTCAGGTCTGGCCACAGAAATCTCCACGAAGAAAGTTCTAGGCAACATTCACAACGTTCACCTCCTCGCTCTGATGAGGCCAGAGGAAGGGAAGTCTAGGTAGCAGTGGAGGGGGGTGGGGGGGTGGAAACTGTGGGGAGAGACTAGCCCATGATCATGGAAGGGATGGAGCCCAGGCCCAGGGAGTGTGAGGCTAACCCAGCGGTGCCAGGATACTAGCTCCCTACCCTAGTGGCCCTTTACCACCCTCTCTGGCCATTTCAAATATTCCCTCAGTCTTGGGGAGCCCATCCCCACCAATTTCCAGAGAGCTGAAGACCAAGGTGCCAACGTGGCTGCCCATGACTCTTCCCACTTCCTGCTGGCTGCCTGCTCTGGGCCTGGGACCTGGGAGAGAGGCGGGTGTCCTGGGGTAGCTTGGTGGCCCTCAGCTGGTTTGAGTGAGGGACATGCCCCGGTCACGTGCTGAAAGAAAGTGAAGAAAGCCCAGTGTCTTTTAACCTTCTCAGAAAGTGTCTCAGACTCTGTGGTGTACTGTATGCAACACTAATGAGCTGTGGGCAAGAAACGATGTAAGTAAAAAAAATAAAATAAAAAAGATAGTAACTCGATTGATGGCTTTTACCAGCACCTTTTGGGGTTTTACCAGCACCTTTTTCCTGACAAAGGAGATTGGGTAAAAACAGAGAGATAATAAAAATAAGTTCAAGAAAGAATAATATGTTTGTGTTAGTCCGGGTAGTCTAGAGGAACAAATTTCAGAGACACGCATATGGATATAAGGAATGGGTTTATATTCCAGAGTAACAGGACATTGAGAAAACATCCCAGCCCAGTCCAGCTCGAAGTCGCAAGTCAGATATTAACCCATATGCCTGAAATCAGTCCATAAAGTCTCCTTCTGACTCACAAAGTCACAGGTCAGTGAGTGCAGAGTCCCAGCACCGACAGGGGTTTCCCCATGGCTCCTCGCTTCCAGGGCTCAGGGTCCATCAACAGCATTCCGTGGTGGCAGAAGCAACTCATTGCTGGCAGAGGCCTCCATGTGGCTGCCCCAGCCTCAGAGGTCCAGCTCCATCAGGGCAAAGCCATGTGGTCTCTCCACCGGCTACTCCAGCCTCCCAGACGCCACCATTCTGTGTTGCCTGTGGTTAATCATCCCTGAAACTAACTCCCAACAACTGAGGGAGATAGCTTCCCATCTTCACGAGAGAAATATCACGAGATGTCCCAGAAGTCTCTGGAGAAAGCCATGCCCACATAGAGGCCTCATGGGCTACTCAATGACTATCTCCAGATTAACAGGTTAGACTCCACCCCTACATTTCAATCAGAAAATTAACATAAGCACATGACTGCCTCGATGTCCTAAAATTATAATAATGATCATGCAATTCTTCTTGACACTAGTGAGGTATTGAATTGCAAGATATGTGGATTGTGTGCCAATAAATCTGTTTAAAATAAATTTTAAATTAACTAAAAGAGAAATGATGATGGAACTTCATCTTACCTCCATTAGCCACATTATGAGGAGAGTCTTGTCCCTGGAAAAGGACATCATACTTGCTAAAGGAGAGGGGAACTTAAAAAGAGGAATTTCCTTGACAAAATTGATTGACACTATGGCTATACCAATGGGCTAACACATCAGCGCAATGGCGAGGGTGGCACAGCACTGACCGGGTAGTGCTTCCTTCTGCTTCTTTGTGTTGGAACTAAAATGATAGCATTGAGGAACAACATTTCATCATTGAACAACCATCTTGAATACCGGAAATTAGATACAGTCTAAATTATAAAGCATATAAAATTTTCATAGCAGCTCTATCATCTCATTATTGTTTATTTAAAGCAAAAATTGACAAAATTATATGGAAAATTATGCAAAAAAAAGAAACCTTCCATTTCTTTCATGCAGATATTATGTTCAAACATTAATTAGGATGCTCAATATTTGATACCTATACTATGATTTGATTTTTTTAAATAAAAATTCTAACTTTATTCCCAATGAATGGTATTAGAAAATAATTTTGTTTATAGTCTGATTGTTGTTACAGTTAGAGTCCGTTGACTATGTTCTGACTCCTGCGAAGCTCATGTATGTCAGAAGGAAATACCGCACTGTCCCATGCCATCATCAGAATTGCTGTTTGATTTCAATCTACTGCTGCAGCCACTGGGTCCACCTATCTCACTAAATATCTTCCTCTTTTCCACCAGCCTATTTGACCCAACATGATGTCCTTTTTAGAGACAGGTCTCTCTTGATAACCGGTCCAAACGATATGAGATAATATCTCCCCATCCTCACCACTGTGTAGACATTTTGTTATACTTTTTTTTTAACACAAATCTGCTTCTTCTTTTGGAGAACCGTGGTGATTTTAATATTTTGCATCAGCACCAATCAAATTCCTTTATTCTTCCTTGATTTTCATTGGTCACTGTCCAACTCTCCCATGCAAATGAGGTGATCAAAAATACCAAAGTTTGGGTTAGATGCACCTTAGTTCTCAAAGTAACATCCTTCCTCCTCAACACTCTCAAGAGCCTTTGTGCAGCAGATTTACCCAATACAATGGATCATTTCCTCGCTACACTGCTACTGACATAAGCATTCATTGTGACTCCAATCAAGATGAAATAATTGACAATGCCAATCTTTTCTCCCTTTGTGATTACCAATTGGCCCATTTGTGAAGACTTTCATTTTCTTTATATTGACTTGTGATCCATATTGAAGACGGAAATGCTTGATCTTCATCAGCAAGTGCCTCAAGTCATCCTCAGTTTCAAAAAGCAATGTCTTGTCACCTGCATACTTGTCTTACATGGTTTGGACCTACTATCAAGAGGTTGTTAATAAACTTTGCTCCAATCCTGACACCAAATTCTTCTTCAGGTAATTCAGCTTCTCGGATGCCTGATCAGTGTAATTACTCCCTGACATTGGGTTCATTCTGACTTATGATGACTCTACGGGGCCTGGTAAAACGGTCCCTGGGGGTCTCTGAGACAGCAGCTCTTTATGGGAATAGAAAGTCTTTGCTTTTTCCTACAGAGAGAATAGTGGTTGTGACCTGCTGACCTTGCGGTTAGCAATGCACTGTGTAAACACTATCCCACCAGTGCTCTTCCTGTCTCAACATACAAATTGAATGCTGCTGTTATTGGTGTTAGGTGCTTTCTCGCCAGCTCTGATCCATAGCCATCTCATGCACAACAAAACAAAACACTGCCTGGTCCTACACCATCCTTGCCATTGTTTCTAAACCTGAAGTCATTGCAGCGAAAAAGAGGAAGTCCCTCAATAATATGAATAAGCACAATTGAAATAACAGATTAGATATGTATGTTAGAGTTCCCTAAAGAAACAAAACCAGGACATTAATGATTTTATATATATTTAGAAAGATAGATGATTGATAGATAGCTTAAGAAATTAATAATTAATCTATAAAGAAGTACAAATGGCTCCGTGCAACTCACTTCTGTGAGACAGCTAATACACATACAGTCCTTCAAATCTTGAGGGCCCCTGAGTAGTCCTCTGTAGAGCAGTTCAGGCTATTAGGTCACAGGCAGCAAGGCAGATCACCAACTCTCAGCCAGATGACAGGGTCCGACAGTCCCCAGCTCAAGCAACGTAGACTCCAATAGCATGGTGAAGCAGGCCTTAAAGGAACCTCAACTCACAGCAGCACAATCCATGGGTTAGGTGTCCCAAAAGTAGTGTAACTTGCAGATTGAGGCAGAGAATAAGTTAAGGCAGCTGCACACAGGTTTGATCATCAAAGAACAAGAGACTAGAAAGGCGAAGCTCGCAGAACCATTTATCTCTCCACCCTTAAATTAATCCCAAATGTGTTCATTGGCCATGTTGGCACAATAAATCTACCTATCACAATAAATATGATGAAATTGTGCATCCCTTGTACACATATTTCCTGATTTTAAATCATGCAGTCTTCCTTTTTTCTGTTCAGATCGCTGTGTCTTGATCCATGTACGTTTTCCTCATAAACACAATGAAATGTTCTGAAATAACCATTCTTCTCAATAGTACCCATAGTTGTTTATGATTCACACAGCTAAATGTCTTTACATAGGCAATAAAACACAAATAATCATCTTTCTGGTATTCTTTGCTCTCAACCAAGATTTAACTGATTTCAGCAATGACATTCATATTTTCATATGTTATATATATATTCATATTTCTGAATATGGGTTGGATTTCTAACAACTCACTGACAATATACTATTGCAGCTGTTGTCGAATGATCTTCACCAACATTTTATATGAAGGTAATATTAATGATATTGTTCAATAATCTGAGTATTCTGTTGGGTCATATCTTTGTAATGATTACAAATATGGATGTCTTCTAGTCATTTGGCTAAGTAACTGCCTTGCAAATTGTCTGGAATAGATTAATGAGTGTTTCCAGTGCTTCATCAGCTTGTTGATACATTTCAATTGAAAATCCATCGATGCCTTGAGCATTGTTTTTTGCAATAGACGTCAGTGCTGTTTAAACTTCTTCCTCAATACCATTGGTTATTATTGATCACATGCTATCTCTGGAAATAACTGAATGTTGATAAGTTATTTTGGATATAGCTACTATATATTTTCCACTTTTTAAAATTGAGATTAATGAAGAAATCAAATTATTCTACAGTTCATCCATGTCCTGCAGAAATATACACTGGCCACCACAATCAGTTTCTAAACATTCTTTCTATTCGATGCTTGATTAGGGCTAGGAGGAACTGTCTTAACTCTTAATTCTAACTGAACTCAGTCAGGCAGCTGCCTGAACAGGTGATGACTAAATTCATAACTAACCGTTGTAGCCCATATTTTCATCCTAATTTTCTTTATAGTTATACCTTTCATAATTAGAGGTTCAGAAACGTATTAGTTCCCTTAATAATTTTATCTCCTAATATAGCCTCCCCTAGGATAAACAACATAAGTTTGCAACTCCCTTCTTCATTTCTTGTATCTTCAGCATTGAATAATTCGCCAAAAAAATATTTTACTATTGCAATACATGTCCTTGCAACTTGATCCAAGTATGTATTCCTTGTAAACACAATAAAATGTTCTGAAATTCTTCTGCTTTCCAGCTTGCTATGTACTGCACATGTCTTTCCTCTGAGGCTTTCTAACTTAAGGCCTTTGCACATTACATTATAATACTCTACTTTGTCTTCTTCAACTGCCCTTTCCATTTCCTTTTCAGCTCATTTGCATTTTCATCCCTTTCATTTTCTTTCACCGTGTTATGCTCAAGAGCATATTTCACAGTCTTTTCTGACATCCACTTTGGTCTTTTTTTTTTCTTTCCTGTCTTTTTAATCAGCTTTTTACCATTTTCATGAATATTGTTCTTGATCTCCTCCCAGAGCACATCATGTCTTTTATTCAATGCAGCAAATTTGCCCTTTAGATGTCCAAGTACATTCTTTACATGTTCACAAAATTTAACAGTGATAGAGTTTTTGCTGTTCTAAATTGTCTTTTTAATTTCAGTCTGCTAGAAATGTGTAGCAATATATAAAACAAAAAATTGTCTCGAGAAATTACTTTTATTGGGTTTTTAGTAAGGGCAAACTATAATTAATCAGAGTATGGCTTCTCACAAAAGAAGAGACCACAGTAAAAATAGAAAGTTCTCTGTTTTCCAATCAGCATATCTCAAATGCATACATTCAAGAGCCCTTTATTAAGGACTGAAATCATTCCCCAATATTAGTTTCTAGCCCTACTGGCTCAATGATATATATATCCGACTGGTAACTGTATGATAAGCATAGTTCTCCACAAGAGAACTATGAGGCCTTCTGCTCTTTAAAAGATGTACAGCTTCCTCACAGGGGAAATTCTATCCTGTCCAGCAGGGTGGTTGTGAATCAGAATCAACTAGATGGCAGTAAGTTTGGTTTTGTTTTAAAGATCTAAGAACTATTTTGGCTGAGATGTGGAAAATGCAGAGTGGTTGCAAATGTAATCTTAGTAGAATTAGTTATATTTGGGAACAAGCCAGTGTAAAGTAGTTATCTGGAAATATAAAACTAGGAGTCATTGATGTTATAAAGTGTCATATTGACACCTCAGTGTCAGAGTAAGCTCCCAAATTCAAAGATTCAATTATTGAAGGAATATAGGGTCCACACACACACACACACACACACACACACACACACACATACATACACCATAGATTAAATATTTTTAAAACCTCCTCCAAATACTTTGCCAAAATTTATTGCAGAGATAAATTATATTGAGCCCATAAACTAAGGAGCCAATTATTGTGCTTGCTTGTTTTTTTTTAAATTGGAGAGTAGGAGGACTAATATTTCAACAACTTAGGACTTCAAAATATATTTACATATGTATAGTTATGTGCATATGCATATTATATGTATGTACAGAAAAACTCATGTATAAGCCACTTTCCAGCACACTTTAATGCAGCTTTTGTGATAAAAATGGGTGCTTTGGCTGATATTTGGGTAGGCTAGTACTCAAGTATATATGGTATTGTATAAAAATATATTGTGAATTCCAAATTTGTTGAAATACTTCTCTTCTTACACTCCCACAAAAAAAATATTTTTTAAAGAAATCATTGGCCCCTTCACCTCATACTTGCAATAAAATTTAATAAAGAATTTAAAGGAGTTTTTAAAATTGTTTACCTATAAAAAGGATGTGTATGTGATATGTGAAAAGAAAAGTTCCTTTGAAATAAATTTTAATTATGCATTTATTCTGGCACATTATACAAATATCAGAAACAAACTCATTGCCATGTGACTCCCAGTGCCACTGTAGAACAGCATAGTATCCAAGTGAGTCCTTGAGGCTTTAACTCTTCGACAATAGTAGAAAACCCTATCCTTCTTTCTTAACATGTCACATAAATCAATCAAACTCTCTGCTATCAGATCAATTCTGATGCAAATCATTCCTAAAGGGTAGCATAGAACTGGCCCTCTGGGTTTTTAAGACTGCAACTCTTTATGGGAGTAGAAAGGCTACTGCCTTGATGGTTTTCTGAAAAAAACAAAAACAGAAAGACAGGGGGAGTTAAAGTTATTCCTTTTTGAAATGGTGAAAATGCTTGCAATGAATTAAATTTTGAGCTCAGAGGGAAAAATCATACCTTGAAGTCTGAAGTCATGCTGCTTAGCCAAAATGGCCAACAGAACGCAATTCTCTGAGAAGTTGAAGTTAGAGGCCTGAGGCTATATTTTGTATCAATGGAATAGTTTAGGTATGGATTCAGATAGGTTGCATAAGGATAGAATTTGGTTTTTAAGAATATGTTTAGAATCTGGTTGTACTAAGTCTACACTGTTTGCTTCTGTCACTGTTATTGATACAATGTGTGAGAGAAGTGATCTTTCGGAAGTAAAACTAGAAAGTTTGTAAGCCTACTTGCCCTCATGATTAAATTGTATCTTTAAATGGATGTAGGAAATACCTACAAAGAAGGCTCTGAAAATATAAGCCACACTCAGTGTCTTGAGTAATCAGGAAATTCAAACTTGAAGAGGCTTGGCAAAGAGGCTGCTGACAGACTGAAGAAAGTAAGGAATCCTTTGACCTTTTGAATTTTGAACTAGTGGTCTGTACCTTATGGAAAATAAACGCTCCTCTCAAGGACTGAACATTAGCGGGAACCTGTAAACAACTGAAATGCATGTAAGGTTACCACCTGGATCCACTTGCTCAGTAGAAGTGAAAGAAATACAGCAACAAAGCGAGGATGAGTCTGACCCCTGAAACCCATGGGCCTGGTTCACAGGAACTACAGAACACGAGAGTGGGTTGGTGGTCTATAGTTCATGCACTAACACAAGGGAGTTAGGGTTGTTGAAAATTTTTGATAGGGCATGTGGTCTAAAGGTGAGGTGATCAATGGGCACTCTGGTGAGGAAGTGACCCACACTGAGTTCACCAGAACCCAATCAGATAAAATCCCGGAGCTTGTGAAATGGAACATATTGCTGCTGACTTTATAGATAGCCAGTTTTGATTTGACTTTGCTAATGGATGTGAACTCACAACTCAAATAAAGAGTCTTCATAGAAAAGAACATGCTTGTCTCCTCAGAGCACTGGGTTGATAAAAGTAGGCAGTATAGAAATTGGATATGGAAAATTAGGAGGACAAAGGCCTGAAGTGGCTGGCTCACAAATTTTCTTAAGTGGGGAAATATCGTGATAAGGTTATAGGATGATGGTGTAAGTCTTCACAGAACTGCAATAAGTATAGAATGTACTTTACTTGTTTGTTTAGAGAATATTATGTTTAAGTGAGGCTGATGTATTTTGAATTGTACACAGTTTAGTTTTATTCTGTTGGGCACAGATATAATTTTGCTATTGTCTTTGTTTAAAAAATGTCTGAGTAAAGAGTTACATAAAAGTGTTAATTTGGCAAGTTGTGGTCAGTGGTAGTTACATATTCTCGAGTCAACTTGAAGATGTTAAGAGTGAAGGAGGGGTGTCTGACCTGTCAGTCATTTGACAGCCTGATTACTCCTCCTGGTGGGAATGGCCTTCTCCTCTCTCTCTGCTTCAGATTTCTCTTGACAAGGCCTGTGAAGCCACACTGATGGCAGCTACCTCTCTGAAGATACTTCCGTGGCCATTTGATCCACAAGACTTTTCATCCAATGGCATGTGATCATCGTGCATTCAATATCATTGCATGTGCTGCATGAATCTAAAGAGAAATTTATAGAATAGTATGAGCTATGTGAGCTAATACCAGACTTATGGACTTGATCGGGACTGGATTGGGATGTTTTCTCACTATCCAATTATTCTGCTATATAAACCTCTCTCTTACACATCTATGAGAGTCTCTGGATTTGCTTCTGTAGTCACCCTGGGACTAACACATTGTCCATTAAAAATAGTTCCTGTTAGCAGAACTTCCATATATAACCACAATGCAAGAAAAAGAACTACACATTAGAAAGACAATCTAATTCCGCACTAGTCCAAGGCTGATTTCTATGAGACAAAGGTCAGTTAAGTTCTATCTGGCAACCTTCTTTATCCTATTCTGACACCAACACTGTCTCCCATAACACTCTACTTCTCTTTTGGGTTTGATAATCCATTGAAATTGCACAGACATTACAGACCATTATGAGATTTATTAAGGAATTTCACAGATTACTAGTCTGAACCAAAAATGTTAAAGATACTATTATTATGTCCACAGTATCTCATCTCAGCCACACCAGCAAACATGTCTGTCTCTGGTTCTGCCAAGCATGGAGCCCTTTAGCCTCTGTCCTGCTCAGGCAAGTATTACAAACTGCTTTCCTGCCGATAAATGCTCCCACTCCACATTCCAGCCTCCTACCAGAAGGCACTCAGCGTTACTAGTTCAGTGTAGAGGAAACCAGCTCCATGATTTCGGTGCTGCTGTCTCTACTGCTACCTCTGCTGCTACTGCCTCTCTGCACAGGGATCTCAAAGTCCAAAAGTTGCATTCAGATCATATTTTTTATTTCTAGAGGGTTCTGAGATTCTTCATTTCTGATTCTGAGATAGCACAGTTTATATACTGCAGAGGGGCACAAATGTCAAATACCCAAGTTAAAATCCTACGTAGCTCAAAGAGCCAAGTGATTTACCTCAGTGCACATGACAATGAATCCAGGGTGTTAGTCTGGATACACTAGAGAAACAAATCCATACAAACTCTTATGTGTATAAGAAAGAAGTTTATTTGTAAACGTAATTGAATATTGAGCCCGGTCCAAATCAAGCCTTTAAGTCCAGTATTAGCTTGTTTGTTGATATCAATGTATAAAGTCCTCTTTAGAGTCATGAAATATGTACAATGACAGAGACAATCTCAGAGACCAGTGGATGAAGGAAGTCCTGTGGATCCAGTGGCATTGTAAGCATCTCAGCGCTGGCAGGGGTCTCCACATGGCTTCTCCAGCACCCAGGGTGCATCAGGGTAGGTTCATGTGACTTCTCTTCAGGGCTATCTCACAAGGAGTGATCTGAGAAAAAGAAGTCTTCCACCTCCGAGGAGGAAATCCAGAAATTCTCAGAATTATTAGGAGAAGGCCAAGCCTACATAAAGGCCTCATTGGCTATGATCCAATTCCAACCCCTTCACTCTTAATCCTCTCAAGTCCCAAATTGATACCTGACTGTGTAACTACCACATCTAGTAAAAGAAATCTAATAACTTTATGAAGAACACCATAAATCTTTATTAATCCCCATGTGTCTGGTAGCATTCTATTGCCAATAGATTTTGCTTGTTTATATGCATACAAGTAGTTGCCTGGACACCACCATTTTTACTGCAAAATCCCTATCTGGACCCAGTGTGATTATCCTGGCATAGAGCAGCCCATTTTAGAGCTCATTGAGGTTGTGTTGTGTACTCATAGTGTAACTACAGGTGTTGCGTTACCACTTCCCATACATTTGCCATTACACTGTGTACGTAGTAACACAGTGTGTGCAAAATGCACCATGTATATTATGAGTCTTAACACAGGCTGTTCTATGCAAACAGTCATGTCATCACATTCTGGAACGACATCAGCCTGCTTACTGCCTCTAACTATACAAGAAGCATTGTATGCATTCAGATAGGCAGCATGTATAATGAAATGTAGCTCATGCAGTTGCACAGCGTGTATAGTATGAGCCCTAACACAAGCTGCTCCATGCAAAAATAGTCATGTCATCACATTCTGGAATGTTACCACACCAAACTCTTCAAACCCTGAATTACTGTCAGCTCTCTTGGTGATCCAGCGTATTTGGGATCTGGTGGTGTCTTTTGAGTGCATTTCTCTTGGGTGGTCTCTGTTTTCTGTGGTGACATCTATCTGTCTTATAGCATTCTATTGCCAACAGATTTTGCTTGTTTTATTTGCATACAAGTACTTCCATGGACACCACCAATTTACTGCAAAATGGCCTCTTTTAAGAACTATAACTATGATTTATTTTTGAAGTAGGATTTATGGCATATTTTGAGAATTTAATCTCTATGAAACAACATTCCTTTTCAAAGTCTTTTTTTATCCTATTAGAAATAAATCCCCAATACTTTTAATCCAACACCAAAACAAAAATGCAGGTCAAGTGGAGTTGGTTTCAAATCTAAGGTTATGGTAAGGGCAGAAGAAAGCAATAACAGTATTGCAAGAAGGGAATTTTATGTTGACTAAAATCAAGTGAACGAGTGGAGGAAAATTGAAGCTGACTTGGAAAAGATTCAAAAAAACGAAAAGGTTGGACATGATTTAACAGCTTCATATGGGGCTCTAGAGACTGACTTGCATAAATGAGTTCTGGAGTGTCATCAGAATGGTTACTGTGTACCATGCATAGAAATTCATTTATGTGGCCTTCAAATGGCTAAAAACAGCAAATTTAAAGCAGCGGACATTGAAAACTGTGTTGCATCAAGAGGATGGTGTACCTACTCCATGAATAGGTTTGCCCTATGTTTGAAGCAAAGAACAAAGATTCCATAGAAGTTACCAAAAGACATTGATGACAAAATGATGTCATTCCATTCATTCATCATAAAACAAAGAAGCATCCATAACTATGACCTGGGAGATATTGGGAATATGGATGAAAAATAAGCAACAGAACTGTGGCAAGTTTGGGAGACAAAACAATTTTACTTAGAAGCACAAGAAATGGGGGAAAAAATCATTTCATAGTCATTCTATCATGTTTGACCAATAGAACTAAAGCAGAGGTCTGTCATTATTTTTTTAAGACCTTGCCTAAGAAGGTCAAATTCCCAGCTTGAATTACAGTGCGAGTACATATTTAAGGCTGGATGGATAAATATGAAACCCAAAATATGGCTGGAAGGAAATTGGAATGGATGACTAGGAGCAGTCTTAAAGGAAAAAAAAATCTTTGCTAGTTTGGCATCTGTTCAGAGTCCACACATCAGATGACATAAAAAAATTGGTCAAGTGTCCTCAAGTTACTTTGGTCATTATTCCAGGTGGGCTTACATCTGAATTGCAGCTGCTAGCTGTGTGTTTAAATGAACATTTCAAAGACCATGTGTGAAAGATGTGGCATGAATGGATGTCATCTAGTCAAGTCTGACTGACAAAAGTTGGAAATCTGACGAAGCCTGACCTAGAATCGATAACAAAGTGGGTTGATGTCGCACAGGAAGAGATTCCAGAGGACATGGTGCAACACGCCTTCAAGAAATGTGGCATTGGTGATGCTAGGAATGGCAGTGAAGACAGTGCTTTGTATGAGAACAACAGCAGTGATGGTGATGACGGGGAACTCGGTGATGATGACAATGTCTCTGCTGATAACCGCACAGCAGCTAAAGCTGAAGCTCTGGACAATCAGACAATGATGCGGAATTCAGTTTTGAAGGATTTCATGGTAATTCTTGTGTTTTAGCTTGGTTGCTGATTGGGCTAAGGTTTTTTGTACTTTTAAAGTTATTGTTGATACCCTATTGCTTTTGTTGACACTCTTTTCCACTTAGAGAACTAGCTAACTTTTTTTCTTGGAAATAAATATTCAAAAACATTTAACCTACTGATGCCCCAATAAATGTAATCTTATTGGTATCTATTTTTATTTCAAAATTTACCAATAGCTGCTACATTTCCTGCCCTGGGCTTATACTCAAGTCAATAAGTTTTCCCCATTTTCTGTGGTAATATTAGGTATTTCAGCTTATATTCGGGTTGGCTTATACTCAAGTGTATGCGATATGTCTTTCGATGGGGGTTGAATATATCTAGATTGACAAAGTTCTTAAATAAAATTTCAGGATATCAGTGTTACCTAATAAATAGGGTTTTTTAATTAAATTGTGTGGGGTGTGATTTTTAAGAATGTTATTTATTCAGAATTATTTTCTCTTAAAAGAGAAAAACATATATTTACCTTTATTTCAGAAGCAAACTCAAAGAACTGCTTGGAAATTACACTAAAATTAACAGTTGAAAAACTGTTTTTATGTGGGAGAAACAGTATTTTATGTGGGAGATAAAGAATGTGAGATATATGATAAAGCATTTATTTTTTAAAAGAAAAATCATACCATGGTGGGTTATGTGTTAGGCTGCGAACCACACAGGCAGTAGGTTGAAACCCCAGGTATTCTGTGGAAGAACGATGAGAGTTTCCACTTTTAAAAGATATAGCATCTGGGGTCCTAAAGGCTTAAACAAGAATCCATCTAACAGGGAATCAACAAAGCCCACATGGAAGATTCACACCAGACTGTGTGATCATGAGGTGTTGATAGAATTGGTATCAGAAGTTCAAAAACAAGAAATCAAATTGAAGTGATTGAGTGTAGACAAAGTGGAATCCCACCTGTAAGATAATTGGACAGTCCCTCATGGAAGGACCACATGGAGGGGATGACATATAGTACTGGCAAAAAACATAGTTATCCTATAATTCTTTAATATCACCTTCCCTCCTATTGTAGTCTCACCTTATTTACCTCATGGGTTTTACCCCACCAGTTTTACCTCATTAATCTTGTTAGACCTTTGTTTGTTCATTTGTATATTTAAGGTCATTCTATGTAAGAAACTCAACAGCAATAAACCTTTCAGAAACAGTATTGGAAGTAATGATTAACTGAGGTTAAGGAAATAGAGTGAGGGATGGCAGGAAAGGTAGCCATAGTAGCAATGGCAGCAATGATGACTGTATAACCCTACTCAAGGGGAAATGAATAACACAATTTTAGGTGAAAAGATACATTGGGTGGTACTCTTATGGCAAAATAAGAGCAATAATAATATATAATGTGATAATAAGAGTCCCAGGTGGGTATGTTGGAGGAAGGAGGGGATAATAGGGAACTAATATCAAAGAGTTCAAGAAGACAGGCAATGTTTTGAAAATGATAGTGGCAGCAATTGTTGCAATATCTGTAAAAGCTCGCAATAAAATGATTATTAAAATAAAATAAAGTTTTTTCCAACTGGTTAAAAAAAGATTCATAAGCTCAAAATCCAACAAGCAGTTCTCTTCTGTCCTATAGAATCACTATGCATAAGAATTGATTCAATTGCAATGTTTTGTTTGTCTTTTTCTTGTCTAAAAGATTCTTTCAACTCTTTGAATTTTGGAGGGGAAAAGATATGGTGCCATTATCTAAGACTGGGCCATATCCATTAGTTTTTATATTTCAAATCTGATATGACGGGAAAGAATCTCTCTTTTTTGCCTTTTTCTAAACACTTTTTAATTTTTTTATTGGAAAAGCTTCCTGAAATACAGGAGCTATAAACTGAAAGAGTAGCTGTGTTAGACTAAAACGAACATGGAAAAGACAGCAAATAACTCCTAAATCAGCCAGAATTACATAAAAGAAACAGACAGTTCACAGAAGTGGTTTTCTAGCAAACTATTCACAAAAGTATGCAAAGAGTGTGGAGAATCCAAATATGAGATTGAGATGCTTCAATATCTTTAGAAGTGGGACTCAGGAAACTTTATCATATATGTCACATGGGGAAAAAGAGAGAGGAGAGAAAAGAATCTTTCTAGTTGTAAGTGAAGGAGAATTAAAGCACTTACTCATGGTAATGATGACAACGTAAAGAAAACAAACATGCCTACAACCAGACCAATAATTAATATCATGATAAACAGAGAAAAGATTGAGGCTGTCAAGGATTTCATGTTACTTGGATCCACAATTAATGCCCATCATACCAGTAGTCAAAAATTAAATGATGGTTAGTGTGACAGCAGTGTTAGAAGCATGAGTCAGAAAGAGAGTGTAAGGCTAGCTGAACATAACTGTTAGCCTCCTAATATATTTCTCCTCTTAAAAGATTGTTGATTTATTGATAAAATGAGAGTTTCATTCTTAACGCTTTTGGGAAAAAAAATAAGAAAAAGTCAACTAATCATAATTCTTAGAAAGAAAATATGTGGTTGGAATAATAGATCATTTGGGCGGTGGGATCTTTCACTTTCACAGCTAACAATAGATGGAATCGCATTTATGGAAGGTAAAAAGCTGGTCTTGGTGCATTCTATTCAGTTCATTAATGTGCTTTTAAATAAATGGATTACCTTGAGAGAAACCAAAATAGGTGCAGGTGCTTCGGATAAAGTTTTCTTGCTAATATAAAAAATATATACAAAACTTCCAAAAATTCCCACTGACTCAATTTCAATTCATAGCGACTCTATATAAGGTTCCAATGGATATTTATGGAAGCAGATAGTCCCATCTTTATCCGTCAGAGCATCTGGTGGGTTCCCAAAGCTGTCCTTACAGTTAGCAGCCAGTCCAATGCTTAATTGACAGGGTCACTAGGGTTCCTTAATACTAAAGGTAAGAAATAAAAAAGCACATTCTAAAGGAAGAGTAGCTGATTGTCAGATACAGTGCAGAGAAACAAACTATATTCACAATCACCTTCTTAGAGAGAAATATAAACATGCTTACTATGAAGATAGGATAAAGCATGGTATTATAACATAATTTTAATTAAACACAAAAACAATAGAATACCTTAAATTACCCAATTTACTCAAGGAGTATTGTCTCAAGCACATATAATTTTTATTTATTTCTAAAACTTTTCAATAATTTTAGGAGCAACCAAATAATTATATATCATTGAAGAATGGATGAGTAAACCAGACAATGTTCACTCAATCATGTCTTTTAAAATTTATTAGTAATTGGGAGTTAATACATATATCATATCATCCTATAGTTCAATCACATCAAGAAGAATTTTACAATTGCTACCACAATCAAATCCAAACATTCTTTTTCATACTGGACTCCATGATATTATCTCCCCTTAGCCCACCACCACCAGTTGTCAATATCATATTTTTCCAAGTTTATCCTTATCAAATGTTTCCTTTTCTAAAGTTTCTAGGGAGTGGTGTTTGGGGAAGGTTGCTTTTTAACACTGAATTTTATACCAAACCAGGTGCCATTGAGTTGATTCCTAGGGCTCCGTTGGGTTTCCTGTGACTGAGATCATTTGGAAATAGAACTTCAGGGTCTTCTTCAACAGTGCCTCTGAGTGGGCTTGAGTTACCATCTCTCTGACTAGCAGCTAAGCACTCAGCCATTTGGGACACACTTGTTCATATATCCAATAAGCACACATTGAAACGATCTTTACAAAGCATCCCACTTAATACTGTGGGTAAGCAAAATAAATCTATGTGGAAGGTTTTTTTCCACCCCCTAACACAACTTGTAATTCTTAATTATTTGGGAAATACAAAAATACTTTGGGAAAAATCAAATTACTCAATCAAGTAAAATGATTGATGGAACTGCTTCTGAGTTCGGCACCAGGTTCTGTGCGGGGATGCTGCCAGGTCTAGAAATTAAATAACACTGCCACTGTCACTCCCATTTATGGCTAATGCCATTGACACACCTAGCTTCCTGTCAGCCAAAAAGAGAAAGCTATTAAATTTCACCAAAAAGTTCTCACAGTGATGATAGGCCAGATAGTTTAAAAGGAGATTGAGCAGGACACTTCTGCCTTCTTTAAGGCCCAAAACTATATACACTTAGTACAGCATCTTTCTGAGCAATTCATTATTTGAAAACTTTCTTCTTAAACTAAGCCTACATACTTCAAATTTGCTTTATAATATATACCATAACATATTCCACACTTAATTTCTATTTAATATTTGAAGAGACTTGTGCTAGAGAGGCTTCTCTAAAGAAACAAAACTAGGACACTAGTAATTCTATTTATATATCTATATAGATAGAATAATATATAAGATAAGAAATAAGCAGTTAACTAATTTATAAAGCAGTACAAATGGCTCAGTGCAATTCACTTGCGTGAGACAGTGAGACAGCTAGTACACTGGCAGTACTTGGAGTCTTGAGGGCCGTCGAGTAGTCCTCTGTAGAGCAATTCAGGCTATCTGGCCACAAGCAGCAAACAGCAAAACAGGTCACCAACAGCCAGCCAGATGACAGAGTCCAACAGTCCCAGCTCAAGAGATGTATATTTCAGGAGCGTGACAAAGCAGGGCTTGAAGGAACCTCAACTCACAGCTACACAGTCCATGATTAGGTGTCCCACGGGCAGTGTTGCTTGAAGGTCAAGGCACAGGAGGAACAAAGGCAGTCTGCTGGTCTGAAGATCCAAGAGCAGGAGGGCAAAGGTGGGGCTCATCGAGTCTTTTCTATCTCCGCCCTTCAATTGATCTCATGTGTACATCAGCCATGTCATCACAACAGTCCTATCTATCTTCTTTGGCCATGTTGGCACAACAAGCTTACACATCACAAGAATTTAGGATTATTTCATATGTTACCTTTATTTCACAGATGAAGAATTTTGCCAGAAAAATATAGGGGCATTTGTGAAGCTGTAGAATTCTATACTATTAAACATAAAAATAATTTGTGACTAACTCCTTCTAAATATTGAGCAACTGTCAACAAGATTAAGTGTCAAAGTACAATGTGTTAAATGGTAGGCAGATCACCATAAGGTTGGAGGTTCAAATCCACCAGCATTTCTTCCCAGAGGTTAACATTACATCCAGGAATCAAATCTAGCAAAATTCAAGCAAGTGTTTCCACAGCATGCACTTATACAGGAAACATGCCACATTCCTGAGGGGAAAGAAACAGACTCAAGTATCTTTGAGTCAATACCAACTTAGAGTGACTCTGGAGGACAGGATAGAACTGCCTCTGTGAGTTTCAGAGATGAACTGTTAACCAGAGTATGACATCCCATTTTTCGCCAAATAAGAGTCTGACTTCAAACTGCTGACTTTGTGGTCATCAGCCCAATGAATAACCTCTATGTCACCAAGACCCCTAATTCAGATCACAGCCTTAACGCAGTTAATTCCTCACCTTGGAGGAAATTTCCTATCAAGTAACTGCAGCACCACTATGACCTGAATAAATGTATTACATCTCACCCTAATATTACACTTACTGACCATGATTATATTGTGTCAGGTCACATCATTGACTACTAACTGTCGAACCACTGAAAATCCTGGCCCTGTCAAATTGACAGAAAACCGACTATCACACTGTGATCTTACTGTATTGTTCAATAATTTCCACAATCTGTTGGGTTACTTTTTTTCCCCCTACAATGTGCACAAAGGTGACTCTCTTCCGGTTGGTTGACCGGGTTTCCAAATATCTTGGCACAGATGCATGAGTTCTTCCAAAGTTTCATCAGTCTAATGAAACACTTGAACTGATACTGTTCCACCATTCTGGCACCCTGTCTGACATTAAATAATTTCAGTGCAATTTGGAATTCTTCCTTCAATATTATCAATTCTGGATTATATACTGCCTTTGAAATAATTTAATGTCGGCCACTTCTTTTTTGTATACCATGACTTCATGTATTCATTCTATCTTCTTATGATGTGACTTGCATTACTGGATATCTTTCCATCCAAAACAACCAACCCACTGCCATCAAGTCAATTATAACTCATAGTGACTCATTTATAAGAGTCTTTATATGAAAAAAACGGGTCTTTCTTCAAAGCTATGTATTTACTTTTTTTTAACAAAGCAAACTTATCACCTTAACTTACTCAAAGGACTTTCCATTACATTTAATATATTTGTCAAATGTGTGATTCCATTCATAGAAACATTTTTCAAACTCATGTCTTTGGATGGCCGACAGCACCTCACTCATTTTTTTCTTCACCTCTTCTACTTCACCAAATAGCTGTCCTTTAATGTTCCACTTCATTCGCGAGGGGGAAAAAATCTCAGGGAATGAGGTCAGGTGAGTAACGTGCGTGGGACAAGAGAGGCATGCTGTTTTTTGTCAAAACCAGATACACTGACATGATTATATGAGCAGATGCATTGTCATGGTGACAAAATTGGTCCCCTGTCTACCACAAATCAGGCCTTTTTTGTCACACACTGTTATGAAGTATTTTCAGAACCTCTAAATAGAAAGAAAGCTTAATTAACAGTTTGACCTGGTAAAAGAATTCCAAGTGCACTGTGAGTCAGCATTTTCATTCATTCAAGAAATTAACAGATGTCCAGAAGGAGATTTGTCATCAATCAACAGTTCACCTTTTTTAAAATGAGAAAACCACTCACACTCTTGAGTTATTTCTATAGCACTATCCTTCTAAGCTGTGGTCAACATCACAAAAGTTTGTGCAGCATTTTTCCTGAGCAGGAAAATTACACAGTTGCAGGCTGTTCTCTTAAATCAGCCATCACAAGAAACGACTAGAATGAAACTGCTTTTATGAAAAAAATTCACTGTGACCAGAGAGAACTTTCCCAGGTGATGCCACTGAATGCACTAATTCAAAGTGAGTTGCTTGATATTGGCCTAGTGGGAAAACTGCATTCTAAGTGTGTTAGCCCGGGTAGACTAGAGGAACAAATTTCATAGACATGCATATAGATATAAGGAAAAGGTTTATATATAAGAGAAATGGGACATTAAGGAAGCATCCCAATCCAATTCAGTACAAAGTCCTAAATCCAATATTAACCCATATATCTGATATCAGTCTATAAAGTCTCCTTCTGACTCACAAAGTCACAGGTCAGTGGGTACAGAGTCCCAGTTCTGGCAGGGGTCTCCCCATGGTTCCTCACTTCCAGGGTTCAGGGTTCATCAACAGCATCCAGTGGTGGTAGAAGCAACTCATCGTTGGCACAGGGTCCCATGTGGCCTCTCCAGCTTCAGAGGGCTGGCTCCATCAGGGCCCAGCCATGTGGCTTCTCCAGCTCTTCAGATGCTGCCATCTGTCTTGTCCATGATTATTCGCCTCTGAGACTAACTCCCAACAACTGGGGAGACAGATTCTCATCTTCACAAGGGAAATATCGTGGGACTTCCCAGAAGTCTCAGGAGAAAGCCATGCCCACACGGAGGCCTCATTGGCTACTCAATGGCTGTCTCCAGATTAACAGGCTAGACACCACCCCTACATCTCAATCATGAAATTAACATAAGCACATGACAGTCACACTAAAATAACTCTGCTCTGTCCAGCACAGTCTGGTTTGCAGGGTGGGGCATACTCCTCATGGGGTTTCTGCGGCTGTAAACTTCTTTGGATATAGATAGTCCTATTTTTACCCTCAAAAATGACAATAGTCCAACACACCTCATAAGCACCATCAGGGTTACAACTTGAGAGAACTTTTTCCATTTCTTTCAGCCTGCAATGTGTTGAGTGCACTCTTGCCTTTAGACTTTTTAACTCCAAGTCTTTTCACTTTATTTCATTATCAATACTTTCTAACTCCATACTTTTCATGGTCTTCTCACATGGTCCTTTAAATTTTTCTGTTCAGCTCCTCATCCTTTCTTTCATTTGTGTTATCTACTCTCCATTTAAGAGCACATTTCTGAGTCTCTTTTGGCATCCATTTTGGTCTTTCTTTCTGAACTGTCTTTTTAACAATCTTTTCCTTTATTTACTGAATGCATATCATAGAGAATGCTATCTATTTTCTATAATATTTTCTACTAAACCCTGGAATTCTTATACTTCCTAAGGTTATTTTTTTAAGTCATTTTCTATTTAGGCACTGCAGAGTACCCTTTTGAAGCGTATGGCATCTTTTCATTGGTCTTCCATGGTTTGTGAAATAGGCCACTAGCACGGATATCAGGAGTTTACTTGGAATCAGGGTGGACAAGCCTGGAAATTCTGACTATCAAGGTAAGGGCTCTGTTGATGCTTGAGTATACTCTATCCTCTAACCATACTGTGCTGATGGAAATGCTTAAACTTTCAACTACAAACCTAACTAATGATGGTTCCCGGTTACCCAGAGACACCTTGGAGGAAAAGCCTGGAAATAAGCTTCCAAATAAATCATGGCATTGAATATGCTGCTGTGTAAAGTTCTATGCTGCAATTCATAAGATACCCAAACTAGCTTGGATTTTTAAAAAAATCTTATTGCATTGTATTGTGAGTACAATAAGTTAAGTGAACTATACTTCATCCATGGGCAGGCTCTGCAATGAACAGATTAGGTACCTTGCACGACTTCCCCTAGTTTGTGGACCAACCATTTTCTGTCAGTTTGTCATACTAGGGTGGCTGATGAATTTCTGATATTGGAAGCTATGATGACAATATTTCAGACACCAGGGTTGTTGCTCGTGGTTGGAAGATTACCGCAGAGCTAGCAGACTAAGGCAAACAAGGAAGAAAGAAAATATAGTCCACTTCTGAGGGATTAGCTATGAAAATATTATGAATAGCAGCAGGATATTATCCAAAAAAGAATGCCTCATGCTGAAAAACACTCCAAGTATTACTGAAGAAGCTTTTACTGAAAAGTATTATTACTGAAGAAGTATTACTGAAGGTGTTTTCTCAAGCAAGCATTACTTTGATGATGTGAATGAAGTTCAGTCAGGATGCTTTGCTGAAGCAATGTGGTCAACACTTCAATGCACAGACTTGGACATTATCTGAAAGGGCATTCTCTAGAGAGGGAAATTATGTTTTGTTAAGTTCATGGTCAGTAAAAGAGGAAGACCTTCAACAAGGTGGATTGGCACAGTAACTGCAACAATGGATTGAAACATAACTATTTTGAGGATACGCAATATTGGATAATATTTTGTTGCACATAAGATTAATATGAGTCAGAACCAAGTAACCAATTAGAACCAACGGAAACAAGAAGTTTCATTCGCTATAAGATTTGCTTAATGTTTGTTGCAACTAATAATATATCCAATAATATTTACTATTTTGGGCTTTAATTCTCATGACCCTCACAGTCTCTTCCTTTGTTTGGGTCACATTTTACTGAACTTCCCCTTTGTTCATATTGCCATCCCACTCAAATTAATACACACATACATTCTTTAGTGGTTTTCCCTGTCTTCCCTTTTCATTTCTGATAACCAACAAAGAGCGTTTCTTTCTGTATCTAAACTTTTCTTTACATTTTGTAATGGTGGCCTCAGACAATAGTTCTCATTTTTTTGATGTATGGATTTCATTCAGTCTTATGCCCTCCAGGTTCATCCACAGTATAAGATGCTTCTAGAATTCATAATTATTCATTAATGCATAATGTTGCTGAGTATTCATTGTGTGTAGTGCCCTAAGTTTTTAATGATACTTTGGTTGTTTCCAGCTTTTTGATATTGTGAGTAATGTCGCAATGGACATGGATGCACATATATCTATTTATGATCTAGCTCTTCTTCCTTGGGATATATAACTTATAGTAGAATTGTTGAATCATATAAGGGAATACCTGCCACACACACACACACACACACACACAAGCAAAGATAACAAAGCTCCTCTGAATGGAGCTGTCATCATATGCGTTTTTCCTGCAAGGCAATTTCCTGAGTTGGGCACCCAGTGACTTCCCCTGGGAAGGTGCTCTCTGAACACAGTGAATGCTCTCATAAAAGCACTTTCACTCAAACTTCAGTTTTTGCAATGGCCGATTTAAGAGAACATGATGTGAGTATGAAATTTTGTTTCCTGCTTGGGAAAAATGCCACAGAAACTGTTGTGATGTTGAACGCAGCTTAGAAGGACTGTGTTATGGAAACAAAAATCTCCAGTGTGGGAGTGTTTCCCTCATTTAAAAAAGGTGACATGTTGATTGATGACAAACCTAATTCAGGATATCCATCAATTTCCTGAGGGACAAAAATGTCAACAAAATTCGTATATTTGTGCTCAAAGACCAAGCACAGACCATTAAAGACCATGATCCAGACTATCTTGAAGCGCTATTCACAAATTTCAACAGAAGATTCGGAAATGAGAAAGATCACTGTGAAATTTGTCCCTTGGATTCTGACTAAGAAGGAAAAAGAGGGTCAAGGGGAAACATGCCATACTTTGAAAGAGTAGGTCTCAATACACCCACACACACACATACACCCCAAGGTAGTTACTGGTTATGAAACCTGATGCTATTCTTATGACCCTGAAAGCAAACATCAGTCAAACCAGTGGAGGATGCCCTCATCACATCACCAAGTGAAATCAAAGTCCTCCCAAAAAAACTCATCAAGTGAAACCAAAGATCAAGACAATGCTTTGTTTTTGTTTTGATGTGAAGGGGTTGGTATATTTGGAGCTTGTTTAGCCAAATCAGACTATTAATTAAGCGTTCTAGTTAGAGCTTCTGAAAAGACTGCGTAACAGCATATGACCAAAACAAAACACAAAAAAAACAACTCTGATTTGTGGCAATAAGAGACTTGTTTTGCCATCACAATAGTGTCCCTGGGCACACAGCCCTCCCATCGGGCCAGTTTGAGGCAACAAACCAGGATGCCTCTCTTGCTCCACACACCGTACTCATCAGACGTTGCTTCCTGAGACTTCTTTTTGTTTCCATGAAAGAAGAGAGGCATGAAAAGACAGTTATTTTAAGACAAGAAGAGATGAAGAAAAAAGGAGGGAGGTGCTATCACCCATCCAAACATATGAGTTGAAAGTGTCTCCAAGAATTGAGCCACACATTTGACAAATATATTAAGTATAATGTGGAATACACTGAAGGTTGTTTTGTAAAAAAAAATAAAATTTTTTTTTTGCTGGGGTACTCCCTCGAATAAAATCATTATTTATAACTTGCTAGGGAAATTCTATCAAATCAGTTGTAAAAATAAATATATTTCAAAATAATCTCTTTTTTTTTAGGCATCGCTGCCCTCTGGTGGTGGGAGTAGGAGGCCCAGCCTTGCTGCTGGATTTGAACCTCCAACCCAGTGGGCCGCAGTCCCACACACAACCACTACGCCACTGGGGCTCAGCCCAAAAATAATCTTTTTTTCACTTTTTTCCATCTAATTTTCTTGACTATGAATATATACATACATGGAATATAAGAAACTTAAGTAAGTCTCACCGAAATGCCACAAATACAGTGAACTGCACTGAGTTGAGTAGTATTACTTTACCAATTATTCTTAGAGTTTTCTTCCCTCTGTTATTTCAATCACTCTTTCCTACATTACTGAGTCCAATCATGTCGGTCTCTGATATCTTATGATCTTTAGACCCACCTTTGTGCTTAGCTCATACTGAAGGAGAAAGTCTTTCTTCAGATCTTACATCTTGAGATAGTTAAGGTTTATTGTGCCAAACTGACCGCTAAATACATGAGAGATTCATTAAGAGTGGAAAGAGAAATGGCTCTGTGAACCTTGCCTTTCTAGTTCTCAGGTCCCTTGCTTTCTGATGGTCGGACCAGGGTGCAGCTGCCTTAGCCAGTTCCCTGCTTCAGCTGACAAGACTCACTCCCTGTGAGCCATCCCTGAGGAGAAGCCACATGGACCAACCTTGATGCCGTCCTGAGTGCTGGAGTGCTGAGTGGTCGCCGTGTGGAGACCCCTGCCAGTGCCGACAGGGTTATGTGCTCACTGACTTGGCTTTCCTCCTGCAGCCCATGTCATTGTGTTTGTTTTGTGAGCTTGAGGAGGACTCTGTAGGTCAGGGTTGGACATACGGGCTAATGTTGGACTTGTGGGGTTGGACAGCATTGGTTTTGGATGCTCTCTTCATGTACATTACCCTTTATATAAAACTCTGTCCTATATACATATGGGTTTCTGTGGATTTGTTTCTGTAGTCTACCCAAACTAACACACGTTTCTTTCTCCAAGCTTAATTCTCTCAAAACTGTTCCAGACTACCACATTTCTCTGCTTCCCATATAATTTCTTCCAACTACTGTGGAATAGCTCTTGTGAGCAAAATAATTTCAGTTCATCGCACCAAAGCAGTATTATTATCATTTTCTAGTACCCATTTTAAATTCATAAATTTAATCAACAAAAAAATGACAGGATGAAATAAAGATCCCATTATAAACATCCCGATGCTTTCATCAGTTCCTAAGGGTATCTTGTTTTTAATATGCAACTACGCCAACTGTCTCTCCTTCTAGATTATGACCTGAATTCCTTCCGATGAGTCTCATGCACAGAAACCTCTTTAGTCTATGACGATAAAGCACAGAGAGAATGAAGGATGGGACATTTTCTAAGCACTTCTGGAAAAGTGAATTCTCAGTGGGAGCAATGACCATGAAATCACTGACATTGGTATTTTCAGGGACTGCCAAGTCAGTAGAGTCTCATGGCTGCCCTATGGTATCACTGATGCTAATATTTTATACCCAATTTTAAATATTAAATATTTTAATTTAATATTATTAATGTGCTAATAGTATGCCATAAATCATGTCTTGCTGTTTTGTCTTTCTTCTTATCTTGATAATAATAAATCCTTTGGGACAAATCCTGTCTATAGTACTATATTAGTTTATTCAGTGTTGACAATAAGTTAACATTGAATAAAATAATAAATTTGCTCATAGTAGCTTAAGGAATGTCTACAATATATTTATTTTGCTTTTGTGTTCTTAAAGAGACCTAGAATCACAGTGGCTAAGCAGATTTGAATGCACCTGCTGCTCCACCACTCACAATTTGTGTCTGTGAAGATTCACCTCTATAGGACAGTTCTATTTTGGTATATGAGTCAACAGTAACAAGGTGAGTTGTGTTGGGTTTTTTTTTTTTGGAGTTTTGTTTTGTTTTTCTTTGTGAGTAGATGCAGGATATTTGATTTAAGAATATAAAATTTATGTTTTTAAATTTTTAAATCTATATGCTATCCCACACCAGAAACAGTTCTTTTGCTAAACTTGGTAAGCATTACCCTTATGACCTCCCAAATAATCCCAAAGTTCTAGATTAGGTACCTGTCAATACATATGTTCTATAAATTTAAAGAATTCTTGTAATAGAACATTGTCTTCCAAATTTAACTATGCACTATGCTTTCTACAGATTCTTTCATACATGCTTTGCTATTTATTTGCCAAGGTAATTTTGAACAGGGAAATTTTACAAATGAAGAAATGAAATTTCTAAAAATAAGTAATTCCCCATATTACATGATTCGTGGTTAGCAGGAAAAAAAATTATTTCAAAACAATACATTTTAACCATTGCAATGATGTCACAGAAACTCTGATTGCTGTGCACATTGATATAGAAAGAACAAAAATTCAAGGAAGAGTTTTTACATAGAAATTTCAGCTAATTCTATAGCAGAATGATCTCCCATTTTGAGTGGGAGCAAAACTCCTCTTTCTTGGGTCCTTTTCATTGCAAGTCTACAGTCATCTAACTTATGACTCTGGCCTTCCAGAACCACTTAGAGAAAAACTTCTGAACTATCAGCAAGATAATAAAAGGAAATGTTTTGAGGAAAACGTTCCTTTCTATTCTGTAGAGATGTTTCTGAGCATATAGTCACTCGCTGGCTCAGTTCCAGATTCTGTTTTGCAGTTTAAACCCTGCTTTGTAAAATTAATCATCAAGATTGTTAAAACTGCAGATGGGGCCCTGTAAGGTAAGGAGAGTAGGCAATTTAATAAGCCTGAAAAATAAGTGCTGACAATGGCATTGTGGCATACTCGCAGAACCAGCTTACAGGAGCATCATGATACGGGGAACACTCAAACTGACAAATCTTTCCCAAAGTTGCATATTTATAAACACCAAAGGTAGAGAAAATAATTAAAATACCCATCAACTTTGTTCATGAAGAAAATAAAGTTGGAAAAGTAAAGAAGACCACACCACTTAAGTAGCTGTATCAAGAATCAAATCATTATCAATAGCCTATTAAAGTACAGGGAGCCTGAGTGGTTGAGTGTTACATGTTGGCAGCTAGTGTCAAGGTTAGCAATTGGAAACCACTGGCCACTCCTCCAGGCAAAGAAGAGATTTTCAAACTCCATAAAGATTTACAGTCTCCAAACTCAGGAGGACAGCTGTACCCTGTCCTACAGGGTCACTATGTGTCCTATTGTCAGAATTGACTCAATGGCAGTCAACTTGGTTTTTGGTTCTATGTAAGTATGTACAAAAGTCCTTGATACACAATGGACTTATGTATGGATTGTGATAAGAGTTGTATAAGCCTCCAATAAAATGGTTTTTAAAGAAATAAAAATGTACATTTAATGATTATATTATAAATATGCAAGTTTTAATATCCACTAATTATAAAACATAAGAAGGCAGTATGATTAATTTTAGTGGCATAACACATTGCACATTTCCCTCAGTGAGGGAACCCATTGGAAATTAAATGAGATGGGTCTGCAAGGCATCATCATTGAATAAATAAAAACTGAAACAGAAAACCTTCCCTTCAGTCTCATACATCCTTCCATTCTATCACATACAATCTCCATTCCAAGTATTGGATAAATATTTTAAAATAAAGTGAATGGTCAATTCTCAGAAGATGGTAAAGTCTTATAGACCATAAAAAATCCATGCATATGTATCATGAAAAAACATGTTGGAAAGACAACTTTGAGCATTTCCTAATTTATTACTCAATTTATAAGTTGTTGCCATGACATCAATTTACTCATGATGACCTCATGTTTATTTGAGTAAAACTATGTATGCTCCATAACCCGAAGCAGGCTGGTGGCATAGTTACAGGTTGGCCAGCTAACCACTAGATGGACATGTCAGAACCACCAGCATCTCTGTGGGAGACAGGTGAGTGTATCTACCACCATAAAGAGTTACAGACCAGGAAATCAAAAGGGACACGGTCACTCTAAGTTGGTGTCAACTCAATGACAGCGAGTTTGGGTTGGGCTTATGCTTCATAGGAAGCTGGTTTCTCACAATAAAACACAAGGCCCTTTCGCCAACGTGCCTCTGAGTGGCCTTAAGTACCAACCTTTAGGTTCGCACCCAAAACACTAACTATTTATACTACCCAAGGACTTCACTAGTTGATATATACCTGATAATTCATAAACATGAATTAACTCTAATATATTAAATAATGTAACTCTGAAGATTAGCCATAGCTTATTGAAAGCAGAGTCATGGAGGAAAAACATACCCTGTCTGTGGAGAAAATAAAAGCAATATCAAAATGAATTAAAATTAGTAGGTTTCAAAAATATTATTACCATAGTATGCTAGTCATTCTAAGCAGTATCTGTGAGAAATCATTACACTATATACATTATCCTTCATACAGTTTAAATGAGGTGTGCTTCTTCTGTGTGGACTTAATTGGCACTTCACTTTTATGGTGGTTTGTTTGAATCCAATCCTTTAAGACCGAAACACTATTTCAATTGCCTGCCAAACACATCTCTTTCTTTATCACACTTTGCTGAAGCACGCTTATCTCCAGTGAAGGTGAATATCAAGTTGGATCATGTTAATAAAAACTATGGTAACTATTTTTGGATTGGGACTAGAATAACACAGGAGCCCAGAATCCATCTTCTTGTTCACAGGTTATGGATGGCTCCAGTTTATTTGGTGGTCATACTATGATAAAAGCAACAAACAAACCCACAGCCAACAAGATCAACAACAAAAAACAAACAAATGAAATGTAAAAGTAAAACTGAAAACAAAGAAACAAAAGAAAGGAAACATTGTTAAATATCCTCAGGGTACAAGACAATTGCATTGATAGCATCAATAATGTATCTAATGACATAGAATTTAAGGTACTATTGATATGAGTTTATGTAAGTATAGACCAAATCAGAGCTTCAATCTATGAGATGTTGAAGAAAAGTTCTTATAGGAGACGATATTTTATCTAAGATACGAAGAAAAATAAGTCATTGTACAAAACAAACCAAGGCAAGAGTATCCCACGTGTTAGGAAAAACATATGAACAGGTACTGAGATGGACAAAAGAGATCTCCTGATTCTAAGGGTAAAAATCAGTCAATCAAATCCACCAGTAAATCAATATGTGAGACAAGCCTTCTTGACAGATTTGGTCTCTAAAATCGGAGATTCTGTACCCCATCCCACAGGGTTCCTATGCATCAGAATCAACTGAATGGGAGTGGCCTTTGAAGATGGAAACAAGTATAATCTTTTCAGGAAACTGAAAAAAGCTCCAAACCCCACCAACCCCCTGCCTTCAAGTTGTTTTTAATTCATAGTAATTAGGCAAGGCAGGTGGATATTTTTTTCCAAGACTAACTCTTTATGGAAGTAGAAAGTCTTGTCTATTCCTCCTGAGTGAATGGTGGTTCGAAATTGCTGACCTCACAGTTAGCACTCAGATGCACAACCTTCGTGTCACCAGGACTCCTTGAATGCAGTGCAGTGTGGCTAAAATATAATGAGTGGTAGAAGAACATGCCAAAGAGATACCCAGGGGGTATCTCATGCTGCTCGCTGGTGGCAAAGATTCTACATTGTCTTCTAGATAAAATGCAAAGTGAGTAAGAGTTTTGGGCAAAGAATGGCCTGACTTCATTTATGTTCTAATAAAATTGCTGGCTACCATGTGGACAAGAATCAAAAAGAAAAACAAATTGCCTTGGCAGTTAAGATAATGAAGAGAAATAAAGGTAGAGACAAAGTATATTTTTAACATGCCATTAAAGTCTGCCGGGAGGAGGAGAATAATAAAGAAATCATAGAGTACTCATAAATTTGAGCCTTGCATACTTGGATAGAACTTAGTACAATTTTAGTATGGGGAAGTCCAACTGACACAAAGGTCAGGAGATTGGAGCAATGAAAAATTCCAATGTGAAAATTTTAAGCATGAGATGTCTATTAGGTGTTCTCCTGAACATAGTCAATAATTAATCCATGTGTAAACTTGGGAAATAGGATAAGCATAGCGTGGTAGTTATGTAATTGGGTATCTCCTTGAGACTATTAAGGAAGAGCAAATGGGGTGGAGCTTAGCCTGCAATCAGATTACAGCTTGATGAACTCACTTGGAAGCTCTATGGAGATAAATAGTTCACTGGAGATGGGACACGCTGCACTCCCTGCACAACATTCCTGTTAACAAGCCACATGGAGCTAGGCTGGTAGAGCCAGAGCCCTGGAGCTGGAAGAGTCATGTGGACACCTATGCCAGTGCTGAGTCTCTTCCACCCCCTCTCGATCCCCAAGACTTTCCACCCACTGGCCTATGATCTTCCTCCATTCATCAACATTGCACAGCTGTGTGCCTCTAAAGAAGAACATAGAATTAATATCTACAAATGGAGTAATAGCAGACTTATAAACTTGATCTGGACTGGGCTGGGATGTTTTCTTAATGTATAATTACTCTACGATATAAAGTTCTCTCTTACACACATATGGGTCTCACTGGATATGTTTCTCTGGTCTACCTGGACTAAGATAATTAGGAAATCATGACTATATAAATCTCTATGACTGGACTCAGGGAGGAAAGATACCTGCAATGGATAAGGACTGTCTAGCAGGAGACTAAATAACAGAAAAGAGTCTAGGGGGTCAAGTTTTTTTTTGTTTGTTTTTGGGGCATCACTGCCCTCTGGTGGTGGGAGTAGGAGGCCCAGCCTTTGCTACTGTGGAGCTGCTGCTGGAATTGAACCTCCACCCCAGTGGGCCGCAGTCCCGTGCACAACCACTACACCACCGGGGCTCAGCCCGGGAGTCAAGTACTTATGAAAGAGAGTGAATCTTAAGGAATGCTGCTGAACGGCATGATGAGAACAGATTTACTGAAGACATAGTTTTTGAATTTGCCAAAGTAGTGGGTGTTGGTGCCTTATAGATGCAGATGGTAGATAGAGAGAGAGAGAGAGATGGAAGGAAGGGAGGAAGGAAGGGAGGGAGGGAGGGAGGGAGAAGAGGTGGGTGCCCATTAAGTGGCATAGAAGGAAGTCAAATAAGAGTAGGTTGATCAATAAATGGTAAGCAAAGAATGAATAAGTTTTTTCTTCTTCAGTCTCTCTTATGCATACTGACCCCAATATACAATAGAACAGTCCAACATCATTCTCACAGAATTGCTATGAGCCCGTTGTTGCAACTACTGTGACAATCCATCTCCTTCTAAAGAGCTCCTTCTAAATTTTTCTGACAACCTACTTTATTAAGATGTCCTTTTCCAGGGACTGGGCCCTCCTGATAACGTACACAAGATAAGTGAGAAGTCTTGCCATGCTTGCCTACTTGCAGAATGTGCTTCCTCTTAGACATACTTATTTGTTCTCCAAGAACCCTGGGAGACACGTGGAGGAGGCTATCGACTCACATGAATACTTACCGTCTCAGAAACTCACAGGGGCAGTTTTACTCTGTCCTATCGGGTCACAATGCGTTGGAATCAACTCAAGAAAAGCGAATTTTTGAGTTTTGGTTTGCTTTGCTTTTTTCCTTCGTGTAATCTATAGTAATTTCAGTATTGATTGCCAACACCCTACGAGGCATCAACTCCTCTCCCCTCTTCCTACAATGGCTTGTGACAGATACACTTCAGTCTCAAGGTGACATCTTTTCTCTTTAACACTTCAGAAAGGTCCCGTGTCCCAGATGTGACCAATAGGATATAAGCCCTTGATTTCTGGACTGTTTCTTCCATGATGGCTATTTGTGGTCCAAGTGTATGAGTGCCTCAAAACAAAAGTACTTCAACCAGAGCCTCACTTTCAGCCTAAACTTTAAAACTGGGGCTCTGGTTGAAGTACCTTTGTTTTGAGGCACCAATACAAGCTAGAATGCTATCTTGCATTCTCTTTCTAACTACTAAACTGCTGAGGTGATGTCGCAAGGGCACAAAGAGAGACCGTGGCTCTGAGAAGTCTCCCTAACAACCCAGGATAGTAGGGAAGAACAGTTTGCCTATAAGAAAGGCAGACAGATGAAGCAGAAACACACAAAGACTAAAGAGGATTGACACAAGGGCGTTCCCCTCAAAATTAAGACATGTAAATAAATAGAGCCAATTATCTTTTGTTCCAGTTCATAGCCACTAGTCTACAGGAGAGAGTGGCACTGCCCCTGAGGGTTTCAGAGATTATGAATCTTCATAGGAATAGAAAATCTAGTCTTTCTCTCACAGCAAGCATGACTGGTGGTTTCAAATTGCTGAACTTGCAGCTTTTTTGCCCAACTCTTAACCCACTACATTACCAGGGCTTCTTTATAAGGTCACTATAAATCAAAATCTGTTCCATTGTAGTGAGTTTGGAAAGGTGATTTTCATTGGCTTTTTGGATTTTTGCATTCTGATCAGAAGGATGAAAAGAAAGAGAAAAACATCTCCCGGCTGTCTTACCAAAAAAAAAAAAAAGCTTTTACCAAAGTAATTTTAAAAAGCTCCTGTGGGGCTGAACCCCGGTGGCATAAGTAGTTGAGTGCGGGACTGCAGCCCATGGGCTTGGCAGTTCAAATCCAGCAGCTGCTCTCCAGGAGCAAGGCTGGGTAGCTCCCACGACCACTAGAGGGCAGTGATCCCCCTCCACCACCACCACACCCCCCCCCCAAAAAAAAGCTACTGTGATAGTTAAGGTTTATTGTGCCTGGCTGACCAATAAACTCATGTGGGATTAATTGAAGGGCAATTTAATTGAAGGACAAAGGGATAAATGGCTTGGTGAGCCTTGCCTTTTTTGTTCTCAGGTCTCTTGCTCTCTGATGGTTGGACCAGGGTGCAGCTGCCTTACCCAGTTCCCTGTCTCAGTGGCAAGGCTCACTTCTTGGGAGACATCCCTAAAGAGAAGCCACATGGGTGGCTGGAGCAGCCATGTGGAGACTCCTGGCAGCATTGAGTTGCTTACACATTCTCTAATTAGGCTTTCTTCCTGCAGTCCACATCATTGCATGTGTTTTGTGAGATTGAGGAGGACTTTGTAGATCAGTGTCCAACATGTGGGCATTGGTGGACTTATGGGCTTGGACTGGGCTGTTGGGACGCTTTTCTAGTGTACCCTTACCTTTATATAAAACTCTCTCTTATACATATATGAGCTTCTGTGGATCTGTTTTCTCTAGTTTACCCAGACTAACTCAGCTACTGATACTATTGAGCTTGTCTCCGAAAAGCATCAAGCACCACTAACTTTGTATATAAGTATATAATCTTACATAGCTCTTTGAAATCAGCCAGACATAGCTTTGGTGACACTTCCTGTCCATCCCTCTTTTCTCTTCACCTATATATGTTGAACAAAATTTTAGTATCCTCACCATTATAACTTTGTGATCCTTCCCCTCCAGGACAGTTCTCTGGCATAGTTGAGCAGGGATTTTTGAAGCAACACATCCCTCTGTAATCCTGAAAAGACCTAGACTTTGAAAAGAAATTGTGAAAGAATGTCCTGTTCTCTGTGTCTCATGTATTAACACTCCAAATACTTTCAACAGCAATGGGGTAAGTATTCTCTGAAAATATGCTTGGGTTTACTTTCTCTCGTTCTCTTCCTCACTTTTATAAAGTGAGATATTTCATGAAAACCAATTGCTGTCATGTTAGCTAGGCATAACTGGGCAAAGGTATAAAGATCAACAATGCAAGGCATTTCCAGCACAAAGGCAAGGTCTCTATGCCCCGCTGTCTCCCAGCACAAAGGAAGGTGAGTGGCAGATATGTGAAAATACTGAAAGGGTTTGGGCAGAAAAATCCTGGACATTCACACTACCCCCACAATGGTTGAATGGACCCTTCATGTCAAGGCCTGTTGACAGGGACACAGCATGAACTCTGGGCTTCATGCACCTGGCAAGGGGAGGTAAGCTGCAGGAAGCCAGCCAGAGCAACAAGAACCAGAAAGTTAGCCAGTGGTGAAAGGCCCACAATTACCATGATAGAAACATGACTCTTCAACTCAGGATGCCCTTGCATAACCTGGGAGTTCTCCCTACTTCTCATTGCAGTACTTCCTTAATAAATTCTCTCATTCCTTTCCAGTCATTTCTCTTCAACTCTGCTCTCATTGCTGTCCCTCATCCGAATAGTTTCTGTATTAGATTCAGAGATCTGAAGAATACTTATTTCATTTTTTTGAGGTTGTTATCCTTTTCATTGATATATCCTTTATTCCCAGAAAAGTTCCTGGCACATAAGAGACTAAGTTAATAAATTTTATATAGATAAGAAACAAAGACATAGCGTTGAATAAAATTCAGGCATTTATGGACTTAAGGAGTGGGTGTATAATGATTGCATTACTGAAAAGAGAAGGAAATCATTTTGGAGAGGAAATTAATGAACACCTTTGAGATAAATATTAAATATTTGAGATAAATATTAAAACCCAGTAGAACATGTGTTATAAAACAAGTGATTTCTAAACTAAGTTGCTTAACTCTATCTAATCATCTTGGCCTGTGTAACCCAGTTAAGACACTAAAGTCCAAGAATATTGGGTACAGGGCATTAAAAAAAATAAAAATAGGACCAACACCTCCCTGTGTTTTCATTCTCAAACCCAGTATAGGAGATGATCACGACTAAGCTTTCTACCTGTAGGTAATAATGACTGCATTTCTCATCTGTGACTACATTATAGTTTATCATTTGAGTGTCCACTTTGGGACTCTAGGTGACTCTTGTTGAGCCTCCATCTCTCTCTCATAATGGTGGGATCAGGAACAATCGGTGTACAGTGGTGAGGGCTACTGCAGCAATCTACTCACAGATCAGAGCTCAGCCTCTCCTCCTATCACCCTGCCTCCATTGTTGACCCAGGTTCACTGGGTGCAGGCCCTTCCCTGATTTGCTCATTGATCTCCCTCTACTATAGTGATAGGCGATACTTTTCTCTCATGAGCTTATATTACATAGGACCTAGAAATGAAAACAGCAGAGAATGATAGTGAGTCCAACTACTTTGCCTCATTTAGGAAGCAGGACTCCATATGATGGGTATTACAGAGATACTGGAGTCCGGGTTGTGTTGTGTAGGAGAGGAAGCATTGGACTCCAACCACAGAGTCAGTCTGCACTGTTGTGCAGAGGACTGTTGGAACTACCTGCTCTCCAAAAGGTTTATACTCGCAGGAGCCCTTTATAGGGTTTCTATGAATCAATTTTAACATAGACGCCAGTGGTTTTATTGTTGTTTTTTACTTACAAACTGTGATTGCTCAGGACAAAGGGATATTATATGACTTCAAATCAGAAAAAATATGAGTCAGGGTCATGGTTTTTCAGTGCACTTATTCAATCTGTAGCTGAGCAAATAATCCAAGAAAGTAGTTTATGTGAAGAAGAGTGTAATATGAGGATTGGAGGAAAGCTCATTCACATCCTGACATGCACAGAAAACACCATCTTGTTTGCAAAAAGTGAAGAGACCTTGAAACATATGAAGATTAAAGATTTTATCCTTCAGTATGGAATAAAACTCAATGTAAAGAAAACAAAGATCCTCACAACTGGTCTAATATACATTGTGACAAGCAAAGAAAATACTGAGCTGTCAAGTATTCCCTTTTACCTGAATGGATAAATCAATACCTATGTCTGGAAATATAAATGATGTATTGTTGCACTTGGACAAATACACTACAAAAGGTATCCCTAACTTTCTAAAGCACATAGGTGCCACTTTGAAGATGAAACACGCCTGATCTGATATTTTCAGTCATCTCATATGCATGTGAAACTGGACAATCAATAAGGAAGGTTGCTGAAGAATGTTAATTATGCTGTTGACAAAGAATATTTATTATACCATAAATTGCATCACCATGCCCATGTAAACCAAATAAAACAGTCCTAGTAGAAGTACAACTTTTATAAGAGAACATAACTTTATGTCAGATACCTGAAATATATTATCAAAAGAGGACCATCCCCAGGAGAAGGAGATTATCTTTGGCAAAGTAGAGAAACATCAAAAAAGAGAAAGATTCTCAAAGAGATGGATTGATTCTATAACATCAACAATAGGCTCGAATAGAACAAGGAATGTGAGGGCCACTGTTTTGTTCTATTGTTCAATTAGCCACTGTGGTCACTATGAGTCAGAATTAAGTAGATAGTATATAAAACAATAACAACAACTTAGAAATTAAAACATTCATTTTACCATTTTATGATACTCAAAGTTTTCGCTAATAAATTGCACATTTAACATTTCAACCCACTCAATACTAAACTTAATTAGAGTTACTGGAAATCTTAGCACTGTTTTCCCGAGGAAGATGATTAAAACACTGCTCCAGAAGAATATTCCTCAGGTCCACATAGACCTCTGAAAATAATTTCTAAAAATAAAAACAAAAACAGTAACATAACACACACACAAAAAAAAGGCATGGGAATCAGTTGCAGAATTCTCATGCAGAAAGCTTGAATTTGGTTTCTGACCAACGCACTTCATATAAAGTCCCCACCTGTCTGCTAGTCAAGTTGTGAAGTTTCACAGGTTTCAGGGGATGTACACTGGAGTCGGAAACATGGGGAATTTAAGATAGATGATCCTCCCCAGGACTAGTAGGGGGAGTGGTGATACTGGGAGGGTGGAGGGATGGTGGAGTAGAAAGGGGGAACTAATTTCAGGGATCTACATATGACCTCCTCTCTGGGGTGCAGACAACCGGGGGATGGGTAAAGGGACACATTGGACAGTGTACGATATGAAAAGGTAATAACAATTTGTAAATTATTAGGGGTTCATGGGGGAGAGGAGGGAGGAAATATGGGAGCTGGCATTTTTAAAAAAAGAAAGAACTAGAGGAAAGGGGGAAAGAGAAACTTATACCAAGGGCTCAAGAAGAAAGTATTTGGAAATGAATACAGCAACATTTATACAAATATGCTTAATACAAATGATGTATTGAATGCTATGGGAGCTATAGAGCCCCCAATAAAATCTATATTTTAAAAAATTCTTGAAAAATATACACAACTTACATTGCCAATTGTGTGCATTCTTGCACAGGTAGAAAAAATAGTAAGAAATCATCAACAATTTCCTTGGCATCTCTTGGATATATTTGAGGAAAACATTCAGAAGAATTAATTTTAAAATATAACAGAGATGTGGGAATATAAATCACACCATATTAATTGGTCTATCTAATATATTTTTCATACATTATTCTATATACATCTCAGTCTTGAAAAGATGCTTTCATAAACACACACAATGGAAACACAAAGTGAAACTCTCTATTTCACAGTGACCTGGGAGATGATATGCTAGTCAGGTCACAGTGGAGCACTTCATCACTCGAGCCGTCGGGGTGCCCGTGCTTCATACAAATTAAAAGATTATAGCAAATTTATCCAGAACAAAGGTGCCGGAGTAGTGCAGAGGCAAAGCGCCGTATCGTAACTGACAGGTCAGCAGATTTAACTGCCTAGTCACTCTGTAGGAGAAAAATGTGCTCCCGCAAAGGTTTCTTTAAAAACTCTCACTGCCATGGAATCACTGCCGACTCGCAGTGACCCTACAGCGTGGCATAGAGCTGAATTTCAGAGACTGGAGCTCCTAATCCCGGAGTAGAAAGGCCATCTTTCTCCCACTGAGTGGCTGGGAGACGCTGATCTTGCCTTAGCAGTCACCAGGCCTCCTTGGAAACCCAAAGGGCAGCAGGACTTGGTTCCGTAGAATTGCTGTCAGTCAGTTATCAACTCAGTGACAACGGCCTTGGCTTGGTTTTGGATTTACCCAGGGTCAATCAGACAGACACATAAAAGCAAAATATTAATACCAAAGATTATCAAAGTAAATGTTACAAAGAGCTACAAAATTAAATGAAAAATGGCAAATGTTTGCTATCACCAATCCACGCTCTCCTGTGACATTTGAAAATACCACACTTTCTTAAATAATGTACATGATAATATTTCTCATTTTATTGTCTGACCTAGCATTTTTTTAATAGTCAAACCATGTGAGAAAAAAAATTGTGCACCTTAATGATAGCAGCATGGGTGGCTCAGCACATCAGAATTTCAAATGTATTCATGAAAATAAAATTTTACATTTACATATTATACCTGCATTAAGACTTTGGTGAGGCTGTTTGTTAAGAATTACCTAATTCAGGCTATTTTACTAATTAATAAATTAATTACACTTTTATGTAGAACATAAAGTTTACTAGTTTCTTGAGCAAGAAATGTTCATCAGGAATAAAGCACTGAATCTATCTTCTAGAGTGCTCTTCATGTAAATGTAACCTCAAAATAATCCAGAGAAATAACTAGAATGCCTAGCTTAGGGTCAATTACAACTAAAGGTAGATTGCATGAGATTGTGTGACTCGGAACCACAATAGGACAAATTCTCCGAAGTTCTTCCTCTGTTGACTGAGCACTGGCTGCACGGCAGTTCCTTCTCTCCAGTATAAATGCCTGCTTCTCCGGTCTCTCCAATGGAAATCCATGAGAATCCTCTTATACTTTGAACAAGAGGTTCCTTCCTGAACAAATATACAATCAGGGCCTTCAGATAAGAGACAGATTTGAACACAAAACTCACTGAAGTAGAACTTGAACAGTGATTTGAAAATAGGTGGCTGTAAAAGCTGTCTCACTTTCACAGCTCTTACAAGACCTTACTTTTCTTTAGATCTGCCTAATGCTCTAGATTCCACAAAACCTCCATCTAATGCAAACTATTCTTTTCGGATTGTGCAAAACACAGCAGCATTATTTGAAATGATTAGAAGGAATTGAAAGAGTGCTGGTCGGTGGCGCAAATCTATCAATTGTCCCATTGGGAGAAAGAGGAGCTTGTCTGCTCCCATCAAGATTGACAGGGTGACTGTCAATCCAAGTGAACTCAATGGCCATGGGATTTCAGCTTCAACAGGAATAGGTTGACCCAAAACATCACTGTGTGTGTGCCTTTTCTCCAATGACTGTCATTGTGTCTGTGTCACATACTGTTGGCTCTTCCCACAAAGTGGTGAGAAACTTGTTATCCTAATAAATTAATGAGTGCCTTCAGAACTGTCTCTGACATCTCCACAGTTCCACATGAATTTTTCCTCTAGGAAAAACAATCAGTAAAAAGAAAAGAAAAAAATCAATCTGTTTGGAGAGGAGAGAACTATTCATGAACTACCACAGCTACCAGCTTTTATCCTGGCCCATGGAGAGCTCATACATGTTCAGAGTAAAACTGGGTTCCATAAGGTTTGCCAATGGTTAATGCTTCAAAGGTAGATAACCAGATCTTTCTTTGAATGAGCTTCTATTGTTGCTGGGTGACAACCAGTCAGTGCCAACTTGTTGCAATCTTATGCACAGCAGGAGGAAACATTGCCTGACCCTGCACTGTTCTCACAATTTATCCCATCGTTGTAGCCACGGTGACAATCTATCTCCTTAGGGCCCTCCTCTCTTTTGCCTTTGGGAGGACTCAAGCTTTGAGGTTTTCAGTTAGCAAGCAAGCACCTAAATCCTTTGCGTCACCATGCTCACTGCCGTGGAGTCCAGGCTGACTCTTACTGACCCCACAGGACAGGATAGAAACGGTTTCTGAGACTATCACTCTTTAGGGGTGTAGACAGTTTCCTCTTTCACCCGTGGAGGGGCTGCTGGTTTCAAACTGCCCACCTGTTGAGTGATAGTGGCCCAGTGTACAGAATCTCAGGGCTCCACTCCTACTCTAGGGGAGGCTAAATGTAGTCTTCCCTCAAGCTCCTTTATCTAATGTTTTAAAAGCGACCTGAAAAGTGGGGCAGAGCCTACGTATAGTGTTTGAGAGACAAGTAGGAAGCTTAAACAAAATTGGTACATAAGTAAATGTGGTGAAGAGAGCTGATGGTGCTGGTTATTACAAGATATAGAATCTGAGGGCTTAAATGCTTGAAGTTAAACAAGTGGTCATCTAGCAGGAAAGCAACAAAGCCCACATGGACGAAGCAAACCAGCCTTGCAATCACAAGGTGTGGGCAGTATCAGGTAAAAGACCCCAAACAAACAACTAGGTCAATATGAATGGGGGGCAGGGGCTGTCAGGGTAGAGATACAAAGCTCATCCGTAGACCACTGGACAGCCAAGATGCAGTATAGTACTAACAAAGCACACAACATTCCTCTCGTTCTTTAATGCTTTCTCCCCACTACCCCCACTATCATGACCCCAGTTAGTGACACCATAAGTGTAAAAGTAAGAGGAGAAGCAGGAAAAAGGGAAAACCAAACACAGTGATCAACATATTAACACACACAACCCCAAGGGTGGGCAAAAACAGAAACATGGATGAAGGGAGACAGCAGAGAATGTAAGATATAGAATTAGTAATGATTTATAATTTATCCAGGGTTCACAAAGATGGAAGGGTGAGCAATTGAGGAAAGAAGAGGCCCTGATACCAAGGGCTAAAGTAGAAAGAAAATGTTTTGAACATGATGATGGCAACAAATGTACAAATGTGCTTGAAACAATTTATGTATGGATTGTTAGAAGAGCTATAAGAGCCCCAAATGATTTATAAATTTTCTAAAGCATATGTACCTAGGTGGAGGATATGCCAAAAAATAATCGTTTCACATTTTGCTTTCTGTTTGATAAAGATTTCGTTTTGTTTTTAAAAAAACAGAACCAAAGCATAAATAGTCCACCTAGCATCCATTTGAAATAATGCCCAAGCACATATACATCTGTGGTTTCATGAAGTCCACAAATTCCAGAGGTACAAAAGAGAGCAGAAATCCCAATCTGAGAACATGATCAAGTGGACACAACAGTGTCTCACATGCAACCTGGGTATTTCATGTTTCTTGCATACAAAGTGATCACTTTGCCAGGCATATAACGGGATAAGTAGGCATATGAAGAGGTAGCACCCCCCCAAAATGGAATTTTTTCCAAAGCGATATATATAATTTTTTTATAAACAACCTTATCACCCTCAAATTACTCTCCATTATACTTAATGCATTTGTCAAATCTGCAATTCCAAATGATTTTTAAAAAAATAAATAAATAAAATGTTGATTACAACATATGTAAAAGTGTGCTTGGCACAGTGATGGATGTATGGACTGTGAGAACTATAGGAGCTGTCAATAAAGTGATTTTTTTAATCTGCAATTCGATTCTTGGAAACATTTTTCAAACTCCTCTGTTTAGATGCCTGAAGGCACCTCCGTCATTTTTTTCTTCACCTCTTCTATTTCATCAAATCACTATCCTTTCATGTCCCTTTTCATTCAAAGAAACAAAAAGGAATCGCATGGTGTGAAATCAGGTAAGTCACATTGTGGGACAAGAGGCATGCTGGGGTTTTTTGCCAAAAACTGGTACACTGAGATGGCTGCATGAGCAGATGCATTGACCTGGTGGCAAAACCAGTCCCCCATCTACCACAAATCAGACCTTTCTTGTCTCACACTGTTAGCGCAGCAAAACTTCTTTCACAAAAAAATTCACTGTGACCAGCGAGAGTCTTTCTATGAGACACCACTGAGCGCACTAATTCAAAGTGAGTTCCTTGCTACTGGCCTAGTGGGAAAATTGCATACTATGGCAGCTCCATTCTCTCCAGTGCAATCCAGTTTTAGGGGGTCCACCTTCAAATAATCTATAATGCATGTGTCATGTGGGTCATAATAAACATAGACCTTCCACTATACTTTCTATCTTAAAAGTGTAACATACACTGTACAGCAGTCCACATTTCACTTATAGGCAGTATACATCTTCTGAGTGTTAAAGCATTTCCTCACTGTTCCATTTTTCTTTGAACTTTGTTTCGATGGGAAGCATCGTGACTCTAAAATGAATCAAAGCCAGTGCCGGCAATGATAACAGCAGCAAGGGGCAAAAGAAGGAGTGCTGATTAACTATGGGGTGGGGGGAAGATGTTCTTAAAGCTATCAAAAGGAGAAAAGTCAGTAAATGCTAGCACACTATTTAAAGGCTTTATACTTGACAGTTATGATGATCCTCAAAGACAGAGGGAAAAAAATCGATTGAGAGATCAGCTGCACAGCTAACAAAATTGTGACAGGGACCTCTATCAGCTATGGAAGCATTACTAATGACATAGGCTGAGGACTAACCCTTCTCAGCACATGCAAGACTACCGCTAAGGTAAAGAGCTTGATAGAGTTAATTAAAGAAAAAGAAGAACCAGATTATGATATGGCATCACCCATTTTGGTGACCCTTAGCAAGTTATAATATTCCACATTTTCTGTAGAACTCTACATATTTCCATTCTAGAAAAACAAAAGATGAGGCAAAATAATGCAGAAATTATAGAAACATATCATTAATATCACATTAATATCCAAGAAATGCGAGGAAGAATGCAGCCTCAGACTTACAGAAAAGTTTATCAGCCACCTTCAATGTAGAGATGACACAACTTTGCTGCTCAAAGTGAGAAAAGCTGGAAGCCCTTGCTGATGGATTGACACAGTGGCTGCAACCACGTGCTCAACAACAGCAACAGCCAGGATCGAACAGGACGAAACAGTGGGCTTCTTCCATTTGGGCTCCTGCAGGTCAAAACCCACTTGACAGCACCTAGTAAAAACATATAAAAGGGGCTGAGTAGTAGTAGTGGTGCACGGGTTGGCGGCCCACTGGGATGGAGGTTCAATTCCAGCAGCGGCTCCACAGGAGCAAAGGCTGGGCCTCCTACTCCCACCACCAGAGGGCAGTGATGCCCCCCCCCAAAAAACACAAAAAAACACATATAAAGGAGGATAAAAACAGTACCAACCTGTTGTGAAGCATGCATGTGCTATTAAATGTAGCAGCATATGAAACAGTGCTTGGCATACAGTAAATGCTGGGTTAGCTATTAGTATAAAGCTCAAAAGCTTTCAGGAAAATATTGATGCATGAAAATACAAAGTGCACTTAAAACAAGATATTTTAAAAGGCAAAGAAAAACACCCTATGGGGAAAAAGTATTCATACATATACTGTCATCTGATTTTATAGAGTTAATATAAATTTCTAATAAATAAATAATCCAATCAAAAAAGTATTCCACAAATAGAATCACAGGAGAAAAATACAAATGGCCTATAAAAAATTTTAAATGCTTCAATTTACTAATAATGAAAGACATACAAAAGAAGAGAAAAAATTAACTCTCAGGTTAAACTCAAAAACTCCCTATCACAGAGTTGATGACAATGGGTGACACCCCTGTAAGCCCGAGTAAAACTGCCTGGGAGTGTCAAAGACTCACTCTACAAAAGTAGAAAGCCTCAGGAGCAGACATTAAAAACGAATCACTGTGTACAGAGAATACTCTCCACTTTTAGGGTACTCATTTTGTATCTACCTCAAACTTGGCTTGAGTTTATCTACTACTTCTCATGATAACTTTTGAACTAGAAATTTCTACTCCCAAGTGCTTGCATATTATTAAATGTGAAATTGATGAGAGCATGAGGATGTAAAAACAGCACATTCTGCCATTATTCAGTGTCAAAATTATTATTGTAGCCCAAAATGTGTATTGTGTAAAACATGAGCACAACTTAAGCCTTTGATTCTGAAGCAGGACTTGAAGCTTATGCCCAAGAAGTATGAAACACTTGAGCTGCCTTTCCACCAAGGAAGCTGAGGAAATTTTCTCCATGATTACTCCTGTCTCTTAACATTGACTGACATGGGTGACAAAGCAGGATCTTTGAGAGCTGTCTGGGTCAGGAGTTCACACTTCGTTTTCCTTCCCTGTCAACATTAAAAGGTTGAACCATAGCATCCGACTTTACATCATGTGTGTCTGATGGCACAAAATCAATATGGTTTGCTTCGTGAACAGTTGCCGGAACCTACTGGCCATGAGAAGTACCTGAGTCAGGGGAGGAGGGTGAGGATCAGGAAAAGAAAGACAAATAGCACAGAGATGGGATTGGGAGGACGACAGTTCAAGACGACAGTCCCAAGTTTATTTTGAACAGTCTTTTTATATTATTTCTACAAAGAAGGATAAATCTGCTAACAAAGGAAAACAATTATTATAGTTTCTATGTGCATCATCAAGACACTCTTGTACTTGTACCTAGATGGTTACAACTTGTCAGCTTCCCTGTACCTGGACTCAACCATCCGTGTTCTCAAGCTGAGAATAATCTGCTGGTTGTCTTGCAATTAATGACTAAATCTAACAATACACTATTACACTTAATATTTTTCCAGTTCTGTGGGAACAGGAGAGCAGGCCTTTGGGGACATCAGTCAACCAGGACAGCCTCACCTTTCAGGGGGCACATTCCTGGGACATCAGTCTACCTCAAAGCAGCTCCCCACAAACAGTGAGGTGATTGGAGTAAAACTTCACATCAGTGGACAATTTACTACTTGGAATGAAAACCTGTAACAGTTTTGGCCTACCTGGTCACCACTCTGCACATCAGGTCTTGATTGGGTGCGTAGGGAGGAGCAGATGATGTCAGTGAGTTAAGGGAAGCCATTATAACTACCCAAGAGATAGCTTCTCTTAGGCAAAATTTAACAAATATATTCCAGAACAGCTTTCCCAATTTACCTAATTATAAGAAAAACCTGGGTGTGGCAGTCATGTGCTTATGTTAATTTTATAATTGAAATACAGGGGTGGAGTCTGGCCTGTTAATTAGGAGAAAGCCATTGAGCAGCTGATGAGGCCTTTGTGTGGGCATGGCTTTCACCTGAGACTCCTGGGAAATCTTGCAGTATTTCCCTAGTGAAGATGAGAAACTATCTTCCCCAGTTGTTGGGAGTTGGTTTCAGACATGATTAACCACAGGCAACACAGAATGGCGGTGGCTGAGAGGCTGGGGTAGCCAGTGGAGAGACCACACGGCTTTGCTCTGATGAAGACAGACCTCTGAAGCTGGAGTGGCATGCTGTTGATGGACCTGAGCCCTGGAAGCGAGGAGCCATGGGGAGACCCCTGCCACTGACAGAATTCTGCACCCACTGACCTGTGACTTCCTGAGTCGAAAGCAGACTTTATAGACTGATTTCGGGCATATGGGTTATTATTAGACTTAAGACTTTGCACTGGACTGGATTGGGATGCCTTCTTAGGGTCACATTTCTTTTGTATATAAATCCTTTCCTTATGCCTATATGCATGTCTCTGAAATTTGTTCCTCTAGTCTATCCAGAGTAATTCACTGGGAGCCTCATTCAAAAAGAAAATTCTCTGGGAAAATCTGTTGTATTGGATTCAGAACTCTCCATTTGAACAAGTGTCTCAGGTGATTCTATGGTCAAGGCAGTTTGGAAAACATTTGAGAGCACACTGACTATTTTCACAAATTGCTAATCAGAAATGCCCCTGCCTTTTGCTGTTGTACACATTACTCTGGCTCGCAAAGCTACGCCCCCCAGGACCTCCACTTTGGCTTCTGCCTGCAGCACTTCACATTTGAAAGTGTAAAATAATCTCCGAGCTAATAATCCTCTCTCCAGGCTCTCATGCTGATGCCAGACTAATCTTCCCAAAACACCACTGTAATTATGTTAACCCCTTGATAAATAAACGATTGTGAAAGTACAGGCCATAAAAGTGTAGGCTCTGGGGTAAATTTTCTAGGGCGAAATTTCATCCTCAACTGTACTTACTACCTCTCTGTGGTCTACAATATCTCTTTATATTCTGCTGTCGCTAGCTGTAGATGCAGATAGTGAGGACAGTGCCTGCCTCTGAAAACTGCATGGTGATTAAATTACATGACCCATGAATATTTTCCCAAGACTTAACAGAGACTAAAGTGGTCAATAAACATTATGGTTGTTGTAAATAAAGGATAATAAATGATGAACTATGAGTAAGAAAGATTGATGAAGAATTACTGTCTCTGAATTATGGTGGTGGCAAAGAATATGGAAAGTATCATGGACTTCCAGAAGAACAAACACATATGTCTTGAAAGAAGCACTGCCAGGACTTTCCTTGGAAAGGCGATGACAAGACTTCATCTCATGTTCTTGGGCATGCTATCAAGAGAGACCAGTCCGAAGAAAGGGACACCAGGCTTGATAGACGATTAGCCAAAGAGAAGATGCCCGGCTTCATAGATTGACTCCTTAGCTGCTAGAAAGGGCTCATAACAGCCCTTGTGAAGATGGCTCAGGATCAGACAGTGTTTCATTCTGCTGTGCACACAGGCACTGTAAATGGAAACAACTTCAGGGCACGTGACAACAAGATTAACATGTAGAACGGTGATGGCTTGAAAAATTGCTTTGTCTCATACTCCCCAGCCAATCAGGGGCGTCTACTTATCATAAGGAAATTAGAACTGTGAAAGATTAAAATAAAAGAAAATGTAATTGATGCTTTTGTAAAATTAGTTTCAAGTTCATATTCAGGAGGAAAAACGCTTTTATTTGTAGCAACCAAGATTTGGGACAGGGAGAGCTTTTTGAGATCAGAAAGAAAGGCTGATAAGGAACATGGTTAATGCCAGAAAAAGACTTGAGTTTAACCCTGTGTATCCTACTCAGGTAAGACTAATTGAGACTCACCTGTATTCAGGAAAGAGGCAGGGCATCTGCTAAGCCTCAAATGAGATGCTGGAGATGAACCCTGAGAACTGGAAGGAGAAAAATAAGATCATATCTAGAGCCTTCTAAGTAATTTGCCACCAGCAATAGAGATTGGACTGGAACCAAAGCCAGTCTCTTCTCAGTTTCTCTGTGCTAAGGAGGCATTTTATGAGTTTTCTTTGCAGATGACTGGTGAAGTCTTCTATTGTCAGGATCTCTCTCCCACATTATCACAACACCTACTACGGGTGAAAAATTTGTAAGCATACTATTGTCATTTTTCTTCACAGCTTCATGTAAATAGATATTGAAATATATATATTAATGTATTATTTTTGCTCTTTCAAATGTCTGTACATTTTTAAAATAAAATTTTTATTGGGGGCTCTTAAATAACGTGACCAGATGTTAAGGGGGACACCATTGACCAGGAGGAGAGGGGATTCTTGATTAAAAATTTGGTCTATATGGAGCAACAAAAATGTTTGTATAATGCAAAAATAGTATTGTAAAATATTTATTTAATTTTAAAACACTGTGAGGTGTGGGACAAATAGTTAAAGAGCAGGATGTCTGGTCACCTTACTTTATAGCTCTTGTAACAATCCATACATACATTGAATCAAGCACATTTGCACATACGTTGCCATCATTATTTTCTAAATAATTTTTCTGTTTGAGGCCTTGGTATCAGTTCCTCTTTTTTTCTCTCCCTCCCCCACCCTCCTACTATCATGGACCCCTGAGAAATTATAAATTTTAATTTTCATATCTTACACTGCCTGCTCTCTCCCTTCACCCACATTACTATTGAACATCCCCCTGGAGGTTGAGGGGTGGCATTATACATTGATTATTGTAGTTGATTCATCATTTACTCCCTTCTCCCCCCCACCTTCCCCCTACCTTCATGGTATCACTACTCCCATTACTATTCCTGAGGGGGTTATTTGTTCTGGATTCAATGTGCCAAGAGCTCTTCTCTATAGCAGAGTACATGCTCTGATCTAACCAATTTGTGAGGTAGAACTGGGGCCATGATAGTTGTGGGGAGGCAGCGATAACGAACTAGAAGACTGTTGTGTGTTCCATGGGTGTATGCTGCACCTTAGCTGTCTAATTCTTTCTTTGTCTCAGATTTTTATAGCCATGTGAGATGGACGGGTTGACAAACAAACATAGAAGATGCATAGTACTTGCAAAAATAAAGCAATTAATCCTTTTCAATATATATTAGCTTATTTCTATCATCTTGATATTTTGTGCAGTTTTCTCATATCCCCCTCAGGGTTCTGTGACAATAAGCTGTGTCTGTATGCTGCAGAATGCCACTTCAAATTCTGAGTCCTATCGTCCAAACCAATCTTAATGCCTTGAAGTCAATTTTGACTCTGTAAGGCCATATGCTACATAGTAGAACTGGATTTCATAGGGTTTTCTTCTCTGTAATATTTATTGAAGCATATCACCAGATCTTTTTGACTGCATCACTGCTAGGTGAGTTTGTATTGGGAGCATTGATGCCAGTAGTTTCACCTAAACTATCGCCTGGGTGTCACAAACCACTTTTAAGATAATTAATAAGATATATTAACTCCCAATTAAAATAAATAAATTTACACTTAAAATCAGTTGTTAACTGTCATCCACATCATTTCGATGAAAGGAAGTGGGTTGCTGCTGCTGTGAGGTGCTATGTAGTTGCTTCTGTCGCACAGTAGGCCCATGGAAAATGGGAGGAAACACTGCTCAGTCCTGATCTTCACAGTCATTACTGTGTCTGATCCTATGCTAGCAGCTACTATGTCAATCTCTCTCATGATGGTCTTCCTCTTTATTGATGACCTTCTACTTTAACAGCCATAATATCCTGCTTTTCCTGATGACATATCCAAAGTCCATGAGAAGTATGAATACACTGCACTGCAAGTATCCTTCTGTCTGTATCTTCCATGACCTATTTGTTCCTACTTCTATCATCCATAGTCTAGTGAATATTCTTCCAATTCAAATGGATTCATTCTTCTTTGCTTTGTATTATAAATGGCCAGATTTTGCTGCATATGAAGCCATTGAATATCCCATGTCTTGGATCAGGTGTGCCTAAGTTGTCGAGACCACATCTTTACCTTTTTAACATTTTAAAGATTCTTTGCAGTAGTTTTCTTGATGGTTACTTTCCAGGGTGGTGATTGTGAGTCCAAGAAAAATTAAATCCTTGATAACTTCAAATATATATATATATAGATATACATATATAATGATGTTTATTGGCCCAGTTGTAAGGATTTTCACTTACTTCATGTTGAGGCTTAATTCATGTTGTGGGCTGTAGTCTTTGATCTTTATCAATATTCCAAGACCCCTTTGTTATCAGCAAGCAAGACTTTGTCATTTGCTTGCCGGTAATGCATCTTGATCTAATCATAATTCCTCATTCTCCTTCTTGTTTTCCAAAATCTGAGATTATTTGCTCAGCCTCAGAATGAATAAGTATGGTAAAAGGATAAAACCCTAATGTGCATCATTCCTGAATTTAAAGTACTCAGTATCCATTTCAATGACTACCCCACAGTCTGTGTATGGGTTATACACAAGCACAATTAAGTGTTCTCTAATTCTCATTTCCTAATGTTATGTAAAAAATGTTATGGTCAATTCTATTGAATACATAGTCAATGAAGTTCAGGCAAAAATATCTCTGTAGTCTCTTGACAAAAATCAAAGATCTATATGACATCATCATGAGCGGAGGGGAAAGCTGAGGGAAGAAAGGGGAGAAAGGGGACACTGATCTCAATGATCAATGTATTACCACTCTCCCGAGGCAGACAAACAACTGAAATGTCGGTAAAGGAAGAAAGCAAATGGTGAGAGTTATGAAAATAGCAATAATTTATAATTTATCAAGGATTCATGAGAGTGCGAGGGAAAAAAGAGAAGCTGATGCCAAGGGCTCACATAGAAAGAAAATGATGATGGCAAGATATGCACAAATGTGGCAAATGTACCAGATACCATTGATGTATGCATTTTTATAGAAGCTGTAAGGACCCCCAAGAAAATGATTTTTAAAATAAACATAGGGGGTCGGCTATGAGTAATTCTGGACTAGATGGCAGTAAGCTCGGTTTGGCGGTGTTTGGTGCCCCTGAGTATGTTACAACTCATAGACGCCCTATGTACATCCCTTTTAGTATGAAGGACTTCTTGAAATAAGGAGGGGGGAGCAGGTCAATCAGCACATATATACCCACTAGATTGACCTGTGGAGACAAAGCTTACTGCTTATGGGACCAAGACCCTGAAGACAGCTGGCTTCCCCCCTGGGTCCCTAAGGTAGGCCTGTGTCACAGACAAGAGCTCCTCAGGAAAAAAGACACTAAAGTCTCGCCTGGGGAGAGCATGTTCTGCTGCTTCTCCAGAGCCCGTGCCTCCAGGGTTTGCCCTGTATTCTGTGGCAAACCCTTTTCTCCTTTTTGATCAGACTTCTTGGATGTCATCTTTGAGCAAAGTGATTGTAGTCAGACAGTGAATTATGTAACATAGCTCTCCAGACCATAGACTTTGTTTCTTCTTACAGCTAAACTTCCTGCACTTTCCTGATGGGTCTGGATAGGAATGTGGAGAAAGATGCTGACTGAACTATGATTCAGCTGTAGTTAATTGTTAATATGATTAACTATGATTTTCAACCTACTGGGTAGAAAGCTAACCCTCACAGAAGCAGGTGGGGTGGCGGGATTCTATCAGCAAATGAAGAGCCTACAGTAGAGCTTGTACTTTGAACCGTGAGATCTTTGAGTATAGAACTCCTTTGATGCAAGAGACAGCTGTGACCTTAAAGAAGTGGCAGGGGAGCAGCGACACAACTGCAAGGAAGAGCACAAAATAGAGCAAGGGACTTCCCATCCCATAAAGCATGTAAAACTGAGCACAGGAGATTGACTTTTGGAGCAGAGTGTCTCTAGGAAATTAATCAGGGAAATTGGGTGTGAAGCTTACGGTCTTCAAATTGAAGCTTACAGTGGAGTGGGGTGGAATGCACTTTATACATATATTGGCAGCCCTAAAAGAGTGCTATGGCTTTCCTAAACAGAGCAGAGGGTAGACAAAGAGACTGAGGTCCAGAGAGAAACACCTGCCTACAAGTGAAGAACTGTGCTCGTTCAACCACTATACCCTAAGCATTTCTCACCTGAATTATAACCTGTTAACTTCCTTAATAAACCTCATAACTATGAGCATCATCTGTGAGTTCTACGCATTTACAAGAAAGTAGAGTGCAGTGGAAAGAAAAGTAGGGGTCAGCATAGGGCTAAGAAGATTGGAAGGTGGGCACGTGTCTAAGCCCTGCCTAGTAGCAATTGCTCTGGGATTGAGAGGTTCAATGGGGGCCCCTTACCTTTCCCACACACCATCAGTTCTTCTGGTCGCTAGGTGTTGCTGTCACTGCAACGGCTGTAGGGTTTTGTTGAGTTGATTCTCACAGCAGTGCTGTGCACAGCAGAAGGAACCACTGCTCAGGCCTGCACCAGCCTTACAATTGTTCCTCTGCTTGAGCCCATGGTTGCAGCCAGGTTGTGAATCCATCTTCTTGAGGTCCTTCCTCTCTTTCACTACCCCTCTCCATTAACAAATACAATGTCTTTCTCTCAAGACTGGTCTCTCTTTACAACACACCCAATATATGTGAGACGAAGCCTCACCACCCTGGCCTAAGGAGCAAGCCCTCTGGCCTTACTTCTTCCAAGACAAATTTGCTTGTCCTTTTTTAAAAATTAATTAATATATTTATATTATTATTTTTCTCATTTTATTGGGGGTTTGTACAGCTCTAATCACAATCCATACATGCATCTAGTGTGTCAAGCACATTTGTTCATATGTTGCCATCATCATTTTCAAAACATTTCTTTTCTACTTGTGCCCTTGGTGTTTTTCCTTTTAGTAGTCTGTGGTACTTACACAGTATTCTTCTCCAGCACCACCATTCAAATTCATCCCTTCTTCTTCAGTCTTCCTTATGCAATGTCCAACTTTCACAAGCATATGAAGCAATGATTTGGGCCAGGCATATCTTAGGCCTGAAAGTAATATTCTTGCTTCTCAATATTCTAAAAAGATGTCATGTCCAACAAATTTACCCATGACAACATATCTTTTGATCACTTGATATTGATTATGGATTCAAGGAAGACAAAATCACAACAACATGCAAGACACCACAGTGCAACAAATGGAGAGACAAGTAGTGCTCTCAGAGCTCTGGATCTGCTGTTCTAGAAGACAGAACAGAAATGTTAAATGTGTTATTAAATCAATTAGCTGAGACGTCTCAGGAAATAATGGGTTTATTCCTTCATACCAAGGAACAAATTGCCATGAAGAAATTAGTTGTACATAAGCAGTTTCAATGATATCTCTCTCTCGCTCTCACTCTCTCTCTCACACACACACACACACGCACACACACAATAGCTGCTGTAAATGTATCTATTTCACTATTTGTCAAATTTTGGGAAATAAACAACTTATTCATCAAAATTAAAATATACTGTGTTAATCTGCTTTTAACCATTTAACCATGAGACTTTCCTAACTCTATTAACCACCACCCTACTTCTTCCCACCCTTAATTACTTGGTCTACATATAATTTTCTTTTCCTGTCTTTTAATATAAATATATTTTTCTCTTTGGCTGGCTTATTTGATTAGCTTATTTAATTTCTTTAATCTCCATATGTAAAGTACAATATTATCAAGACTTATTTTCTCCTAATAACTGTATTTCATTGTATGTGTATATCACATTTTGTCTATTAATTTGTTGATGGGCATTCAGGTTGTTTCCACCTATTGGCTGTTATGAATATATGCTGTACGTTAGTGTTCATATCTCTTACTCAATCTCTGCTTTCAAATCTGTTGGGTATATAATTGAGGATTTTCTTGTTTCCACATGAATTTGGCTATCATTATGTACACATGCATGTACACAGATACATACATATATACATTATTGGAGCCACATAGATGTGTTACTCATACTGATTTTCAAGAAAGAACTTTCTATTCATGCTCAGGGAGTGCAGTTATTGACAGCTTTACTGTTAAGTGTCTTCAGAATGCATTTAAGCTTTCAAGTTAAGGCCATAGACACCAACCATTGTTTGACTATGATGTAGATACTGGTGTTTTCTGAACAAAAGATTTCTTTAACAGGCATTTTAAATAGTGAGCTGCTTGATGACTTGAACCACAGCTGAAGGCTCTCCCTGTTCAATCCTACATCCCTTTATTCTTTCACAGGTATCAAATGTGTCTCTTCCTCACTTCATTTTCACAAATATTGTCTCAACATCTTCTCAGAAGAGAAGTGGCAAGACAAAAAGTTACATATGTGTGTGTGCTATATGGAGAGGGAGAAATGACTTTAATATAATAGTGTTATAATAGAATGGATATATGTTTAATATCTACTTATACTCACACATACATAACTATCCACTGAAAACACAAAAAGCTATTTCTGTTCTTGGAGATACCTAGCTCATTTCAGAAGTATGTTGTTATTCCTCAATTTTTTATGTCCTTTTGGTTAGAAGAAAAATGTTCTTCAACAGTAACTAGATCATCATGTTGAGCTATAACTAAAGAAAGGAAAATGAGGGGCTGAGCCCCAGTGGCATAGTGGTTAAGTGCGGGACTGTGGCCCACTGGCTTGGCAGTTCAAATCCAGCAGCAACAAGGCTGGGTAGCTCCCACAACGCCCAGAGGGCAGTGATGGCTCCCAAACAAAAGAAAAAAAGAAAGGAAAATGAGAAGTAGACACAGAATGTGTTCTGAGAATTATTTCTTGTAATAGCTAGCTATTTACAAAAAGATTTTTTATGGATAAACTTGATACAAAGGATCTTTATTAGGCTTCTAATAAAAGAATCCAGCCCATATTTGAAACACTATTCTTTTTGTTCTGTACAATGCCAACAATTATTATCAGGAAATATGTATATATAACATTAAGATAATTGCATTCTCAATAATTCAAAATTTCTAAAAGCTTTTTTATTTTAAAAAAATCTATTTAGATATGGTGACCAAGATAGATATTTTAAGTAGTATAATAAAGATGGTCAGATGAAATATGATAAATGTTCTTCAAAACAGTCACCCTCAGAAGTAAATTTTATTAAAATGAAGCTATTCTACATCAGATGATTTTTTACTTAAGAATAAGAATTATTCTAATATTTGGTATTCAGATATTCAAGAAAACAAGTCATAGTTTTAACAATCACACATTTCTTTAAAAGATCACTACCATATTTATAACACTCACTTGAGTGAATATTAAATAGCATTTAAATGAAATATAGTACCTTCAAACAATAAAATATTCCATGTTAAGATATTTTTTAAAAATGGAGTTTCCACAAAAATTCCTTGAAAGGGGTTTCAAAAGATGTAGCAATGTTAGAATAACATTGTCTAGTTATGAGCTAATAATCTCCAACTATCAACTTTAAAAGAAGACCAAGTGTAATCTTTCATGCTAAAATATCATTTTGTGCCTCTTACTGAAATATCATTCCTCTTCAGAATCCACTAAAAATTTAAAGTTCACTATTCTCAAAATAATATAATGTTATGTTGGAGCCCCTGGATTACAACTAACAATTTATGAACATGAGTAAATTTGGTCTTCCTGGAAAAGTATTATTTTTTTAAAGGAGGCCTACTCTATTACTGAGCAAACAGAAGATTAGCTTGCCAAAGCAGAGTAACACAAACTTCTAAATACCTAATAATGTTGGTTTAGAGAATCAAACAAGTACAGCAGAGATGAGGTCCTCAGGACTATGAGGGTGATAGATGTCACTTACACCCATCTAATTGATGATGCTTCTAAACCACAGGGTTCCTCACACAGGGAATATTCAATAATAAATGTCCCTGTTTTAGAACCCATATCTTTCCATACTTTGGAGGCATTCTCCAAGAAGACATGCCCAAAGATCCTCTTAGTCTCTATGTTACAGGTTTTACTTAGCCCAACTATCACGTTGAGAGCATTTAAACATAAAACCTCTCTCCCAGTAAGCATCATTGTGATACGTAGGTTTATTGTGCCAACCTGCCAAAAGAAATACGTGGGATTAATAAGGTCACAGTTTGATTGGAGGGCAATGAAATAAATGGCTTGGAAAAACTCACCCCTTCTCTCTTGCTCTCTGAGCTCTGACCAGGATGTGGATGCTTTACCTACTTCTCTGCCTCAACTTGTGAGCTACCCTACCTGTGGAACAGCCAAAATATAGATCAGGTCAGTATAGCTAGAAGTTTCTTTGAGACTTGCTTTGCCACACTACTGGTGTATACACTGCTTGAGTTTGAGGCTGGCAGATCCTGTCCCCCCAAAAAAAATTGAACAAAAATTAGGCAGGATAAGAAGGAGAAGTTTGACTACTAAAGGGCTAGTATAAACTAATTCTGTGGACATATAAGTTATTAATCTTGTAATAAATGAATCTATGGTACTATCCTGAATTAACCTTAGAAGCAAGGATGGTAAGATACTCATGTACATTGAACATGTTATCAGAAGAAAGCATTTCCTGAAAAAAGCACATCATGCCTGCGAAAGTGAAGAGGGAGTTTAAGAGAAGACCCCTGGTAAGATGGACGGACACAGTGGCTGCTACAATGAGCTCAGACAGCAACAATTGTGAAGATGATGCAGGACTGGGCAGTGTTTTGTTCTGTTGTATATAATGACACTGTGAGTTGGATCTGACTGCATGGTACTTATCAACAATATGATACACTAGAGTTTAAATGTAAACATATTGTTTCTAGATATTGCCACCTGCCAGATAAAAGATGTATAGCTACATTAATGAATATAGCCTGCAACCTACTCATGCTACTGAGTAATTCTGCCTCGTGGTGATACTATATGACAAAGTAGAGTAGACTTCTGCATAATAGATTTGTAAAGGAGGAAGAAGCCTTATCTTTCTCCCCCCACCTCAAGCAACTGATGAAGCTAAATTACTGACCTTGTGGTTAGCATCCCAGTGTGCTGCCCACTAAGCCACCTGGGCTCCCTACAGAACCACACTGGCCATGAAGCAGGAATATGAGCTATTTCAACGTTGTTGCAATCTTGTCAAATCCCATGCAATGGCTTTCAAATTCCTACAACATCTCTCCACACAATGCTTTTCTCAACTATATTCTCTCAGCTATATTCTTTTTTATCTCCTCTCACTTAAACTGACCGAGGCCCAGACCTCAGGGCTTTGCACTGTCTCTTTTCCTCCACGTGGATCTGTTTGACTCCATACGTACGGTTATGCCCTCATCTCCTTCAAGTCTTTCTGCAAATGAAATCTGCTGGATGAGATCTATTCTAATCACCTTCTTTAAAATGGCAAACCGTCTCACAATTCCAAGTTTACTTATCCTCGTAGTTAGATAGGTGTATGTCAACTTGAAGGTGTATAAAAGTCTAAGAGTGGAATCCAACTCTCAATCAGGTCACAGCCTGATGGCTGCTTCCTTGGGTTGTGGCCTTCTTATAAGTGGACAAACTGGGAACCTCCTCTTCTCTCTGGCCCCGCCTCCATGTTTGCTGGGACTCACCTGCTGGACACCTGCCATGTTTCCACCAACTTTGAATCCACACAACTCTGCATCCACCAACCTATGATCTTTCTGGTTTTTGTTTCACCATCTGTGTCACTGCCGTGTGTCTACGTTAACTCTGAAAAGTATTGGACTTAAAGACTTCTATCTGACATGGACTTGATTTGCACTGGGCTGGGAGGCCTTCTTAATATATAATTATTTCTTGATTAAAACTTTTTCTTGCACATAAATGAGTGTCACTCTGTTTCTCTAGATTACCAGACTAGTCATTCTTCTTTACTGATTTTTACTTGTTTGTTATGGTATTATTGCCTGATATGTTTTGCAAACAACACTGGTGGAACTATCATTTAAGTTTTAGGTTGCTAAAAAAGCACACAATAATTTTCAAATTCACCAATACCCTGCGTGGGAGAAAAGTATTAGAGTTCCTGAGGTTCTAATAAAGATGTTCAGCTTCGGGAACCTAAATAGGGTGGCTACAGGTTGGAATAGACTCAATGACTATGTGTTTGGTTTGGTTTAGGGTTTGATATTTTATGGTAACTCTGATTGTTCTGTCAGCTAAGCATCAGACTGCTCCTTACAAGATGGAAGTTCAAATTTATTTGCCACTCTTCAGGAGAAATATGAGGGTTCCTGATAGCTTAAAGATTTACAACTTTGGAGCAAATTCACTCTGTATAGAGGGTCACTGGGAGTCAGAAGCTACTCTGTCACTGTGAATTTGGTTTTTGATTATGATATTTATAAATTGCTCATTCATTTTTGTTGATTTACTTGTTTACCTTAACACAATATAAGTTTCTTGAACATAATATTTGCTTTTGATTGCATTGACTAATCTACCCTAAACATTCAAAACAATCCTTTGCATAATGCATATTTATTGAATGAATAGATAATTTTATAGATGAAAATAATGACATGGGAATGGATCAATCAAGAAGAAAAATGAGAGTATATACAGATGAGAAAAATGTGGTATAAGAAAAGTTCAGTAATTGATGAATCTAAACAATATAAAAAAACACAACAGGAGAAAGATTAGAAGTCAAAATGCCATCAATTGATTATACCTATTTGTAACAAAACAAGGAAGTTTACAATGAAAGGTTATATTTAAGTCATGTGAATTAGCTTAATATAAATTGAAGTTTTACTACCCCTTCACTAAATGGGCTACATCAACCTTTCAATCTTTCTTACTCTTATATATTGTGTATATAGGACAATAATATCTACTTTGTAGGCCAATGGTCACAAAGTAATTTTTTCACTCTAAATAAAGTGGCACTGTGAATGAAATTTTGGTGTGTCATCACACAAAGGGAAGAAGAAACCCCCTCTATTCACCATCCCACTCATTTTTTTTGTATCCTGTATCCTGCATGACTCCCTTGAAAACCAAAGAGAGGAGAAAAATTAAGATGCAAAAACTGGCCTGCTTCATTTTTTTCCACAAATAAATCTTTCTCTTCTCTTTTTCCCTCTCTTTCATAATCTATTATTTGGCTAAGTTTCTATGACCCCTGAGGGCACTTCGTTCACATTTTAGGAGAGGTGTGACAGTTGAGTCGTCCCTATAGGAAGCACACTTAGAATCACAGGTGTGGACAACTGCTGATTAGCACCTTCCTAAAACAATTGCCAAGTGAAAGCTCGACTCTTACGTAAGCCTGTTTTTGAATGCCAGAGGCTGAAATTTTCCTTGTACCCCCTAGTTAACCAGAGCTTGTCTTCATACTGACATCTGCTAAGACTGTAATATCTGCACTGCCCACCCTACAGGGTTTTCCTTTATTAATATTACCTAAATGACTTTTCAGTCTTATATCCATCCATCCGAGATTTCCTTCAAGGGGATTAACTTCAATTATTTAAACACCAAAGGCAAGAAAAGGAGCTTCTTCAATAGTAAAGTGAATGTCTTTAACTGAATGATAAAACTGGAGCCGAATACAATGTAATTTATTAAAAAGAGACATCATTTGTACATGATTTCTTCCAATACTTTCAGGCAGCAACTTTCTGCCCCTAAAGCAACTTTCTCTCCAAGAATTCTGCCAATTCCACAGCCACACATTTTCCACCCCAAACCAATTTTGTCCTTGAATTTTTTTTCTTTGGGTGTTATTTTTCTTTCTTAGTAATATCCACTTTCAAATAAAAGGCAGTCAAGAAATGTCTAACAAAACAACAGAGACATGTGTGTAAAATGTGGTATCTGATTTTAATGGAAGATAGACATAACGGTTTTTTCTTTTAAAAATGTGTGTGGAATTTGTTTTTCTCTTATTTTGTTCCAAAACTCTTTCTACTAATTGAGTTCAGTTAAGTAAATCTTTAGCGTGGCAGAGGTCTCAGACCTGGGAAATCATTTTATGGTACCCCATTCACACCATTTGGAGAAGCATAACACACACACTCAGACACACATTGCATACAAATGTGCCTTTACATGCAAGTGAGATTTTTTTGTCCACACAAAAAGCTGTAAATGATTGTATAGATGAGATCCTTCTTGGTCCTAAGCATTGTGATTATATATATTTGTTATATCTGGAAATTAGCCTAAATAATAACAAAATAATAAAAATCACAATTAGTATTTTTCGTGCACTCAATACACATTTCTGCAATGAACTAAACGCCTTTCAATAATTGTGTCATTTAATTACCTCAGCTCTATGAATAAGATGAAATCCAACCCATTTCTCATCAGTGGATCCTGCCTTATAGAGCTCCCAAGTGTAGAGTAGAACTCACCCATAAGTCCCCTCAGGCTGTAAATCGGTATGGGAGCAGATGACTGTTGGTTCTGAACCAGTGACTAGTGTTATTCATATTTGATAGATGAGCATATAGTTTAAGATCACACAGACAGCAAATGAACCTAGGTTATCTTGCTCCAGAGCCTATACTCCCCATTACTAAATCATCTTGCTTTCAGTGTCACAATGCCAAAAAAGGAGAAGAAATGGAAAATGGTTCATTAAGAAGTATATGTCATATGCTTCTGAGCTGGATGGCCACTTGTTTACTCAAGTCTTTAAGACCCCAGACGCTACATCTTTTTATAGCTGGGCACCATCAGCTTTCTTCACCACCATTGCTTATGCACACATTTGCCTTCAGTGATTGGTTAGGGAAGGTGAGCATGATGGAATGCCAATTTAATAGAACAAAGTGTTCTTGCATTTAGGAAGTACTTGGACGAGTGATGAGAGTGGTGATACTGGGAGGGTGGAAGGATGGTGGAGTAGAAAGGGGGAACCAATTTCAGGGATCTACATATAACATCCTCTCTGGGGCACAGCTAGGAGGGAAGTGAGTGAAGGGACACATTAGACAGTGTATGATATGAAATAATAATTTGTAAATTATTAAAGGTTCATGGGGGGGAAGGAAATATGGGGAGGTGGAGCTGGGGCCCTGAGTGGAGGGAGAGTGGTGATGGCAACAAATGTGCAAATGAGGTCTGCATACAACTGATGTATGTATGGATCATGAGGGGAGGTGTATGAGTACCCAATAAAATGATTCATTTTTTAAAAAGCGGGGGTAGAGAGGAGCTTTTTTTTTTCAGAACAGCTTATACTATAAGGGCTCAAGTGGAAAATGTTTGGAAATGAATGTGGCAACATGTGTGCAAATGTGTTTGGTACAGATGATGTAGTGAATGTTATAATAGCTGTATGAGCCCCCAATAAAATTATTTTAAAAAAAGAAGTATATGTCATATGCAGGATCAAAAGGTACAGCAAGTAAAACAGAAGGAACATTCTAGAAGAAATCCCAGCTCAGAAAACCCTAGTAGTTCCCTGAAGAAACCCTATCCTTTGAAACACAGGCTCCAAGGATTTGGGGAGTAGAGGATGGTTGTGGCAGGATGGTTGTTTCCTGGGAAACTCAAGCATCCTATCCTATCCTATCTCTTCAATTGATGTTAATAACAATAAAAATGCTTAAATACCCCATGTCATATATAGTGACAAGTGGCTTTATGATTGTTCTGACTAGTGGACCATTGTCAAAAAGTGAAATCTGATACAGAAATTTGGAAAATTTTTAATTTGTTGACCCATAAAAGAAAGGGAAGAAAAAAGGTCTTTAAACAGTACTAGCCTTTCTCCTGCTTCCTGCTTCCTTGAAAATGGACATAAGGCAAGAAATGAAGTAGCCACCTTAAGTCAACGAAAAGATAAGCTTGAAGTTGAGAAAGCATGCTGAAGATGGAGGGACAGACATTCTTAGAAAATAGGACGCCACATGACTTCACAGAAAAGCTGAACTGTCAGGTCAGCAGTTTAAAGCCACCATTCAATCAGAGCGAGAAAGATGAGACTGTCTCTTCCCATTAAGATGTACACTCTCCGAAACTCGAAGGATTTGTTCTATGCTGCACTCTGGTCACTAGTTTAGCCTGTAGTCCCTACAGAAGCAAAGAGCAATGAAGTTTATAGCATACATACTCGAGTTTAGCCGAGTTTTTCAGCACATTTTTTATGCTGAAAATGTCCCCCAGTTTTTTTGTGGTAAAATTAGGTGACTCGGCTTATACTCAAGTATATATGGTATATGCATACATAGAGGCATATTAACATATAAAGAGACATTTGTGTCAAGAAAACCTCTCACACAACTATAGATGCAGGCAAAAACCAAGCCCAGGTAGGCTCCAACTCTGTGGGTCAGATTGTAGTCTGGAGGCTTTTCCTGATTTGAGCACTATGAGAGATGAACTTAAGCACTGATGAACCTAAGATCAGCAGGAAATAAAAACAACATTAGGGTGGCTGTAACGAATTGAAGTTCAGCAGATTGGGCTTACGACTGAGCAGGTAATTGAATCCAAGGTCAGGAGGCTGTTTAGGACAATGCTCCAGAGCACCAACTAATGTGGCAGGATTTTGTTTTGTTTTAATCATTTTATTGGGGACTTGTATGACTCTTATCACAACCTATACGTATATCCATTGTATCGAGCACATTTGTACATTTGTTGCCCTCATCTTTCTTAAAATATTTGCTTTCTATTTGAGCCCTTGGTATCTGTTTCTCCTTTTACCCCTACCCCTCATGAACCCTTGATAACTTATAGACTATTATTATTTTGTCAAGTCTTACACTGTCTGATATGTCCATTCACCCACTTTTTGGTTCTCTGTCCCCCAGGGAAGGGGTTATATGTAGATCCTTATAATTGGTTCCCCCCTTCACCCTCTATCCTTCTGGTATGACGACTTTCACAACTGGTCCTGAAGAGTTCATCTGTCCTAGATTCCCTGTGTTTCTGGTTTCTATCTGTACCAGTATACACCCTCTGGTCTAGCCAGATTTGTAGGATCGAACTGGGGTCACAATAGTGGGAATGGGGAGGAAGCATTGAAGAACTAGAGGAAATTTGTATTTTTTCATCTTTGCTGCACTACACCATTACTGACTCGTCTCTTCCTTGTGATCTTTCTGTAAGGGGATGTCCAGTTGCCTACATATGGACTTTGGATCCCCACTATGCACATCCCCCCCCCATTCACAATGATATGATTTTTTGTTCTTTGATGCTTGATCCCTTTGACATGTCATGATCACACAGGCTGGTGTGCTTCTTCCATGTGGGCTTAGTTGCTTCTGATCTAGATGGCTGCTTGCTTACCTTCAAGAATTTAAGACCCAAGGTGGTATAGCTTTTGAAAGCTAGGCACCATCATCTTTCTTCACCACATTTGCTTATGCACCCATTGGTCTTCAGTGATCATGTCAAAAAGGTGAGCATTATGAAACTACCAGTTTGGTAGAACAAAGTGTCCTTGTATTGAGGGAATAATTGAGTGGAGACCCAAAGAACAAAGGACAATGAGTCCATTGCAGTACCCAGATCTAAGAAAAGGCAAACAAGTTTTTCACATGATCCACTTATATTGGAAGCATACCACACCCCAAAGAAACGCTCTTTCAGTTGATGGCATTAAGGATGTATTCTAAGGAAAGATGTTGCGTCTTACATCCTACCTCAATCTTACCAATTATTAGCTGCTCAATGCAGATCACATTATGGTGGCGAGTGCATTTTGTTAAATCATAACATGAGATAACCAGGTTTTGACTGTCAACTAACTGAGAACTTGGTCCTGTTCAGTTGTCACAAAACCTAAGTATTACACTTGCTATTATTTTCAATTGATTTTATAGGAAAGAGTAGTGGTGTCAAGTCTTTGATTCATGAAAAATGGGTGGCCTTTTTGTGTATGGTGGAATTAACAGGTTACTACACATCAGGGTGGAATACCAATTGAAATATTTCAGAAAAACAGATAAAGAACTGAAAGCACTCACTAATCTATGCCAGGAAATTTGGAAGATGGTTACTTGACCAACTAACTGGAAAATATTTTTACCCATTCCAAAGAAAGGTAATTTAATAGAATGCTCAAATTATACAATAATATCATTAATATCACATGCAAATAAAATAAAAAGTTGCTAACAGCTGTGGCAGTAGTACATTGGCAGGGAGCTGGCTGAGATTCAGGGTGGATTCTGAAGAGGACATGGAACAAGTGATAGCACTACTGATATCAGATACATCTTGACTCAAAGCAGAGAATACCAGAAAGATGTCTACTTGTGAGTCATTAGCTTTACAAAGGTGATCAGTGGCATGGGCCATAATAAAGTATACATAACCTTGGGAAGCATAGAAATTCCAGATCGCATTATTGGAATCGTATGGAAACTGTACATGGATAAAGAGGTAATTATGTGAATGCAGAAAGGAAATACTATGTGGATTAAAATCAGGAAAGGTGTATGACAGGGTTGTATCTTCTCAGCATTTCTTTTCAAACTGTATGCTGAGCAAATCATCAGAGAAGTTGGTTTGTACAAAGAATGTGTCATTAGGATTATAAGAACCTGAGATATGCAGATGACAAGTCCTGCTTGCTGAACGGGAGGAGAAATTGAAGCACTTACTGATTAAGATCAAGTATCACAGCCTTCAGTATGAACTATGACTCAATGTCACAAAGGCCAGACTTCTCACAACTGGACTAATAAGTAGCACCATGATAAATGGAGAAAAAATGGAAGTTCTCAAAGATTTTTTCTTGTTTGCATATACAATGAGTGTCCATGGAAGTGGCAGTCAAGAGATTAAAAAGATTTATTGTATTAGGTAAGTCTACACCAGATTTCTTTAAAGTTTTTTTTTTTGGGGGGGGGGATATAAGGAAAGGGTTTATATACAAAAGGAATGGAACACTGAGAAAATATCCCAGCCCAGTCCAGTTCAAAGTCATAAGTCCAATATTAGCTCCTATGCCCGAGACCAGTCTATAAAGTCTCCTTCCAACTCAGGAAGTCACAGGTCAGTGGGTGCAGAATCCCGGCACTAGCAGAGGTCTCCCCATGGATCCTCACTTCCAGGGCTCAGGATCCATCAATAGCAGAAGCAGCTCATCGCTGGCAGGAATCTCCACGTGGCCGCCCCAACTTCAGAGGTCTGGCTCCATCAGGGCAAAGCCGTGTGGCTTCTCCTCTGGCTCCTCAGATGCTGCCATCTTTTCCTATCTGTGATTCATCACCTCTTTCTTTAAAGTTTTAAGAGCAAAGATGTTGCTTTGAAGTCTAAGTTATATCTGAACCAAAACATGAAAATTTTAAATGCATCATATTACACTTGGATATAAAATAAAGAAGACCAAAGAATAATAAATGCACTTGAATTGTGGTGCTGGAGAAGAATATTGAAAGTAAACATAGACTACTAAAAGGACAAACTGATCTTTTTTGTAAGAAGCACAGTACAGCCAGAGTACTCCTTAGAAGCCAAGATGATGAGACTTCATCTTACACAGTTGGAGTCCTTGTAAAGAGACAAGTCGCTGGAGAACAACAGCATGTCTGATAAAGTTGATGGGCAGCAAAAAAAAAAAAGACAAAAAAAGGAGGCCCTCAAGGAGGTGGATTAACACAGCAACTGAAACAACAGACAGGAGCATAGCAATAACCATGAGGATATTGCTGGGCTGCACAATTTTTTTCTTTCTTTCTTTTAAATCCTTTTATTGAGGGCTCATACAACTGTTATCACAACCCACACATAAGTTCATTGTGTGTCAAGCTCATCTGTACATCTGGTGCCCTCATCATTCCCATAACATTTACTTTCTATCTAAGCCCTTAGCATCAGCTCCTCATTTTCTCTCCCTCCTCACACCCCCCTCATAAACCCTTGATAATTTATAAATTATTTTTTTCTTTTTTTTCATGCATCACTGCCCTGGTAGGAGTAGAAAGTCCAGCCTTGCTCCTAGAGGTAATTTATAAATTATTATTACTTTGTTATATATACTTTGTTATAACTCCAGGAGGAGGTTATATGTAGATCCTTATGATTGGTTCTCCCTTTCTACCCCACCTTCCCTCCACCCTCCCGGTATCATCACTCTCATCACTGGTCCTGAAGGGATCATCTGTCCTGGATTCCCTGTGTTTCTGGCTCCTATCTGTAACAGTGTACCTATTCTGGTCTAGCCCAATTTGTATGGTAGAATTGGGATCATGATAGTGGGAAGGAGGAAGCATTATGAACTACAGGAAAGTTGTGTCATCATTGCTACACTGCACCCTAACTTGTCTATCTCCTCCCTATGACATCTCTGTAAGGAGAAGTTGATGTCCTAAAGATGGATTTTGGATCACCAACCTGTACTCCCCCTCATTTACACTAATAAAAAATTTTAGGAGTAAACCAGGAGGAATGAGAAAAAAAAATTTTTTTAATTCCTTCATGCCTGATACCTGATACCTTAGACACCTCTCAGTCACACAGAGGGGTGTGCTTTTTCCAAGTGGCCATTGTTGTTTCTGAGCTAGATGGCCACTTGTTTATCTTCAAGCTTTTAAGACCCCAGATGCTATATTTTTTATAGCATTTGTTCCTATTGCCAGCTTTGTTGCTTCTGAGCTGGGCACCATAAACTTTCTTCACCAGTATTGCATATGCAAGTTTTTGTCTGCAATGATCGTGTTGGGAAGGTGAGCATCATTGAATGCCAATTTAATAGAACAAAATGTTCTTGCCTTGAGGAAGTATTTGAGTGGAGACTCTACGTCGATCCTCTGCTGTAATATTTAGCCTATGAATATTTGCACATAAATCTATTTCCCTTTCATCATATATAAATACATTTACCTATGTGCATGCCTGTATTTAGATCTCTATAAATGTCCCTTGCCTCTTATGCTGGGCAATTTTCCTTCTGTTGTGCATAAGGTCTATAGGTAGTAACACAATGACACAAAGCAACAACATGTAAGGATGATAACATGCTAATAATACTAGAAAACAAAGAAAATAGTCAAACAAAGAAATGTTCTTCTTTTATTAGAACATTTTATTGGGGGCTTATACAGCTCTTATCACAATCTTTACATCCATCCATCGTGTCAAGCACATTTGTACGTTTGTTGCCGTCATTCTTTTCTTTTTCCTCACATACTAAATACAAGTCACCTCCCCCCCCCCAAAATTGCCCTCATACTCTCAGTCACATGACCCCTTATCCTCTGCCAACATAAGTGTTATAAAGCTCCGTTAAGACTGACACATGTAAAAAAAAAAAAAAAAAAAAAGACTGACACAAGTCCAAAAGGCATCTCTGTGGGTTTTATTTGTTCTGTGGTACTGGGACACTTGCTGTTGTATCTCCCCATTGCAGTGCTGTGAACATTACTATTTCTGTTGACTCTGTCAGTTTAGGTAGGTATCTTCCAAAGCCATTATCAGTAGTTTTTCCTTCCTGACTATGACTGGATTTCACTGTTTCTGCCTCTAAGATGGCTCACTTATACACCCAGGACAATGGTAAAATTGAACAATCCTTCAGTCTTCCCCTAGTCTTCCACATCATGTCTACATGCTTCACTCACTGGCTGAGAATTAGTTACAAAATCTATAGATGGAAGAACAATACCATACACAGGCTTGAAACTTGCCTACTTCTGCAGACATGTGGCCCATTTTCTTGAAATAAATCCCTTTCTTTCCATAAAAAATAGTAGTTTATAAATTATCAAGAGTTCATGAGGGAGGGGGTGGGAGGAAATGAGTTGATACCGAGGGCTCAAGTAGAAATAAAAGGTTTGGAAAATGATGATGGCAACATATGTACAAATGCGCTTGACACAATGAATATACGTATTGGATCGTGATAAGATCTGTGATAAGAGCCCCCAATAAAATGATTTTTAATGCTGTGTGTGTAATTATTTCACTGCATTTGTTTCTCTAGAGATCTCACCCTAAGACACCACTATAGGACCAATGGTCAGGAAATGAATAAGTTCTGGGTCCAAAAGAGAACAAATGTTGTCAGAATATCCCATTCAAATACTTTCACATGCATATGAAGAAATTGAAAATAACACGTTCGGGGCCATACACAGTTTAATCCTAAAAATAACACCCTTGTGTTAAAGACCCTAAAAAGGTCTTGTGCAGCAAATTCTCCTAAAGAAACTCATCTTTTTTTCTCATAGCTACTGCTTCCATAAGTATCGATTGTGGATCCAAGCAAGACAAAATCCTTCGCAGTTTCAGCTTTTTTTCCATTTATCATGGTATTAGCTATTGGTCCAGTTGTGAAAATTTTGGTCTTCTTTACACTAAAGGTTGTGATCCTTGACTTTCATCAGCAAGTGCTTCAAAACCTCCTTCCTTTCAGCAAGCAAAGTTGTATCATCTGCACATCATCGATTGTTAATAAACTTTCCTCTAATCCTGATGCCACATTCTTCTTTTTATTTTTTATTTTATTGGGGGCTCTTATCATAATCCATACGTATATGCATTGTGTCACACATCTGTATACATGTTGTCATCATCTTTTCCAAACCTTTTCTTTCTGCTTGAGCCCTTGATATCAGCTCGTCATTTTTTCCTTACTCCTTCACTCTCCCTCCCCTTGATAATTTATAAATTATTCTTTATATTTTCATGTCTTACACCAATCTCTGTCTTCCATCACCCATTTTTTTATGTTGCCCATCCATCTAGGAGGGGGTGATATGTAGATCATTGTGATCGGTTCCCCCTTTCTGTCCTCACCTTCTCTTTACCCTTGTGGTATCTCTAAATCTCATTATTGGTGCTGGTGGGTTTATCTGTCCTGGATTTCCTGTACTGCAAGTTCATATCTGTACCAGTGTACATGTTCTGGTCTAGCTTGATTTTTTAAGATAGAGGCATCATAGTGGTGGGAAAGCTGTGTGTTTTGCAAGTGCTTGCTCAGCACACAATTTGAATGAGTGTAGTGAGGGAAGTCAACCCTGATGCGCACGTTTCCTGCTTGTAAGCCATGCAGAATCCCTTACTCCATGTGCGTGTTCTCCTCTTGATCCATGTACAAGTTCCACATACTCACAAGTGTTCCAGAATTCCCATTCTTTTCAAGTGTATCCATAATTTGATATGATCCTCGTGGTCAAATGCCTCGGCTTAGTAAATACAATGCAAATAAACATCTTCCTGGTATTCTCTGCCGTGAGTGCATGTTAGTTCCTCTGAAAACTGTTCACATGTACAGCTGGGTCTTGACTGTCCCCAGTCTCTCACATGGTAGGGGAGAATTTCACTATCAAACTACCACTGCTGTTATTTAAAGTTATTACCTGCAACACAATTTCTGGCAGGTTATCATTTGTATGACACATTATTTTATATATTTTGACATCAACAAGTATTTTTAATCTCAAATGAAAACCCAAGTCCACTGCCAGGGAATCCATGACACACAGTGACTCAGTGTAGAGTTTGTGAAACTGTAAAGTTTTTACGAGCCCATAGTCTCTTCTTTCTTCGCTTGAGATGCTGGTAGATCTGAACTGTCTACCTTGAGATTAGCAGCCTACCATTTAGCCCACACCATCACTAGGGGTCCTTTTATGATATTCAGTATGTTAAGTTGATTATTATAAATAAAATGTTTTAGACATTCTCAGTCAATAAAAAGTATAGCATCATTTTACCCATGTCTCTATGATATCAATTTCAGAGAAAATTTAAAATTTACATGTGTCTACATACTACAATGCTTTAATAGCAGTATATTGTAATCTTTTTGACTATCATTGAACTTCTATCAACAGGTGAAAATTTTGAAGATTATTATTTTCCTTTTGCTTCTCTTTGTCCTTTGTCATTTTTTAAAATATGAATAAGGAAAGTTTGCAACATCAAAAAATCAGACAACATAAATTGTCTCATGAAAATATAAAAATTCATATGATACATGATTCATAAAGTAGATCGATTCAGGTTCCTGGCAATCCGGTGTATATCACAGTCAAACCAGACTCCTTTAGATTTTCACTGCTTGATTTTGGGGGGAGCAGTTTACCACATCCTTCTTTTGAGGTATCTCAGAGTTCATTTAAACCACCAATCAAGTGTGTTAAATATATTAGCTGTAATAAATAAAGAAGACAATTTTATCAATAGTCTGAAAGCAGATGCTCATCTCTCATCAACATTGTTTGGTTCTGAAAAGCAGGTTATTATGTGAAAATCAGTATATGCAAAACTGAAGGTTGACCATCACAGTTCACAAAGTAGAGAACGATATAACTTCATAACTGTGAAATCACACCATTATGTAACTGCATCATTATTGCATAGAACAGTTACAGAGTGAGCTTCTCATTATTCTTCCAAGTGTGAAATGTTGCATGAAATAGTTGACCAGTGAGGAGTAGTATATAATCCAAGGAAGTTATTGAAGTCTAAACAAGAAATCCTGACTGTAAAATGCACCATGGAGCATATGAGAAAAGCAAAACAATACAGCTACACTAGAACCCCTCCAATTTATTTATATTTTAAAGTGATTGTTAATACAAAAGGTATAAAATAACAGTTGCATAGCAAAGGATAGATATGGTAGCATAATATAAAAAGAGTGACTGGAAAGTAAAAGTCATAATGAGCTCATTAAGAAGACAGCACAAATGACAAAAACAAAGCTTTATATCAAGCTCAGAAACAAGCAGAGAACAAGGGAGAAATATTGTGCTTTGAGAACAAGGTCTCCAGCTGACAGGCAGCCGGGGGAAAGCAAAACATCTTGGCTTTGTCTTTCTTCCGTCCATCAAGAAAGATTGACAACATAAGACCTGCTTGCATACAGAAATAAAAGACGTCTGCATACAAAAAAATTCAAGAGAGCATAAAGCTCCCTAAAATAAATGCCAGGCTCTTGCCTAGGCAAATTCCCTTTCTGCATTTAACAGATCTTGAAGAGGAAGAAAAAAATCTTTCTCTTTCCTTAGCAGTTTTGTCATTCAACATACCTTTTAGCATATTGGAGAAGAATGGTCTGTTAAGAGCTTTGCCCAAGCTTTAAAAAAGAAATCTCAGAACAAGATATAGATTGTAATAGAAAATTAGTCACAGTGCCTGGATGAAATGCACTTGCCAGCTCTCCCCATTACTCCTCTGTCAGAGATAGTGGGAATCACAAAATAGATAATATGGGTGAGAACTAGGATACCATTCATCAATTCAATTGGAGCTGACACAGATAGAAACTACACACTGACTTATGTCAGCTTTTGAGGAAGGTGGAATTATGACCACATTTTCTATGTAGCAGGTGAAATTATTGTGAGGTAAGCAAAATGACTTACTGCTCTTTGATTCATGTCTTTGTGACTCCCACCAAATGATTGGATAGGAAGATGCAAATGGGGTGTTGGAACCACTAACATAGAGGATTTGTCAGTTTTGCCATTTCTCTGGGTATCTAAGAGTGAGTGCTCTCAGAAGCAGGGAGAGAGAGTCCCATGACTCTCAAGAAAGAACTCATGTGGAATCCCTGATGGAAGTGGAGGAAGCTGCAGAGACATCCAGGCTGCAGCACTGAGACAACATGATGGAGCAGAGGGCAATGCCCACAACGTAAAGAAGAGCAGCTGGCAACCAGACCCCTGGAACAAGGCAAAGTTGAGAAGCCAAGGACCAGAGTAAGACATACCTGCCAGTACACTAGAACAAAGAACTATATACTTACCTGGAACATTTTGGAACTCATTAGCTTCCCTAATAAGCCCTCATAATCTTGTGTGGCCATTGCAATAAATTATAGAGCCCAGCAGAGCAGTAGACTGTCAGGAAAGGCATGGTTGATCAGAGGAGGGTAGAGGTTGGCATCAGAGGAGGGCGAACCCTGCTTGACCTTCACCAGGTGGCAATCAGCCTTGGGAGATGGGTTTTCCTTCTCCTGGTTAGCCAAAAAAGGTCAGAAGTGGTTCCCGTGCCTTTTTCTCATCTGCAGAGCTGACTGCTCAGATAAGGGAGAATTTACTGACTTTCACAAACAAAGGAAAATTACTTAAGTAGATAGATTTGGTTGTTCAGTCCTTGAGGTATAAAACAAACCCATCTTTGATTCAATATCCATGGACAAATCCTCTTTCCATATGCTTTAATCATAGCTTCACCAGGTTAACTTTCAATCTCCAGGGTTGGTGTTAACTGACATCTACTCAGTTTTGAGTCACAGTCATCCGAGGTCCCAGGGAAGAGCGCACTTCCCAGTCTTGCACGATTTTCACAACCTTTGCTTTGTTTGAGCCCTTAACTTTGTGGGAGCCAGGGTTGAGGGGCTTTCTCTTTGTCTGCTGCTCTTCTGCTCTAGCAAGTGTCATCTCTTCCTCCAAGGAGGTGGTTCTTAAGCCAGTCTGTGAACTTCAGTTAGGTTCTACAGATCCCTCTGGAAAACCAGAATAATAAGTTTCCAGTCTGAACCTACCAGCTGCTTTGAGATTGAAATACGTGGCTCTCGGCTTCTGTGACCATGCAGCACCTTGGAAGGCGTGTGGGACCTTTCTAGCTTATCCTATAGGTTTGCTATGAACTGAAGTGCAATCGGTGGCAGTGTGCATGGGGGGTTTACTTTCACTATCTAATGAGCTTAATTGTCCTATTTCTGGCTTATTGAGACTAAATAACATTGGGACTCCTGGATTTACTGAAGATAGACTAATAATGCTGTAATTACCTAGCTAATGCAAGTGAACCGGAAAATAAAATGAGATATAAAGTGTGAAAATTAGGAAACATCACAATCATTATTTGCTTGCGCTTATATAACTGCAAAATGGAAGAAAAATAAAATGAAAATTGTCTTCAAAAAAGCATTAAGGTATTTCAGAAATGTGTTTACTTGCAACATTATGATCGAAAAGTTAACTTTCCTATAATCAAAAAACAACCATTTAGGAAATGTAATGAAGAAAAAAATAACAACCAAACTAAAAAACAAGTATGAAGAGACAAAAATACCTGGGTATATTCTATGAAAAAAATGATACAGGACTCTGGGGAATGGGCTATATTGCTGTTATTAGTCGTCCTCTAGTCTATGCCCATCTGTGTGGACCCTTGCATGCAGAGTATAAGGACTTTATAAGGCTCACAAGGCTGAGCCTTTCATGGCAGGCTGTCTTGCCGGCTGGCTCAGGTACCTCTGTCACCCAAACCTCGAAATATATATTTTGTTCTGCACTAGAGAAAGTAGCTATTTGTCAATTCACTAGATGTCAATTCTCCCCAAATTATCAGCTAAACTGTATGTGATACACAATGAAAAATAAACGCAAGACTGGCTGTTAAAACTAAACAAGGTGATTTTTAAGTATACAGGGAAAAATTGTAAGAATGGTTGCAAATTTTTTTAATGAAGACTCCTGAGCTAATGCTGTGTTCACTATTCAACTCTACTAGGAAATCAAAGCACTTCATAGTGGTACTTGGACCTGTAGATTAAAGGAACAGAACAGAGGCCCAAATAAAAACAGAATTCTTATAGATGAAAAGGTGGCATTTTTGACTGAGCCCTGGTGGTGTAGTGGTTGTGCGCGGGACTGCAGCCCACTGGGATGGAGGTTCAATTCCAGCAGTGGTTCCACAGGAGCAAAGGCTGGGCCTCCTACTCCCACCACCAGAGGGCAGTGATGCCCAGAAAACAAAAAACAAAACAAAACAAAGAAAGGGTGGCATTTTTATTTCATGGTGAGAATATTGATTTTTAATAAATGCCTTAAGACAAAAAGAGATAAATCCTTACATGTTGCATTAATATCAGTTTTAGGGGGAATTGAAGCTCATATTATAAAAATAAAATGATAAAATTTCCACAAAAACATGAAAATTATGAAGTGTTTTATATGTAAAAGGTAACTACATATAATATAATAAATAGATTATACTTATAAATATAATAAAGTCTATAAACTATATATAAGATTCTGACATACTCTTAAACATAAAATAAAATAAGTAATTATTTATAAAATAATATATAAAAATTAAAATGACAAATATTTAAATATATTTGACATTAATAAAGTTTCTACAGGTAAGAAAGAAATATCTTCAATATTATGCCAAAAAACCCAAAACTATATAAAGCAAGTTGGTAATAGGAAATAAATAGAGAAAACACAATGTTGATGAATATATATCTAATTTTGTGAATGAACGAGCACTTGTGATTCATGCCACCAGAAAAAAAAGTGAGACTTGTTCTGACAATGCACAACATTTTATAAACTATGCTTGCTGTTATTGCTGTTGTGGTGGTAGGTGTCATCGAGTCCATGCCGACTCGTAGTGACCCTTGGCACAGCAGAGCACAACATGGACAATCCCTGCACCATTCTCACATATGTGCAATAAAAGGCATGAGAATGCCCAGGCACACAGCTTAGTCTGTGTGTAACAGAGAAGGTTTTTTGTTAACTTACCTGGGCCAGGATTCTCAGTAGATGGGCAGTTAAGATCTAGTAATCCTCCATGATTATAATCTCTTCAATGTAAATAGTTCCTGCTTTCAATATAAGTAGACCCTATTGGGAAGTTTGCTTATTTTTTTTGCTACATATGACTCATTCATCTAACTCAATGTTCCCTAAAATGAGTGCTACTGTCCTCCTCGGGTCAATGAAGGAGTCCAGGTGAGCTGCAAAAGCAGATAGCAACACTTTATTGTGGATTATGGGCAATGGTGCAATTTTTTTAATTGTCTGATTAACTTTTTTCCTGAAAAGGGGCCAATAGGCCAAATAAATTTGAGAATTTATGATCTAATTTATCAATCCCAGTCCTGAGGACATGAACCAAGTGTCTGCCATATTGACGGCAGTCTAGACTCTCTTGCCTCTAAGTCACAAGTCCCACCTTGAAGTCTTGGCATCTTGTTGCTTCTGTAGGCAGAAACCTATCATCCTCTTGCTGGTCTTGGGTTCATAACCTCCGCAACTGTGCAAGACAGAAAAACAAACATTCAGTCCAATGTTTGACTAAGGAACTTGGAACTTTCCCATTGCTACATCTGTCAGTCATTTTTTTTACTCTAGAGACTCAGTATGTTACCAAGACTCAGGCTAAAGAAACAAAAGTATAAGGAAGAAGTTTTTTTAATTGGTTCTCAATATTTATGACAAAATATCACAACCAATAGATCCAGTATTAGAGGAGCATGAAGCTCAAGATGATCATACTTTTCTGCAATTTTGTCAGGATGAATAGTATGGGAAAGCTGGTTAGGTCGGTCCTGCTTACAAAAGATAATCTGGACAAGAAAAGAGATGATTTCAGGGTCCAGTCAAAGCTCAAGCATCACATAAAAGATCTCAATGTTTCCACATGTACTCTAAAAGGAAGCTTTCTTTCTTTTCTTTTAAATCACTTTAATGGGGGCTCGTACAACTTTTATCACAATCCATATATACATGCATTGCTTCAAGTACGTTTGTTGCCCTCATCATTCTCAAAACATTTATTTTCTACTTGAGCCCTTGGTATCAGCTCCTCATTTTTCCCCCCTCCTCACCCCCCTCCCTCATAATTCCTTGGTAACCTTTATTATTAATTTGTCATGTCTTACATTGTCTGATGTCTCCCTTCACCCACTTTTCTGTTGTGCATTCCCCAGGGAGGAGTTATATGCAGCTCCTTATAATCAGTTCCCCTTTCTACACCACCTTCCCTTTGCCCCACCCCCAGCCCCCCGCCCCAGTATCACCTCTCTCACCACTGGTCCTGAATGGTTTCTCTGTCCTGGATTTTGGTGTTTCCAGGTCCTATCTGTACCAGTGTACATCCTCTGGTCTGGTTGGATGTGTAAGGTAGAATTGGAATCATGATAGTGGAGGGGAGGAAACATTTAAGAACTAGAGGAAAGTTGTTGCTACACTGCACACTGACTGACTTGTCTCTTCCCTGCAACCCTTCTGTAAGGAGATTTCTAGTTGCCTACAGATGGGCTTTGAGTTCCCACTCTATACACCCCCTCATTCACAATGGTATGATTTTTTTTCTTTGATGCTTAATACCTGATCTCTTCCACACCTTATGATCACACAGGATGCTTGGTATGCTTCTTCCACATGGGTTTTGTAGCTTCTCCGCTAAATGGCTGCTTATTTATCTTCAAGTGTTTAAGATCCCAGACCCTATATCTTTAGAAAACCAGGTACCATCAGCTTTCTTCAACATATTTTGTTGTTGTTGTTGGTGTTTGGTTTTTGTTTTTGGGCATCACTGTTAACACATTTGTTTATGTACCCACTTTGTCTTCAGTAATCATGTTGGGCAGATGAATACCTCAGTATGCTTAATTATTAGAATAAAGTGTTCTCGTGTTGAGGAAGTACTTGAGTATAGGCCCAATGTCCATCTGCTACTTTAATACTATATACTATATACTTAATACTATATACTAAAAACAATATGCAGAGATAATAATATGCACACACAAAACCAAGACAGAGCAAAACAAAGCAACAATGTCCATCTGCTACCTTAATACTAAACCTATAAATATATGCACATAGATCTATTTCCCCATTATCATTTATAAATATATTTACATATGTACATGCCTGTATTTAGACCTCTGTAAATGCTCTTTGCCTTCTAGTTCTTTCCTCTATTTCCTTTTACTTTCCTTTTGTCCCACTATCATATTCAGCATTCATTTGGGTTTTAGTAATTCCTCTCAATTACATTGCCCTTGACCAAGCCCTACCAGCCTTTTACACCCTTCTTGCCTCCAATCTTGAATCACTTGTTTCCTTGTCCCTGGGTTTGTTGATACCATTTCCTTTCCCCCATCTTCCCCTCTCCCATGCCCCCCCCCACCCCGGAGCCATTGGTCCCACTGTTTCCTCCTCCAGATTATTTATCCCAGCCATCCTATCTCGATAGATCTAGACAAGACATAACAATATGCAGAGATAATAATATGCACACAAAAAAAAAGACAGAGCAAAACA